>WNWU01000129.1:61512-98656 GCA_012654045.1 Ptyas mucosa
GTCTAGTCTAGTCTAGTCTAGTCTAGTCTAGTCTAGTCTAGTCTAGTCTATTCTCTATTGGAGATAAATGTGCCTTAAAGTGTCAAAGGGTGAACATATAAATTTAATGGTTTTTAAAGGACTTTTTCAGATGCCCCTTGTGTGGATAGATGGAGTTCTAGGATCAGACCCCCCAAAATAGGCAAGGTGGGGTATTCAGTTGAATCAGGGCATTTTTGCTAGTTATGCACCACAGACAAATTCCTTGTGTGTCCAATCACATTTGCCCAATAAAGAATTGTATTGTATTGTATTATGGAAATTCAGTTGAAATACTTCATTTCAAATTTGAGAGACTGAATGTGCAATGATACTAAACTACAAAATTGATTATGGCTTTATTTATTTTTTTATCAGACACAAATACAAGTCACTGTCTTGTATTTTTTTAACCCCAAAATAAGCGCTTGGCCTTCTTTTAGGGGAGGTCTTATTATTTTCAGGCGCGTGGAGCAAGATGGGGCTCCTCTTGCTGTCTTCCCTGATTTCCAGCTCTGTGTTTAAACATTTTCAGGGAGGGCTTATTTTTTGGGGGGGGGCTTATTTTAGCGCAAGCCCTCAAAAACCCGATTGGGCTTATTATCAGGGGATGTCTTATTTTCGAGGAAACAGGGTATTTATTGGAATTTGTCAAACAGAACTGAGAACAAAAGAATAAAAATACAATGACAATAGGCATGTTAGTGCACTCATGCATACCCCCTCTACTGACCACTTAAGTATGAAGTAAGGTCCACGGAAGTCAATTTGTGATTGAAACTGTGAAAATTTGTAGTTTTGACAATTGAGTCAGGTAGAGCATTCCAGACTTTGACAACTCTATTACAGAAAGCATATTTTTTACAGTCAAGTTTGAAACTATTTACACTGAGTTTAAAGTGGTTGTTCCCGTGCTTATTATTGCGATTAAAAGAGAAAAAGTCATTTACAGGTAAAACATTACTACGCATAATTTTGTGTGCAAATCCTAGGTCTGAGTGCAAGTGGCGCAGTTCTAAGTTATCAGACCGAGAATTTTGAGCCTAGTAGCATAAGGAATTCTATTGTGTACAGAAGAGTGCAAGATTTTTTCTTGTGAAGTACTTCTGAACCCAGAAGCTAGCTCATCGGATTGTATTTCCTGTCTGGTCTACCTGATAAGGCACACAGAATTTCCTCCATTGGGTGACTTCTGTGGGATAATCTATTTTCCTCACCGCAGGACTCCATCACCTGTTGTGGCCTGCCAACAGAGCTAGAAGCAGAGTTGGACACTGAGGAGGCTGGGGAAGAACTTGGGCCAGTTCTAGGGGCTAGGGAAAGCTCGGATGAGGGCTCTGCAGCGGAGGCAGAGAGGGGGCCAGTCTCCGGAGTCTGACATCAGTGAGGCAGAAGAACAGCGTGAGCCTGTTCCCAGTGTGCGCATGTGCAGAGCTGCCAGAAGACAAGAACAAGTAAGAAAACAGGGTCGACTTGGGAGGAAGGCTTGGAGATGTTTGGCCCCTCCCATAAGACATAAAAGAGGAGTGAACAGGACGTGAGCTTTTGCAGGAAGCAATTAGTTCATCTGGTCGGTTTAAGCTATGAAAAGTTCTGTTTGACTCTGTGTCAAGCTTGTCCTTGTCCTGCGATTGGCAATTAGTTCTCTGGCAGCATTCCAAGGGAGATAAGGTGGGTGTTTATAAACATTCTCCTGAAAGACTGTTTGTGAAGCCTTGCAGACTGTGAATGACAATAATTCACAGCCGTGTAAATAAAAGAGGTTTTACTGGGACTAAGAGGATGCTTTATATTTTCTAAGGAAGCCTAAGTCAGAACACCACCCATTTTCCTCTTACTACATTGGGTACCAGCCTTAGTTTTATGGCTACAAGTGGGAATCAATCCACTGTATTCCTATTACAATATTTGTTCCTGTTTTGGGAGGAGGAAATTGGCAATCCACGTGCTCAGCTGAGTCACCATGTACAATACGGCCTCCGGCTGTGTGGAAATCAGTTATTTGAAACTATTATCATGTGTGAAATAAAACTAAATTTAGTGAGCATCTCAGGAGAGGGAACAATGGCTATTAAAAATTTCTTTCTTAAAGAATAACTTTCTTGTGAAACTGGAATTAAACAGGCAGTTGGTCACGGTGGTCGAAATGCCTGCCGTTAATTTAAGTGAAGTGACTAATTTATTCCATTTGGATGAGTTGCCTGGTGGACTGCAATCTTTTCTTAAACTTTTCAGTTACTTGAATATCGTGTCACAGTAACATGATGGAATGTAATAGCTTTCGTTGTCCATTATACTCCTTGCCTATGGAGTAATGAATCCCTTAGTACTCACTCAGTGAAAAGTTTCAGCAGTCTAGGGGTGAAATGCTCCTGGTTCGAACCAGATCACCCGATCTGATAGTGATGGCGGTGGGTGGTTCGGAGAACCAGTAGCAAAAATCCCTGCCCCCCCCCCGATACCCAGCTGAGCCACATGATCATCAGAGGCTTTTTAAAAAAAACTTTTAAAAGCATTTTTTCTATAACACAGAAAAAATTGTCAGTCTTTCAGGGGAGTGTTTACAAACATCCACCTTACCTCCCTTGGAATGCTGCCAGAGAACTAATTGCCAAATGCAGGGCAAGGCTAAACTTAGCACAGAGTCAAACAGAGCTTTTCCAGAGCTTTTACTGACCAGATGAACTAATTGCTTCCTGAAAAAGCTCACGTCCCGTTCGCTTCTCTTTTATGTCTTATGGGAGGGGCCAATCATCTCCAAGCCTTCCTCCCAAGTCGACCCTGTTTTCTTAATTGTTCCTGTCTTCTGCCAGCTCTGTGCATCTGCACACTGGGAACAGGCTCCCGCCGTTCTTCTGCCTCGCTGTTGTCAGACTCCTGAGACTCTGGAGGCAGCAAAGAACTACCAGATGGCCTTGGCCCCCTCTCTGCCTCCAATGCAGAGCCATCGTCTGAGCCTTCCCCAGACTCCAGGACTGGCCCACATCCCACCCCAACCTCCTCACTGTCCAAATTTGCTGTCAGCTCTACTGGTCGCTGGTGGGCCACAACATCCCTGTCATGTTTCTTGAGGATCTTAATCTCCATCTCCAGAGGTGGGATTCAGCTGGTTCTGTCCGGTTTGGGCGAACTGGTAGTGGTGATTGTGGGTGGCTCTACCCATCATCCTGGATGAAATGCATGAGCAAAGAGAATGCATGGAGGGCCATGTGCATGCGCAGAGGAGACGCGGGTGAGCAAAGCATGCTCACATTTATGAACCGGTAGGGATGGTAAATGAATCCCACTTCTGCCCATCTCCCATATAGGCCAACATCAAAGATTGGCCATACCCATTTTCAATAAGTAAAGCAAAAAGATAATAATATATCGAACAATAAATCGTAACCCGGAAGTAAGTTTCATTGAGATAATGGGCTTACTTCCAGCCTTTGCTGTAAATCCTTATCCATGTCTGCCAAGCTGCAAACATTCACAGACTTGAACCCAACAACCATGGGCTTAATTGTTTCTGTCTAATAAGGTTCCAGCAGACTATAGAATGATCATGAAGAAATCTACTTACTATCATGCATAGTCATCCAAAATATCCAAATGAGTTCTCAGCAGAACTGTTAAGGAATCCAACAGCAGTAACAGTCACGTTTCAAACATGCTTTCCAGAACCAGCATCAAAATTCAAGGGTCCAGAGAGACAATTCTGCAGAGCCACAGATCAAAGAATTCATATAGGTGTCAAACTCAAGGCCCAGGGGCCGGATTCAGCCCACAAGATGTTTAGATCTGGCCTGTGGAGTCCCCTGGAAACAGTGAAGGACTGGCCCACAGTGCCTCTGCCAGTGAAGAGCCTTGGATAGTACAGTGGTCTAAAGCCCTGTTATTAACATCAGCTGCCTGCAATTATTGCAGGTTCGAATCTCACCAAGGCTCAAGGTTGACTCAGCCTTCCATCCTTTCTAAGGTGGGTAAGTTGAGGACCCAGTTTGTGGGGGCAATAAGCTGACTTTGTATAAATATACAAAAGTATGAAGGCTATTGCTTAGCGCATTGTTAAGTCTCCGGAGTAAGCGCCCTGAGTCTCCGGAGAAGGGCGGCATATAAATCAAATATAAAAAAAACCCCAGAGCTTGAGGCAGCCTTCCCAAGCTCCGTTTTCACTGGCAGGGGGTTGCAGGAGGCCATCACAGCCGAAAATGGAGCTCGGGAGCCCGTTTTCGCTGGCAGAGCACTTGGGTTACCACAGGCGCCCCCCGACACAAGTGATGTCAAGCTGGCTACACCCACCCTGGCCACGCCCCCAGCCCCCCATCAAACACAACCCTGATGTGGCCCTCAATGAAATCCAATTTGATACCCCTGATAGAGGCAATCAAAAGAGATACAACTTTAAATTAATCCACCTGGAACTGAATTCTATTAATCATTGCTACGTATTAGTATTATGTAGGATAGGATTAGTTCACTTACCATTACTATGCAGATTCTACTAGTTGGTGCTCATGTTGCTGTAGGTTTTCATGAAGGTAACAGAGTCAACAACAAACACATTTTATAACTAATATTACTCTTTAGCAAAGTCCTTTCAGCACAGGATCTACCCAAGTCTTCTGTATTCCCTATCTAGGTGCAATAAAGTTAAGCAGTGGTGCAGTGATTAGAGAGCAGTACTGCAGGCTACTTCTGCTGACTGCCGGCTGACTGCAATTTGGCAGTTCGAATCTCACTAGGCTCCAGGTTGACTCAGCCTTCCGTCCTTCCGAGGTGGATAAAATGAGGACCCAGGTTGTTGGGGGCAAGAGGCTGACTCTGTAAACCATTTAGAGAGGGCTGGAAAGCACTGCGAAGCGGTATGTAAGTCTAAGTATTATTGCTATTGCTATCTAACTCTGCAGAGCTTCAGTTCTCATCAAGCATTCCCCCCTTCTACTAACCACTTTACCTGAAAAACATGTAGCCCTCCACCTATAATTATTTCCAAGTTTTAAGAGACCTTACCATCAGTTATGGGCTAGAAAACTCTGTATTTTAATCAGGGATTATAAGATTTGTGTTTGGTTTTTCAATGCTTGATTCTTTGGTATCTAAAATGTTAAAATTCATTCCTTTGGTTCTCTTTCAAGAATAGTGGCATGCAAAACTTCATGTTAACACTAGATGGCAACAATGAGTAATCTTTTTAATACTTTGCTGCCATCTAGTTGTCCACTTTTTTTTTTTTTTTGCAAATCCCGTCTACTAGCTCTGAAAGGGCACAATAGAAGATAGAACCTGGAGAAAAATGAAATTGAATTGAAATTTGAAATGAACAAATCACCACAATTAACTAACGAGATGACTCTTTGTGCACTTAGTATTTTGTCCTTCTACTGTATGACTAACAGGCTCAATATGCTCACCAAATTTTGGAGGTTAGAGATCCGAGGCCTTGAGAAGCGATCTGTAGCCACAGATGAGTCTCTGTTCTTAAGAAAAGCTGGGAGTGTGTGACCCAGAAGTATCTCTTCCCTTCAGGTTAAGTAGGTCAGACCCCCATTAACTTGCCTAAATGAGGGGAAGGCTAGCTGGGGACTCCTTTGGAGAAAGAATAGTGTATATAAAGATCTTCAATACATCATTTGTGAAACATTTATTGCAGTTCCTGGTCTTTGAGGAAGGCTGTGTGTTTAGCAGAGAGGATAATGAAGTGTCTTGCACTCTGAAGTCTGTATGCTCCAGGGATGGGAAAGCAAACAAAAGGGGAAAAAAAGTTTTGCTTGCCGTCTTTGGCACTTGGGTAAGGTCAGCTTTTGACAAGGCATCTCACTAGAACCACATTAGCCTCCTGACCTTAAGCTTCAAAAACTTTTTTTTTTTATAATTATCTGAGCACAGAGAAAGCCTTAAGGCATTTATTCCATGGACTTGTACAGGCCAGGAACCCGGCGTGTCCATAATAATATGTTTTGCTTAAGGGTGTACAAAAGAAAATACATCCATAAATAATAATAATAATAAAAAAAGAACTGGGAGGTTGCAGGTTCATATTAAGTTTTGGTTACCTACCTGCCTTTTTTAGCTTTCGGGATGAGTGGGTGGGTGGAAAAAATGGCATCCTTGCAGTCTGAAGGGAGGTGTTGGTTGTTCAGAAGAGTTGGATTTAGCTACCAGCTGAACAAAACACCCTGGCAACAAAAGTGTGTATAGTCAAGGCTATGATTTTCCCAGTTGTGATGAATGACTGTGAAAGTTGGACCATAAGGAAAACTGAGCGCCAAAGAATGGAGGCCTTTGAACTCTGGTGCTGGAGAAGACTCCTGAGAGTCCCTTGGACTGCAAGGCAATCAAACCGGTCAGTCCTAGAGATCAACCTTGACTGCTCTTTCGAAGGCCAGATCCTGAAGGACTCCCTGGAGAAGAGCCTAATGCTGGGAATGATTGAGGGCAAAAGAAGAAGGGGACGACAGAGAACGAGGTGGCTGGATGGAGTGACTGAAGCAGTCGGCGTGAGCTTAAATAGACTCTGGGGGATGGTAGAGGACAGGAAGGCCTGGAGGAATGTTGTCCATGGGATCACGATGGGTCAGACACGACTTCGTGACTAACACTACCTCCACCAGCTGAAGGCTTGTTTCTGAATGGTCGCAATGAAATCCTATATGAATCCAAATAAGGCCTTTAGCAACCCCTTAGTTTAGCTAACAGGTCACTTTTAACAACTGTAAACAGTGGTTGTGTGTAAGGAGCATGCAGCTCAGTTCCCCTGTGGAGATGGGGCGGTCAGGCATTAGAAGAGTGAGTACCCTGAAAAATGTGGGACCCCGATATCTAAGTAAGGACATTGCAAGTAGTCTTCTAGACGAGTGTGAAGTCTCCAGGTATATATATCCCTGCATGTCTGGTGCTATTTACGCATCAGGTATGAACAGTGAAAAGACACAGAGGTAAATGCAATTGCCCATACCAATGCTCTAGAACAGGGGTGTCAAACTTGATTTCATTTGAGGGCTGCATCAGGCTGGCCAGCTCGACATTACTCATGTCGGGGGTGCCTATGGCAGCCTGAATGCTCTGCCAACGAAAATGGGCTCCCGAGCTCCGTTTTTGGCTGCGATGGCCTCCTGAAACCTTCTGCCAGCGAAAATGCTATTTTTGTTGGCAGGGACACCTGCTGTTTCCAGGGTGGCTCTACGGGCCAGATCTAAACACCCCGTGGGCCGGATCTGGCCTCCGGGCCTTGAGTTTGACACCCCTGCTCTATAAATAGAAAGATTAACACACTAGCGTTGTATTATTATTATTGGTCATGCATTAGTATTGTATGACATGCTGGCTAGGATGGGTTAGTCGATAGAAGACAATATTTGTAGTCAGGGCTGAACTGTAGGATCCTTGGTGCTCTCTGAGCTTGGTGGTTTTCTTGCAGATGTTTCACTACTCATCTAGATTAGTGGTCCCCAACCTTTCCGGTTTTGTGAACCGACAGTGGGAGGAAATGGTTCCGTGTGCGCGCAGCTCCATTTGCACAAGTGACGGGCAAGCGTGAGTGCCTGTTGCTTGTGCAAATGGAGCTGCACCCTCCCCTGTCACCTGTGTGGCCCAGTTCCAAACAGGCCATGGCCCAGTACCAGGCTAAAGTCCAGAGGTTGGGGGATGCCTGATCTAGATGACATCATTAGTGCTAGGGTTAGGGTTCAACTAGCACGGATGACATTACCTAGATTGGTATTGAAACGTCTGCAAGACAAGCACCAAACTCAGAGAGCAACAAGGTCCCCCTAAGGTGGATTTTAACATGAAGTTCTCCACTACCCACAATTACTCACAGCAGCAGATGACTTAGCTCCTGGAGAGCACCCGCAGGGTTGTGGGAATGATGGCAAATGGATATCCCGATTCCATTGCCCATGTTCCACCAAGAGTGGCTCTGTTGTGGCCTGTCAGCCTCCAGTTCCTCCAGCAGCCGAATCAGAGGAGGCGGCAGCGTCGTGGGAGTCAAGGTCAGCATCAAGGCAAGCTCCGAGGGGGAAGAGGGAATGGAGCTGTCAGAAACAGATATGGAGGCGGAGCCTGGGCCATCCGTCAACCCTCAGATGGAGAGTCAACAGCCCCCAGGTCTGGAGGTGCCTGATGAGAGAGAGGAGAAACAGCTGGGTCCAGTGCCTGACACACAGATGCATAGAAGGAGAGAAGAGCAGTGGAAATCTATGGGCCAGTCCTTGGAACGGAAGAGCCACTGCTGCTAGCGAAGCCCCACCCTAGCTCTGGGGATAAAAGGCAGGGGGCAGAGATGACTAGATGTGGCAGACAACTATTCGTCTCCCTGCTTGATGGACCTGTTAGCCTGTGTGAAAGAGAAACTTTTTGCCGGTGCTCCTAAATAAAGGGATTATTGCTTCAACTACTAGGGTTTGTTGTGTTTGTGGGTCAGAACAGGCTCTTGATGGATGGTGTCCACTATTTCCATCTGTGCAATCAAGTGAGATGTGAGATGCGTGCTCCTTTTGAAGAGTTTATTTTCATCTTTACATGCGGTGTTAAAAACCCAAAGGACGTCTTTTATTTACACATCCACAGTACAAGTTTTACAAGATATCTCTATACATGTTAACGTACTCTATAGTTTGTATAGAGCAGTTTTTCTTTCCTTTTCCCCCCCCCCCTCTCTCTCCGGATTACTGTTTCTTTTCTTTTCTTTTCTTTTTTTTTAATCTGTACCATTTAAAAAAGATACAATCTGCATTTACCTTTGCACAAATGGATAAAGCATGTGTTTATTTTGTAAGGATGGGGAAAAAAAAATCCCGACACAAATTATAAATTAACAGAATAAAGACTATGTCGAATGTTAGAGGTTTTTTTTTTTCCCTTCTTTTTTTCCAACAAAAAATACTGAGATGACTCACGTTACCCACAAACGAGGCAGCACAAAGTTACAGAAAAGTTATTCGGGTTTACATAACATTTATGTTTCAGTTTTACACAAGTATGTATTACTCATTAATGATTGTAAAGTGACGTCAATTACATTTTTGCGGTTTGATTTCTTTTCTTTTCTTTCTTTCTTTCTTTTTTTTAAAAAAATTAAAAGGTATTAGTTGCAAGACCGAAGATATTTTATTATTATTTTATTTTATTTTTTTTTAAAGAAAAATTACTTGTGGCATTTTGGGAGACAAGTAATGCTTGACCTACAGATTGGAAAAAAGAGTTTAATTGTCTATAGGAAAGAACAATCAATTTGAAAACTTCCTTTTTTTTTTTTTTACTTATGACAGATGTTTTTTGTATTTGACCTGTAAACTTAAAAAGAGATTGGTTTCGGAGACTTCAGCAACCGAATGGTGGAACATCCAACACAAATAAAGATCCTCATCTGAGTTGATAATCGGCAATAAGCATACACTGTAGCTGTGCAACTTTGGGTGGCTTGTAAAGGTAAAGGTTCCCCTCGCACATACGTGCTAGGTGTTCCAGACTCTAGGGGGTGGTGCTCATCTCCGTTTCAAAGCCGTAGAGCCAGCGCTGTCCAAAGAAGTCTCTGTGGTCATGTGGCCGGCAGGACTAAATGCCAAAGGCTCACGGAACGCTGTTACCTTCCCACTAAAGATGGACCCTATTTTTTCTACTTGCATTTTTTACCTGCTTTCGAACTGCTAGGTTGGCAGAAGCTGGGACAAGTCACGGGAGCTCACCCCATTACGCAGCACTAGGGATTCGAGCCGCTGAACTGCCAACCTTTCGATCGACAAGCTCAGCGTCTTAGCCACTGAGCCACCGTTTGTATTATCTGACAAATCTTATATGATTTCCCATTGTTGCAGTTTGATTCTTAAGCAATTCAGGGTTGGATGTTTAGCCCAGTGAGGTTTCTTGGCTTATAGATTACTTTTTTTCATGGATAATGAACGGTTCCGCAGAAAATATTAATCCCTTCCTTCTCTGCTTTTTTTTTCTTTCATGTTTTTGGACACTGCAGAGAGAACTTAAAAACACTCGGGGGTTTACGATGTACTATTACAGAGAACACTTGACAGGATTTTTTTTTTTAGTAGTGAGCGATTTAGGAAAAAAAAATCATTCTTGTGAATAAGGCACAAAATGCACAGATCTGAGTAAAGTCACACACAGAATATTTACAATTGTGTTGTGGTCGGCATGGCTTCAAAGAAACCACAAGCTAAGAAGATGGGCTGTGCTTCTGCTGAATTTTGATGGATGGATCCTGCTAAGACATTGGCGGGGAATGGCTATATTATGGGGATAATGTCACACTTATCCTCCTTCACTTAGGAACGTAGCGTATATTGGGTGCGTTCACATAACATCCAAAGCCAACACCTGTTACAACAGTGAGAACATTGCTTGAACCTTCTGGTTCTTACCACAGGTGTTGGAAGGGTACGGTTTCAAAACTTGGAAGGAAACCACAAAGCTTCATACAGAAGTGGACAACTAGATGTTACTAACTACAACTTCTAGTACACCATTCACTGTTGGCATGCTTCCTACAGACGTTGGGACTTGTAGTTCAGCAATATCTGGAGAGCTACCAACTGCTTTTCACAGTGACCCTCCCACAACCTTGTGTCTTCAAGATGTGTTGTACTCACAACTCCCAGCATTCCAAGTCAAATCCAAGTTGGACTATTGAGACTTGCAGTCCCAATGTATCTGGAGGATCAGAGTAGGGAATGTTGGCTTAGTGTTGTAGGAACATACTCAATAATTTCAACAGAGCTCTTTAACAGTGAGAAAAATCTCCTTACAGCGACATAAGCGGTGGTCAGAGAAACTCAATGGCAAACATACCTTCTTGCCTCATGTTAGGCATGACATGTTGTTGGACTCATAAAAGACAATAACGGGGTTTTTCTCCTTGACTTCCCATGAGCTTAAGACAGATGGTGGAAGGACACTGCAGGAAGCTATGGAGCAACTCTTTGCATTTGAAAAAAAGAGAAATCTGGGAAATTTTCCTGCATGCGAATGTCCTCTTTTTCCTTCGTGAAGATGTGTTTGAAATTCAGGGGAAATTAAGAACCTCTATACTGGATGGCTTCAGCCCTTGATGTTTTGAAGGACAGTAAATTAAACCGTGGTTGGGTTAACGGGAAACCCATTAAAGCAACCTTTGGAAATTAGAGATCTAGCTTTAGAGCAGCCTGGCTTTGGGTATCTATGTTTGGCTTGTTTCACATTGTACCTTAATTGTGTCATAGGCCACAATCAAGACAGGTAGTCCTCAACTTGCAACAGATTGTTTTAGTGACCGTTTGAAGTTACAATGGCACTGAAAAAAGTGATTTATGACCGTTTTTCACACTTAGAACTGTTGCAGCATTGATCATGTGATCAAAATCCAGACACTTGGCAACTGGCATGCATTCTATGACCGTTGCAGTGTCCCGGGATCGTGTGATCCAATTTTGTGATCTTCTGACCAGCAAAATTAACGGGAAAGCCAGTTTGACTTGAATGGTTACTAACTTAACAACTGCAGTGATTCATTTAACAGCGGAAGGGGCCAGAAAAAGGGGTCAAAACTCACTTAAGAAATGTCTTGCTTAGCGACAGAAATTTTGGGCTCCATGGCGGTCATTAAGTTGAGGACAACCTGCATCGCCCAAGCCCGCTGCACGACATCTGCAGGGCATCTTTGCAAGGCAAGAGTACCAGAGTCAAAGCTGCTGGGCAAGTCTTCCTCGTTCTGTCACAAATGTAAACATGTCTGTCCAGACAACACAATGGAATTGAGCACCTCCCTTAGGATTCCAGGCTTCCTTGCACCCTTGCATGCAACCCCTTCTCACCCCCTATCTCCCCTTGGATCATTAAAACAAACCGTCATCCTTTGGAGGCAGAAATAAAAATGCTACTGTCGGACCCAGAGGCTGAAGTTCAGCTCGCTGCTTCCTTAACCAACAGACGTTATCTCGAGACATATTTTTGTTCTTTTTTCCCCGGATATTTGTGCAAGAGGCAAGGCAAATGCATACATAGTTTAAAACGTTCACATTTTGTGGGAAGACTACACAGTATGGCAGTCTAAAAACAAACCCCCCGTTTTTTCATTCTTACTTTTAATTATTATTAATTTCAAGTATTTTTTTTCCCGTTGTTGTTGTTCGCGTATCTGCTTCCTCCCTAAAGTACTCTAAAGTAGCTCTTTTGAAGCGGCCACGGAGTCCCGTCCTTTTGTGTGTGTATGTGTGCTACGTCTCTCCTCCACTCCCAACACAAGAGATGCAGTGGCCAGCCCTTCCTCTCTCTTTAATGCATGGGGCAAGCGGAGTCTTGCTGCGGGCCAGACAAAACCAGCCGGTGGAGCCAAAAGAGCCTGTTTGCCCCCCAAATTCGGTTCCCCCCCCAATGCCCTCCATGACAAGCGAGTTGGAGTCTTTCTTTCCATCTGTCGTGCACCATCGCCCCTCCCCAAGGTCTGGATGGATTGATTAGGCAAAGTTTTAATAACTGTATTTGTTCAGTGGTCTGACTGAAGGCGTCTGTGGGGCAAAAGAAGGTTTGGGTGGCACATCTGGCTTAAGAGAGGGCATCCTCTTTATCCCTGTCCGAGGAAGCGTCCCGTTGCTTGTGTAACTGCTTTGCCTAGACAAGGAAGGCTGTAGGTGGACGCTGACCGGCGTCCCTTGGATGTAGTCCATCTTTGTGCCTCCGGTCGGAGTCATATATCCTCCCCGGTTAACGCTAGGCTGCCTGGAAAGCAGCATCCCGTTCGGGGAGTTTAAGTTTTTAGGAAGAGCTGATATAGAATGCCTCTGGGAAGAATTCTTGTGGTAGCCCCTTTGCCTTTCCAAAGAGGTCATTGGTGCTGCCGGCGCGTTGGGGACGTCGACCCGTTTCGTCGGGCTATTTCGTGGCAGGGTGGAAGGAGGAGAGTACAAAGATGCTTCCCGGTTAGGGACTTTGGGGGGGACCTCCGTCACGTTGCCCATGGAATCCAACATTAAAGTCTGGTGAGTCACCTGAAGATCAGCCATGATGGCTTTGGAGTTGCTGGGGGCTTCATTTAAATGTTTCAGGAAGTCATTCAAGGTGTTTCTGGAATCCACAGATCGCCTGTGGTCTCTTTTGCCCGAGGACTTAGTCAGTGGATGGTCCACATTGGGCATCTTTTTGTCCGCTTTGTGCGCGTTAGAATTGGAGAAGGACATGTTGTAATCGTGGGTGGCATTGGGAAGGACAATAGCGCTGGGGATGTGTCCGTGGCTTAAAGGAGAATGGGGTGGAGGACTGGAGGGGAAAAATTGAGGACTCTTCAAGGGAGCTTCTTTCCTTGAAGAGCTGAGGTTGTTCTGGGCCTTCTCCATCTGGCTCTTCATCCCTTGTAAGCTCTTTTGCTGAAGCACAGGAGTCGATTCCGGGGTCGGAAGAGCTGCCAGTTCTGGTGGTTGGGCTCTGTGGTCCACCATCAACATGGACTTCGTGTCCGCCGTTTGGGGCAGCTCTTTGCGACTCGTCAGCAAGTTGGAGTAAAGTTTGGGCGAATCAATGTTCTGCTGATACTCCTTCACCGGGCTATCAAAGAGGCCGTTCAGCTTGGCAAAACTCCCGCTGGAATCCGTGCAGGATTGAGCTGACTCCGCGTCTTTGTGAATCTTCCTGGATTTTCTCACAAAAACGTCACGGTAACAGTAAACAGCCACGCCGGCAATAAATGCTCCCAGAAGGAAAGCCGCAAAGACACAGGTAATCAGGACATTCATGTGCACCATTTGGTTGGAATCACCCGACTGGACTTCCCACCTCACACCTATGACAAGCATACACACACACATGATGGACAGGTTAGAGGGTACTTTGGATGATCAAATCACGAGACAAAAGGTTGTTATTTCGGGTTGCATCCTAAGGGCACCTAACCAAAACTTGGTGTCTTGAATATAATAGCAGCATGAAGGAATTATATCACTCTTGACAAGGAAGTGATCCACAAGGAGCATCCTAAGTGCGTTCCAATGGCCTATTTGCATTATGAAACACCTGTGTGAATCCTTACTGCTTAACATCTCTCTTTTCTTTCTCAGTCCAGTCATCCCAGGTCCCGATTAAACAAGAACTAGACAGGATCTAACACAGCTTCCCTGACTTCGTGTTTATGGTTGAATGAACTGCAATGAATGGATTTTGAGAGGACTTGATATTCCTGAAACGGTGTCCAAGATATGAAGCGGCCCTTATAAGTGCCAAATAAAACATGTTTAAACTAATCTTTAGAAGTCAAATCATGATTATTCCTAGATTTATTTTACTCTTGGGTGTGCGGTGGATTTTTCTTGGGGTGGAGTTGCACATAGGCGTTGCAACGATATATTGTACAGCCTATGAAAGAGTTGAGTGTGTGCAATGAATAGCAAAGGGCAACTGCGCTTACGGTTTGTAAGAACGACCCTATTGTTCCTACCCCCTCTTGGTCGGCTTTCTAAATTTTGGAGATGATGTGCCTGATCTTTCAGTGAGGTCATGACCTTTGCACATTTGGCCTACTTTGGTGTCTCCACTTCTTCAGGAGTCCTGCGCTAACCATATCAGTGGGGCCGTGAGATCAGCCAAAGGGCATGATATATACAGTGGCGGCATAGATCGGCATTTCATTCTGAGCGGCAATGTGGCCATTCAACATTCTTTCAGAGCTGCTGCTTCTTCTTCTTCTTAGATGGTGTGCAAAAACTGACTGTGGACATGACCCAATACATGTCCAAAGAAAGGAAAGTCAATAGACTAGGGGTGGGCTCCTGGGGGGGGGGGTTCAGGCAATCCTCTAGCCAAGGATTACTGGGGTTCAGCGAACCCACAAATGCCACCCCGGCTGCCACACCCACCCCTCCACTCCCAGGAATCTCCATGCGGCCCGTTCATCATTCCAGGTAAGTGCAGGGGCTGTGGAGAGGGTCTGGGAGGGCAAAAAACAGGCCTACCAGAGGTTCCAGAAGTCCAGAAATGGGCCTGTTTCCGGCCTCCGGAGGGCCTCTGGACCCCAGGGGAAGCAGTTTTCGCCCTTCTGGAGGCTCAAGGAAAGCTTCCAGTGCCTGGGGAGGGCGAAAAATGCCCCCACCCACATGGTGCAGGCGGCCAACTAGGCCACACCCACCATGGCCACACCCAGCAGCGGGGCAGCGAATCCATTGCTAAAGGATCTGAAGCCCACCCCTGCAATAGGCTGAGTTACTCTTTACTGAAAATACTTGCATTAAGAAGTATTTCTGCTCTTTGACTGCTTCGGTCTGGATTTCATATTCATTATCGGCACTTCTCTGAAGCTAAGGAAATGGGAGCTAACTCTTACCTAGTTATAAACACCCAACAGGAGCGAGCTAATATCCTTACATCCTTACTGTGAAGGACATTAAGCCACCAGCAGCTGTTTCCCATCCTTTTTTCCTTTCTGGTGGCTGGTTTTCTCTGCTCTTAGTCCTCTAACTAAAGGAACGTGATGGCTCAAGTGATTGGAACACTGGGCAGGAGGTTAGCTAGACAGTGTTCGAGACCCGAGAACTGCTATGGGGTGGGCTTGAGCTCTCGTCCTTCACTCCAGCTCCTGCTGGGAATGTGAAAGGAACTTCTAACTGGGCATCCCCAGGGCAATGGTGGTCACCAGCTAATCCTTTCAACCCAGAAGTGCCTTAGGGCTTCTGACATGAGTGCAACAACGTCCTCTAACTTCCTGTAAGGCAACTATCACTGAGGAGAACTTCTGCCGAAGTAGAGAATCAAAGCACAGTTGTGAAGGTGCATCACCGATGGCTCCCGTTCTTAGTTGGCAGGAGCACGGAGCAAAAATTGAAGGCTGATGTGAAGATCTCCTTCCACAACTACCTATAGAATGTCTCAGAAGTAGACTTGGGCAAGCATAGAGAGACTTTGCTCTGCTTTTGGATACAAGATGTGACTTCTACCTCTGGGTTGATCATCTTGGAGAACTTGCCGAATGCGATATATTCTGGCAATCTATTCTCCTTCTGTCCCCAAGTCTCCTTTTTAAGACTCACAAATAGTAGCTTGTATGTTATTAACTTTAACAATTTCTGCTGGAAAATTGAGGTTAGAAGGTGTTACTCTGGCAGACTGCAATTAATAACTCATGGAAGGATTTCTCTCTCAATTCCCTGCCTGACTCATAAATCAAAAATCAAATGCGAGATAGGATTATGCAAATTATATATATATATATATATATATATATATATATATATATATATATATATATATTCATAATTTGTTCATTGCATCAGTAGAACTATGGTTCTCTTACAACTCAATGTTTTGTAACTTTTTCGTAGGTTTTTCTACAGATTAAAACAAAACAAAAAAGAACGATTTTATATTTTTATGGTTTATGCTTGAATAAGGAATGCACATTTGGAATCTCATGCTGGTTTAGAGATGATTCATTAATGAAAGATATTAGTTTTTTCCCCTAAAATATAGAACGCATCTAATTTAGTCCTGAAGAATAATTAAAATCGCAATTAACACACAATTATCGGAGCTTGCATATTTTTCTGACAGCAGTTTTATTATTTGTTTGTGTTAAGGCAGCCACAGACATCATTCTGGCAAGAAAACGTTAGTTTGGAAGAACGCATCTACTTGTGTTATTCTAACACCAGGCGGAAAACTTGAAATCAAGAGGAACATTATTCTTATTAGTAGCAGTGTTGTTATTATTTGTTAGAAGGCAAGGCTTTTGACGAGAGTTAAATGTGTTCAGGGTTATTGATTTTAATGGCTTTGTGTGGAAGAAGGGGTGAGTTAAGGACAGAGAGGCCAAAGACAAAAAGTGCCACCATATATATATATCGAGCGCCTGCGATTAAATCCGGATAAAGATTTCAAAGGACACTCAAGCTATAAAACACCTGAAGCAAAGGAATGTCAGAAGGCTTGAAAGGAAACCTGATACGTCCCAGGGACTATCAAAATGCAAACAACGTTCTGATCATTTAAACAAGGGAAAAAAAAATAGGGACAAGGGCGCACAAATATGCAGTATCTGCTAAGAGGTATGCAAACATAAGGCAGTTCAGGTGAGTGGATAACTGAGATCTGGGTTAAAATATGTGCCTACAGAATAAACCGACTTAGTGACTTTAGACCTCTGTCCAAATCTTAGAAAAACGGAGCAGATTGAGATGGTGGTCCTGTTTTGCTTTGGTAGCAATCCAGCGGTGTACCATCAAATTTCATGATTTGATGGGCCTGAGAGCTAAGATAGAGAGGTCAAAAGTAATCCTGAGAAGTAATCCCGTGACAGAAAGGATATCTGAGGCTGTTCTACTGCTTAGCCATGATTCCAAAATAGCTACCCTCTATTCTCTTGTAAAAGATGGGTTGGGTTTTGATCAGAATGTAAGGTACCTCATCCAACATTATTAGGTCAATTGCAGGTCTCTCTCTCTCTCTCTCTGCCCCTTCTCTCTCCTCTCTCTCTCTCTTCTCTCTCTTCTCACTCTCTCTCTCCTCTTCCTCTCTCTTCTCTTTCTCCCCTCTCTCTTCTCCTCTCTCTCTCACTCTCTCTCTCCTCTTTCTCTCTCCTCTCCTTTTTCCCCTCTCTCTTCTCTCCTCTCTCTTCTCTCTCTCTTTTCTCTCTCTCTCCTCTTTCTCTCTCTTCTTTCTCCTCTCTCTCTCTTTCTCTTCTCTCTCTCTCTCACTCTCTCTCTCCTCTTTCTCTCTCCTCTCCTCTTTTCCCCCTCTCTCTTCTCTCTTTCTGTCTCTCTGTCTTTCTGTCCCTCCGTCCCTCCTCCCCTCTCTCTCTCAACTTATTTAGAACAGGGATCTCCAAACTTGGCAACGTTTAAGACTTGTGGACTTCAACTCCCAGAATTTCTCAGCATGGCTGGCTGAGGAATTCTGGGAGTCGAAGTCCACAAGTCTTAAAATTGCCAAGCTTGGAAATTCATGATTTAGAAGATATACGGCTCTGTTCCTTCAAGCAACAGCATCCTACTTCAAGCTCATGCAGGTGTCTGAAAAGGATGCAGCTGTTTTTTTAGGTATCTTATGCTATGCTAACATAAAATCCATAACACATCTACTGATCTGTTTTAGAAGCACGCATGGTGCAACTAAACAACAAATAACCTTGGAATTTTGACAGATGGGTAGAAATAAAATAATCGAGTTGGAAGAGACCTTGGAGGTCTTCTAATCCAACCCCCTGCTCAAACAGGAAACCCTACACCACTTCAGACAAATGGTTATCTAATCTCTTCTTTAAAACTTCCAGTGTTGGAGCCCTCACAACTTCCGGAGGCGAATTGTTCCACTGATTAATTGTTCTCACTGTCAGGAACTTTCTCCTTAGTTCTAAGTTGCTTCTCTCCTTGATTAGTTTCCACCCATTGCTTCTTGTCCTACCCTCAGGTACTTTGGAGAAGAACGAACAGGCATTAGCTGACATGAGTTATGAAACCCATCTCTTGGGTGTTTCTCTCAGTTCCACATTTCACCTTTTCAGTTCTTGTTTTAGCCACTCTGCCTTGTATGTCATTCTGCCTGTGATCTACACACACTCTGCATATCCATTGAGCAAGGGAGGTCCAAGCTTATGGACCAAATCTTTGAAAATGGCGGAAGGTATCAGGTTTTCTTTCAACTGCAAAAGATTCCTTGATTCGGCCTTACCCTTTGGATCCCCTGATAAAGGTTCAGAGTAATCAGAAGTGTTTGGGTCATCTTGAGCTACAAATTTCCGAGAGCCAGTCACTTTAGGTTTCCAGGAACCAATCACTTTGGGCGAGATAACAGGGATGCTTCCCACTGTGGTAATGGAAGCTGAGGATAACATCATGTCTGTGGTGGCAAACAGATTTTTATTAATGTGCATTACAGTTGTTTTTCTCGTTTTTTTCCCTTTTTAACACCCTCCTAAGAGCCGAGGTGGCGCAGGGGTTAGAGTGCAGCACTGCAGGCTACTTCAGCTGACTGCTAGCTGCAGTTCGGCAGTTCAAATTTCACCGGCTCAAGGTTGACTCAACCTTCCATCCTTCCGAGGTGGGTAAAATGAGGACCCAGATTGTTGGGGCTAATAGGTTGACTCTGTAAACCGCTTAGAGAGGGCTGTAAAAGCACCAAGAAGCGGTCTATAAGTCTAGGTGCTATTGCTATTATTCATCCACTGCTGGCTTTACTCAATGGCCGCTAAGTACTATTTAGAGGGAGATGTTTAATGGGAATCTGTACGAGAAACAAGGATAGACAATCAAGCCCGATTGCCGCTCTTGTGAATTAATCTCCAAATCAGATTAAAAATGAAAGTTCAGTTCAATATAACCGATTGGCCTTATTAAGACCGCTTGAAACGAGATGGACGGATCTTGTCAAGAGGCAAAATCGAATTTATTTATCCATTTGGCTGACTACTGTCAGCTTCGGCTGGCACCTCTAGGTAAGCCCTTTTCCTATCCTGACTGTTTGTCCAAGCAGATGTCAGAATCTGAATTTCTCCAGGCTCAGCAAAAGCCCGCGTGGGAGTTGCCTCAAAATAGTCCAAGGCTTATAGTCTAAAAAAACGTGACACCTAAAATCTATGGCATCATGTCCAAGGGAGACGATAAATTCCATTTCCTTAGGGCGTTCATTTGTTGTGGCTCCATGTTAAAAAAAAAACCCCAAAACCCCAGGATAGAAGCTGGATTTGGATGCCTATCAAAATACAAGCTAGCAAGGGATGGTTTTTTTTTTTTTTAATGTTCTGCATTTTTGATCGAATGCACTTCTGCAACAGCTGAAGTGGGGGGTTTCTATGGGTAGAGGATGGGTTGCAGGGATTTGCAAATTTAATTAATTTAGGCATGTTCGAACCGAAATAATTCTCTAATCTGAGATCGTGTAGTGGGAAGTGAGAATAACCTCGCAGCTGAAGCAACAGATAAGAGACATCTGAGCCCAGAGCAGAAATGGAGTAAGAAAGCAACTCAGACTGATCCTCCACGGTTTTATTTAGGATAAAGGCAGGCCAGAAGGAGGCACATTCAGAGTTGCGAGACCGCTACGGTAACCCGATCATAAAAATAGTTTTAATATTCATGACTGAGTTTGACCTGAGTTTGGCCTACATTGTAGGGCAGTGGTGCCCAACCTTTTGGGTACCAGGGACTGATTCCGTGGGCAGAGGTTTTTCCGTGGACCGGAGGGGGTGTGGTTTTGCACGCTGCCTGTATCCCATGGATGGGGCTTCGCTTGTTTGCATGGCCCGGTTTCTGGCATGCCGTGGCCTGGTGTCGGTCCAGGAACTGGGGTTAACATGTCATGGGGATTATTTTGGTCACTGAACTCAAAGGAGATATTACGGTGTCGAAACGAGACCGGTTTTGTTAAAACCTGCACAGCTTTCTCGTCTTAGTAAGTGTTAAAAGTTCAAAGATACGTTTAGAATGGGATGTTTAGGGTGGATGCTTTATATATGCTTTCTGTATGGTTAATTAAATAAATTAACTGAGCTTGTCAATCGTTCCAATAGCAGTTCAGGACTAATCCAGAAAAGAATGATTGATTTCTGGGCTGGTGTGAAAGCATTCCCAGTGGCTCAAAAGATACCACCCTCTCCTCTATTTTCTCTACAGTTTTTATTCTGAAGAAGAAGAAAAAAACAAACAAACACACGTACAACCTCTGAAGTTATAATGCTAAGTATAATTATCAGCACAAACGCATTCTTATTACTGGAGAAATCAACGCAATTCAAACAGAGAAATACACATTTTGGAAAATGCGTATTTGAGATATAGGAAAAAATAAAGAAAGGGAAAATCAGGCAGGCATCCATATATTGAATTATGACAAGGGAGGTGGTTAGCATTCAAAAATGTATGACTGGGTGGAAGGTGGGAAGAGTAGGCGAGAAAATCTCATCCATGTCGATCAGATTTGTGGGTGAATAAAAGAAGGACCTCAATTAATAATGAGCTGTTAAACATGCAGCTATATGAGGTGAAAAGTATTGAGTTAGCCAAAACCGACTGGCTTTATCTTGTCCATCAGTAGGAATATGATTAAAAGCAGAAAAGCAAAAATATAAATAAAAAAAAGCGAAAGATTGCCAACTGCACCCAAAGGAACGGTAGATAACGAAAAGAGAGAGAGGGGGGGAGGGAAAGAAAGAAAGAAAGAAAGAAAGAAAGAAAGAAAGAAAGAGCTGAAAATATTCAAACTGAAGGAAAGAAAAGCTTCATTAATTGGGGGAAGGAAAAAAATGATTGGAAAAAACTAACCAGATGTTGGATCGCCAAATATTTTGTAATCTGGTGTAGTTGTAGTAGGCAAAATTTCTAAAAGAATTAAAGGAACACGTAATCAGTGAAAAGTAACCAAAAGGAAAAAGCAAAAGATTTTCAAAGCCTGAGCAACGGAAAAATCAGAAAATAAAACACAATTGGCTACCCAAAAGGGAGGGAAAAACAGGGAGTAAGAAAAATTAAAAAAGGATTCAATATAATCATCAAGTGGCTGTGGACCTTCACGGACAAGCGTGATGGTTGGGGGAAAAAAAAGAGGGTTGATCGAAGAAATCCACCACCCAAGATCAAACGACTTTCCATTTAAAGGGAGGGCAAGTGCTCAGTGCCATTAAATAAGGATCTTCCACACCTTCGTGTGGCTCACAAACCAAACCATGCTGCATTCTCAAGCGGACATCCGAGGTGGAGGAGCTTACCGTGGCAATCCCCCAGGTGGGCAGTGTTGCCGTACTCCACGTCTTGCTCATACCCTCCAATGCTGTGGTTGTATGAAACAAACAAAGACAACCTGCAATTAACAGCATTAGTTGGGGAAACCAAGGAGGACTGCACCATCATCGACATCATCATCGAAACAAAGGCAAGAACTGCGACACGATATGTATGTTTGTGTCTATACCAGGGGTGGGCAACTGTGTCCCTTTTACAACCTGTGGACTTCAACTCCCAGAATTCCTGAGACAGCCAAGCTGGCTTAGGAATTCTGGGAGTTGGAGTCCACAGGTTGTAAAAGGGACACAGTTGCCCACCCCTGGTCTATACAGATCTATACAGATAATTCTCAATTGACAAAGTTGACCGTTCGAAGTTGGAAAAGGCCACGAAAAAGGTGACTCTTGACCATTTTTCACACTTATGACCGTACTAGCCACACAGTTTATGAATTGGGATTTTAGTATAGTCAGACCATGTATAATTGACAGACTGGATTTTATCATGGATTTCATCTGTTACTAACTGGATGCCCGTGCTTCGCTACGAAACTATGCGCTCGGGCTTGATAAATGGACCCTTGCAGCCTGAAATGTAATGTAGAAGGTGTAACTCCGTAGCATCAGAGTGTGTTAATATAAGGCAACTGGCAGTTGGGACAGAGGGGGAGGGGGAGTAGAATGTCCCAGCCCGCAGCATCCATTGGTATTCATCTGGCTAGCATCCTGTCAGTGTGTGAGAGACTTGAGGGGTGTTTGGAAACTCAAACAGTATCTGCTGTGTGAGCAAGAAGGAGACAGGAAGGAGGCTGGGCATGTCTTAGCTCAACTGTTCTGTAGTAAAGCTGCTTGCTGCTGTGAAAGTAAAACTGAAAGGGAAACTCCTCTCTGCTTGTGTTTTCCATTCGGAACAGATTTTTTTTGAGGTGGGGAGAGGGAGTAGAACTCCTTAGCATCAGAGCATGTTAATAATAACATAGGAAATACTAATGTTCTGATGGTCATTTCGAAAAATCCTTTCTTAGTGAGCACCTAGAAGCCAAGCAGAACATACGTGGCAAATTTCAAGTTTGTAGGCTTTATGGTTCTGGAGATTTTGTGATTAATGCATGAGTGGTTTTGTATATTTATTGAGTGTTTTTCTTTGTTCTGGTCTCTGGTCTACAACTGTAATAAAATCTGTTCTGTTCTGACCATAGTAGCCTCCTCATAGTCATGTGATCAAAGACCCTTCGCAACTCTCTCATACGTATGATGGTTAGGGTTAGGGTTACCTATGCTGTATCATGGGGTCATGGGGTCACCCTTTAGTGACCTTCTGCCACGCCAAGTCAACAGGGAAGCTAAATTCACTTAACAACCATGTTACTAACTTAACAACTGAAATGACTCACTTAAAAACGGTGGCAAGAAAGGTCGTAAAATGGTGCAAAATTCACTTAACAACTTTATTTTATTTATTTTTATTTTTATTTGATTTATATGCCGCCCTTCTCCGGAGACTCAGGGCGGCTTACAGTGCGTTAAGCAATAGCCTTCATACTTTTGTATATTTATACAAAGTCAGCTTATTGCCCCCACAATCTGGGTCCTCATTTTACCCACCTTAGAAAGGATGGAAGGCTGAGTCAACCTTGAGCCTGGTGGGATTCGAACTTGCAGTAATTGCAAGCAGCAGATGTTAATAGATGTTAATAACAGGGTGCTTTAAACCACTGTACTACAGGCTCTGTATTATCACTAACTATCACTGCAACAGAAATTTTGGGCTCAATTGCAGCCATAAGTCGAGTACGTACGTACGTACGTATGTATTTATTTATTTACTGTTTATGAATGGGGGTGGGAATCAGTGGTGGGTTGCCCCCAGTTCGGACCAGTTAGTAAAACCGGCGGGAGGCCTCTCCCACTGCCCCGGATCTCATCATTGGCGATTTGCGCCTTCGCAGAAGGCAGGTGCATGAGCAAAGCAAGCACAGTCCCGTTGCGAACTGGTAGTAAAGTTAAGTTGAAACCACCCCTGGGGTGAGCACTGGACTCGAGAAAGGATGTGTTAGATAAATAATGAAGAGGAGGCCTCATTTCTAATAGCATATCAATAATCCAGTGGTTTAGTAGGTAGAGTTCTTGGATCAAGATCCATACTGTGTTGAGTGGTCTTCTTAGTAGGTAGAGTTCTTGGATCAAGATCCATACTGTGTTGAGTGGTCTTCTTGACTATGATCCATGCAAAGATGAGTGGTTGCCTCCTATGTTTCCTAAGATGCGTACTGACACACAGTTCACAGCTAATGAATGCAGGCCAACTCTAGCAGGCCTTTGGTGTTAGTTCACAGTTGCTCTTATTCCTATTTTCTCGCCCTTGCCCTAAGGATTTTCTCATTAAACCATGACCCAAATTACCAACAATTAAACTATTGAACAGAGTGTCTGACCTATGAGATATTTCCTGACAAAGCAGCACCACAAAACATCTTTCTGTTCTACCACCACGGGAAGACATGGAGAACTTCCATTCTGGAGAAGAGAAGCCCTCCTCCCATCCATCCATCATTTACTGTGCCACAATGATGGGATGGAAAATGATGGGGAGGAGGGCAGGGAAAGGGCAGGAAGGGAGGCCCGTTTTTTGGACAAGGGCAGTCTTAAAGGACAAGTCTGTTCTGAAGCAAATGTGAATTCAGATTGTTATTCACATTTCCTAGATTTAAATTACCAAAAGGTCTCTCCTCACTGTGGGTAACTGGATATTGGACCCCCCCTAAACGTTGGAATTGTTCCCCAAAACACTGATCTTCAGCTCACATAAAAACTGCAGTTACCGTATTTTTTGGAGTATAAGATGCACCTTTTCTCCCCCAAAAAGAGGGTGAAAATCTGGGTGCGTCTTATACTCTGAATGTAGCCCCGCCCAGATTCTCAAATGGAGGTTTCAGAGGCTGAAAAAAGCATCAGAAAAGAAGCTTCAGGAAAAAAGCCCCCAAACAGAGCTTCAGAAAAGAAGCCTCCAAACAGAGCTTCAGAAAAAAAGCGTCCAAAGAGCTTCAGAAAAAAAGCCTCCAAACAGAGCTTCAGAAAAGAAGCCCCCAAACAAGAGCTTCAGAAAAGAAGCCCCCAAACAGAGCTTCAGAAAAAAAGCCTCCAAACAGAGCTTCAGAAAAAAGGCCTCCAAACAGAGCTTCAGAGGCTTTTTTTCTGAAGCTCTGTTTCGGAGGCTTTCAGAGGCAAGAAAAAAAGTTTTTTCTGAAACAGAGTTTCAGAAGTTTCAGAGGCAGACAAAAAAGCAAAAGAAAGCAAGGCACAGAGCTCACACCTGTTGCTAAAATTCACCCCTGGGAACAGCTGATTGGGGGTATTCCGGGAGGCTGATCAACCTGCCAATCAGCTTTTTTCTTATTTTCCTCCCTAAAAACTAAGGTGCGTCTTATACGCCGGTGCGTCTTATACCCCGAAAAATACGGTAAACTAACCCTGTGTTGCCATCTTTGTTTTCATGAAAACTTGAATTAAAAAAAAACATAAACATTACATAAAAAATGAACAGCATCCTGGAGGCTTAAAAAGGAACAAACAGCAACAAGAAGAGCCTTAAATTAGGGAAGAAGAGAGTATAATCAGGCATGCATGGAGCCTGCCACAGTTCCCATGGAAAGAAATCTGTGCCAAGGATGGTTTCTGTGCCACCGCTTGGGTCTTAATTAAAGATGATCCAGTGTAATTGAAGACAGCTCTTTAAAAAAGTCTCACTCGAAGCTTTTTTTTTAAAAAAAGGGTTTAAAAGCTTATTCTACAACATTAATGTTTAAAGTATTTTATGGGGCAGAATGTCATTTTGATAACAGGGAGCGGTGTGGTGGCTTAGTGGTGAAAATGCTCGCCTTCCGTTTGGAAGGCTGAGAGTTCATTCCCAGGTAGCAGCAGATGTTTCTCTTCTAGGGCAGAAAGAAAAAGTATCTGCTGTGAACTCCCCATAGGTGTCAGGAAGGGCATCCGGCTAGTAAACTCTCAGCTCCATCCAACTGCCCTGACTCTACCCCAAATTAGGGAATTACAGAGTTGTAAAAGGGAGCTTAGTGTCATTTTGATAACCTTTTGTGCGGCGACGTAAAAACTCAAAAACAAAATTGCTCTACTTACAACATGCTTGCTCTCACTCTCCCACAGGATCCATGGGCCAACCAGCCACAGTAAGGGTCCCGAGAAGCAATGCAAGTCCTACAGCAAAACCAAGTTTAGTCAATATTAGTCATCCATTGTCTTGGAGGATTGGCAGAACCAATAGTATGAGGTTGTAGAGATGCCTTACTTTTTACATGATCCGTGACGCTCACAACGGCTGAGAGGAATTCTAATGATGCAGCTGGAGAATGCAATGAACAACACATGGTGCTCTTTGTCCAATTGCAGAGAGACGACTTTTTTGTCCTCTTCACCATCCCCATTACATCTGTGGGACACAGAAATTTTAAGATCTTTACTTTTTTGGGTATCCAGTTGTTGATGCTTATCATCTCAAGCCTACACAGACCTTGGTTACTTTGTCTTTCAATTACTTTGTTAAAAGAAACTTCTCCCACATGGATTTTGAGGACCACAGTGGTGTGGACCACCAGTGAGGAAATTGGGGAGGAACATGGGCCAGTCCTGGAGCCTAGGGAAGGCTCTGATGAGAGCTCTGTGTTGGAGGCAGAGTTGGGGCCAGGGCCGTCTGACAGTTGTCAGTGGCCTTCAGAGTTGGACATCAGTGGGGCAGAAGAACAGCTGGAGCCTGTTCCCAGTGTGTGCATGCGCAGAGCGGCCAGGAGAAAGGAACAGCTAAGGGACAAGGGTCGACTCAGGAGTAAAGCCACAGGTGGACGGTGAATGGCCCCTCCCATAGGGAATAAAGAGGAGCAAAAGGGGAGTGGAGTTTGCAGGTGACAATTAGTTCGCTTAATTGGTTCGAGAGTCTCAGAGACTGCTTGCCAAGCGTTGACGATATCGGCCTGGCAGCTCTCCAAGCCAGATAAGGTCCGTGACTGTAAATTCTCCCTTGAAACACTTTGCTGGATGTGAATGAGAGGAATTCACAGTAACTTAATAAAAAGGGGTTTTTGTCGGGACAAGGAATCTGCTTCATGCTCTTGGGAAGCCCAGGTCAGAACACACAGTTAGTTGAAAGAAGACATATGGAAGTCTTCTGCAACTTTGTACCCTCTAGCCCAGGGGTCTGCAACCTTAAACACTCAAAGAGCCATTTGGACACATTTCCCACAGAAAAGAAAACACCGGGAGCCACAAAACCTGGGTGGGTGTGGCCAACTTGACGTCACTCACTCCCACCCAGTCACATGACAGCCCCCCAGTCATGTCTACCCAGGTTTTGTGGCTCCTAGTGTTTTCTGTGGGAAACAGATATCTTTCTGTGTGTGTCTCTGTCTCTGTGTCTGTCTCTCTCTCCTCTCTCCTAGTCCAGGCGAGGAGTGACTGGAAGTGGAAGGCGAGGAGTGAGGCCAGCCAGTAGTGGGTTCAGTCAATACGGAGCCACAGCAGGGGGACGAAAGAGCTGCATGCGGCTCCGGAGCCGTGGGTTGCTGACACCCGCTCTAGCCCAAAGGACAATGATACGTTGGGCAAGTCTGACATAGTCAGAGAAACCAAGTAGAATTCCAGGATTAAAGTGATGGATGAACTCTTCTACAACTCTTTTCTTCAAGTTCCCAGGGTGGTAGAAGAGGAGCTGCTGAAGGGACAAAACAAGCACAAACCAAACTAAGACAAACCAGTAACTCCCCACCCTTTGACAAAACCTCAACCGCTAAAATGCGTTCTTCAAGAGAGCAATTTCCGTTAGATAGCCTTCTAGACAAGGCCAATTATTGTTATGTTATGAAAAGAGAAGACTTGGTGAAACCTCCAGAATTTCATTAGCAATTATCGTCTTGATCGTTATTAATGACTTCATCGGCTTTTCTATATCAGCTTTTCCTCTGATTATTTTTACCGGAGGATAACAAGAGGATGTTGATATACTTGCAGAGTTCTGGAGTATCGGCAATATACTGGGGCATGTCCACGCATACGTACATGAAAACAAAACGTGCTCACCTCAACGCAAACATGGCCCAACTGTTTTTTTAAATTATGCAAACCCACATTTCCTTAAAAACCGGGCTTCACTAAGACAGGATGAGATGACAGAGGGAGTGAAATGTCACTGAAGTGAGAGGAAAGAAGGAAGGAAGGAAGCTCTTTTCATTCAAGTGGCTAACAGCAAAAGGGACTCGAACAAGATGGACGCCGTCAAATCTTTCGCAGCCGTTCTCATAAAATAAGACCTACTTGGCATGATTGAAAGCATCAATCTCTTCCAGTAAGATGCTGTCGTTCAGTGAAAAAGCTTTGGTCTTCGCCAGGATCTTAAGTACCATTCCAGCTTCAGAGCCTACAAAGATGACTGTGTAGTTTTGATACGGGCCAGCTGAATGATCCACAGCTATTGCGGTCAACCGATACCTGTTGAGATCAAGACATCGCATAAGTTATAATTGCTCTCTCCACTTTCACCTCCTCTTTCACTTCGCAGGGACGATGGGATTTTCACAGAGAGCTTTATGAGGATGATGGGGAGTAGATCAGGGGTGGTATTCCCTTACTTTCCCTACCGGTTCGTAAATGTGCCCATCCACGCATGCTCCCAGCCTTCCATACATGTGCTTTGCTGGCGCGTGCCTTCCATGCATGCACCCGGCCTCAAAAACATTCCTAAATAGAATGATATAGAGCCAGGCCAGGGAGGCGGGACCACCTGCGATTTCCGCTACTGATTTGGGTGGACCACTCTGAACCGGCTGAATACCACCTCTGGAGTAGATTCTATCGAGGGCAGACACAACTTTCTTTAAGGAAGGCCGCCCTCCAAAAATCTTGTTTTCCGTAGCTATGAAAAAGAAGCATCACAGCTTTTGCCAATGGTGTGTGAATAGGCTGCGTTTTGATAGCAGCAGCCACAAACATTAATCAAATAAAGGTTGATCGTCACGGGTACAGCATATTTTGTATGCGGGAAAGAAAGAAAAACCAAAATGCTCAATAGCTATAAAATCCCATTCTTCATGGCACCTGCATTAATCAGCCTTCCCCTGTTGTACAATTCTGGTGAAAAAGAGGAAGGTGAGAAGTTGGGTTTGTATGTAGGTGCTTTTAAACTTATTTATAATTTTCATTCATTTTCCAATGAAGAATAAAGACACATTATAGCAACAACAAAAATAACAGATAACTAATAACAAATTATTAATAATAATAATAATAATAATAATAATAATAATAATAATAATATACACATCAAGAAATTGCAGCTTCCTGCAATAACACCAGTGGAACTGCAAAAATCTGCGCTACTTACATCTTAAGAAGGTACTTGGTTGATACCTAGGACGCTGGCAGCAACCCGTATCAACCATTAGCACCAGTCAATGGTATTTGTGATGCATTTTTGAATATTCAGTTGACTGAGTTTCATGTTTAATGAATAAAGTAAATAATAATAATAATAATAATAATAATAATAATAATAATAATAAAATTATTACAGATGGATCATCATTTGGAACACAACATGTCAGATATCACAGCTGTCGAAAACCAAAGCGTACAATTTACTGATATTGCTATACCAGGAGACGGCAGAGAAAAAAAATCATGAAATATCGCAAGCTGGCCATCAAAACTATGCAATTATGGATGAAACATGTAATAGTGATACCCATTGTCAATGGGCAATACGCGGAGTATGTAAACTGCTTAGACAGGGCTGTAAACAGGGGTAGGTTCTACTTACTACCGGTTCGCAATGGGATCGCTTGCGCGCGCTTGCTTCGATCGCTCGCGTCCCTTGCTTCTGCGCATGCGCCTTGCTTCTGTGCATGCACCTTGCTTCTGCGCATGTGCAGATCGCTTCTGATGAAGTAAGGGTCAGAGGGCGGAGCCTCCCGGCGGTTTTACTACCGGTTCTATAGAACCGGTCCAAACCGGGGGCAACCCACCACTGGATGTAAAGCACTGTGAAGCGGTATATAAGTCTAAGTGCCACTGCTATTTCTAGCAAACAAATCTGCAACATCCAACTGTCTGCCTCCCCTCAAGTCTGTGCCGAAGGGCGCCAAGCCTTCTGTCATTATGGTGGGAGTTGGATTCTGTTTCAGAACTGTTGCTCCTTGGCCCGGGGTCCCAGCCATGCCTCTTACCTGACTCGCGTCTTTGTGAACCACGGCTCCTCAATGACAGATGGAACAGCGGAATCCATCAAAGGATGGGACTTGATGAAAGAAAGCGTTTCATCTGGGAAATCAATGGAGGTTTTGTAAGCCTCTGCCGGACCATGTTTTGCACAGCAACCAGGTCTAAAAAGAAAGCAACAATTTTTCCCGATCGTTTTGTTTTTTAAAAAGTAAAAATAGCAAAAAAACAAACAAACCAAAAACAAAAACAAAAACCTATAAAATCAGGGTCCAAAGGAAATCAACCTAGAAATAAGGAGGAATTTTCTGACAATGAGAGCAATCAACCCATGGAACTGAAGTTGCCTTCGGAAGTTGTGGGAGCTTCATTGCTGGAGGCTTTCTACATGGGGCTCCCCTTGAAGAGCACCCAGAGGCTCCAACTGGTCCAGAATGCGGCATTGCGGGTGATTATGGGAGTGTCATGGTGCTCCCATGTAACACCTCTCCTGCGCGAGCTGCACTGGCTTCCGGTGGTCCTCCGGGTGTGATTCAAGGTTTTGGTTACCACCTTTAGAGAGCTCCATGGCTTAGGACCTGGATATCTACGAGACCGCCTTCTGCCACCGAGAACCTCCCACCAGCCAGTACGCTCCCACAGAGAGGGGCTCCGTGGGTCAAACAATGTCGACTGGCAGCCCCCAGGGGGAGAGCTTTCTCTGTGGGAGCACCTGCCCTCTGGAACGAGCTCCCCCCGGAGATACAGACGATCCCGGATCTATGTACTTTCCATCGGGCCCTCAAGACTTTTTTATTTCAACAAGCCGGGCTGGCCTAACTTCTCTAATTGTTTAATTTTAATTTTAAATGGGGTATTTAAATTGTCGTGCCAAATCGTTTAATATATTTTAAATTGTTTTTAAATTTTTGTATTTTTATGTTTTTACCTTTGGCTGTTCGCTGTCCTGAGTCCTTCGGGAGAAGGGCGGTATATAAATTTAAATATAAAATAAATATAAATATAAATAAATAAATAAAGATACTGGACTGCCATTTGTCAGAAATGTTGTAGGGTCTCCTGCTTGGGCAGGGGGTTGGACTAGATGACCTACAAGGTCCCTTCCAACTCTGTTAATCTGTTAGTTAAAGATGGGGCAAATTCCTACCGCTGGGCAAAACGTTTGCAGTGTTGGGGTAGTTGTGACATTGTAGGATTCCGGGTAAACTTCAAGCCGCTGAGTAAAGTTATCTGCTCAGTGCAAAAGCCCTGGAGGCACCATATTTCAGTCTCTAAAGGTTGATGCCTTGATAAGCTGCTTTGAGATAACCGTCCGAGTGTGCAGTTCTGTGCAATCAAAACACCTTCGAATCAAATCAGGCGGGCGAAGCTTTGCACAGCCCACGGTAGACAAATATTTTACCTCGGCCTCGGTACTTTGTCTTCGGGTACAGCTGTCCAAACAGAGTCGGGGGTTTTCTGCTCTTTAAATCTCCCTTTGAAGGCTTTCTCAATGTCTTCCATGTTGAAAGCGCAAACGGCTGAGCCAGGGATGCTGCCAAAGAGGCACAAAAGAGGCCGTCAGGAAAAAAAAAGCTGGGTTGAGTGCAGTTAGTGCCAACGGCGAATGGCAAGACTTCCCCTTTATGAGGTAGGGTTTGTTCCTGTTGTGGCTCCGACCCCTGAGCCCCTCTTATCGGAGGAAGAAGGCTCCGAACTTGAAGGAGAGGAGTTGGCCAGGCCTCCCTCTCCAGGACCCTCCTCTCTAGCAATGCCTCAGGTGTCTGCCGAAGGAGAAGAGATTGGCCAGGAGCCAGGTGTCTCCGATCAGTCGGATAGCGATGACGGAGATAAGTTGTGGCTGGATCCACGCCAGCGTCGGCAAGACAAATGTACGCAGCAGAAGAGGAGGCGTGCCAGAGATTAAGCTGAGTCACTGGACCACACCCCACAGGCTATATAAGGGAGTGTGGTGGCCAGTCCGACTCTGTGACGGATAAAGCTTAAACTTCTGGCAAGTCACTTGCACTTCTGGAAAACAGCGCCTAATCTGCTGTGGATTTAATTTACGAACTGGACTGTTTAAACTGTGTGTATTTTGTTTGTGTTATCTGGTGGAGGAACAACCCCTCCTTCTTGGAGTAAAGTCCTTGGCAGGCAGCTACGGGGTTGCTGCCATGTTTCTGATAACTGACATTGGGTGTTTGGAAAGTTATTTAACCCCCGGCTGGCTGTTTGGGTGCGTGTGTGAGACGGGGACAGAACAGTTCCTCTCTCACCTGTTCAGCTGTGTGGTGAAAACACCGACCACGGTAGGGACGCCACTGATTTCAATGATGTCAGTGATAGACTGCAGGACATCAAAGTAGAAAAATGAATCCCCGGGCACCGAGCAGTTGAGACGTGCTTTTAGGAATGACGTCCAGTGTTTTTCCAGCACTCTCTGGGAGCCTCCCATGTCGTTTTTGCAGATGCGAGCCACGCGGGAATACACAGCCTGAAGGAGAAGAGCAAGAAGCAACCACAATGATCCCGAAAGCCTTGGTTAAGACAGACCAGTCAATGGACAGATACATTAGGAGGTAGGCGAAGCTCTTGATTCGGAGAGTCAGTTCAAAGAGGATTTCACGGAATCTCTCCGTTGAACCGATTCTCCGATTTGAATCAGAACATCAAATTGGATTGTTGGGTCAGATAACTCGAAGGTTTCTACACCTGAAAAGAAACGTGTTTTAATTTGAGACTGGTTTGGGGGAAAAAACCCCCACACAAAATGCATCTCATCCCGCAAAAATCCTATTTTTGAACCAAGTCAGATCGGAATGGGTTGGATTGGATTTAACCTATACAGCCAAAAAGACGAGCGTGCAAGCATTTTGTATTGATTCATCAGTACCCGTGGTGAAATCCACATTTTTTTTACTACCGGTTCTGTGGGTGTGGTTTGGTGGGCGTGGTGTGGCTTGGTGGACATGGCAGGGGAAGGAAACTGCAAAATCTCCATTCCCACCCCACTCCACGGGAAGGATGCTGCAAAATCCCCATACCCTCCCCACTCCTGGGAGAAGGATATTGCAAAATCTCCATTCCCAATGCACTCTGGGGCCAGCCAGAGGTGGTATTTGCCGGTTTTCTGAACTATTCAAAATTTCTGCTACCGGTTCTCCAAACTGCTCAAAATTTCCGCTACCGGTTCTCCAGAACTTGTCAGAACCTGCTGGATTTCACCCCTGATCAGTACCTACATTACAATAACACGGTTAAAATCAGCCTCAAATATAAGATCTAGTGGGAACATTAATTAAGCCAATTAATTAATTAATCCTGATTTGGATTTGTCTATGGAGAATTGAAGAAGTTTCTTGGATGAGAAGCAAAATGTCTTCAAAGGAAGAAAAAACAAAACAAAACACCAAGGAAGTCCAGTTGCTTTTTGGAAAAAGCACCTTTGGGATTTGATTTGGATTGGGTCAGGAGTAATTCAGTCACCCTTTCTATCTATCACTTTGTTGATGAGATTGATTTTAGAGTGTTTATGCCGAAGGGTATCACAACGTCCTTGGCTTTGAGTGGAATTCCAGCTGCATTCCAACAAGTTGATGTGACCGGAGATAAACGTGATATTTGTTTTAATTCTAATTCATTGTATTTACCCCTCCCGACATAGCCAAGATTACAAAATTGCCAACAATTTCTGGAGAGGCTCTAAGGGCCACAACGAAGATTTTTTTTTGGTGTGTGTGTGTGAGAGAGAGACAGACACACATGCCCTTGAGACACACAAGCTTTCAAGCTTCGCTTATGCAACTCTGTCCTATTCTAAATCCACAGAAAGAAAGTCCAGCGTCAGTGTTTGAGATGGATAAACAAAAACACAAATAAATAAATAAAAATAAAGGAAGCAAGGCAATCTGGTAGCATTTAGACCAGTGATGGCTAACCTTTTTGCCATTGCATGCCAAAAGCAGAGGGAGCGTGGTGGGGTCACACGCACGCGTGCCCACATCCATAATTCTATGCTCCCTGCCCCCCCGTGCTACCCCCGCTTTTAGCACGTGATGGCACAATGGGCCTGGTAGGCCCATTTCTCACTCTCCCCAAGCTCCAGAGCCTTTCTAGGAGCCTGGGGAGGGCGAAAATGGCCTTCCCCACCCCTCCAGAGGCCGGAAACAGTGTGTTTCCTGATTTCTGGTGGGCCCAGAAGGCGCAAAAATCAGCTGGCCGGCGCACGCATGCGTGCCGGAGCTGAGCTCGCGTGCCCACCGATATGACTCCACGTGCCACCTGTGGCACCCGTGCCATTTGTTCGCCATCACGGATCTAGACAAAACCTCCTTGCATTCTCAAATACATTCCCAGTCGCTTCCCCAGTTTCTGAAGAGAAAAGTAAAGTTTAAGAACTATACCAATGGTTATATCTTTTTTTTTTAAAAAAATCAAGACAAAGTTAAAATGCAAAATACAAAATTCCCCAAAAACAATCAAAACATTAAAAAAGAAAAAAAAGGTGTATTAAAAAAAAACCCACCACAACAACACATACACACCTATTATACCCCTACTTGAATACTGATTAATACATTGGGAACCAATGCTGTAGTAATGTATCTTTTTTTTTTTGAGAGAGAGAGAGAGAGAAAATAATAATGTTTGGATCTAGGTCTGTGATGGCGAACCTATGGCACGCATGCCCGAAGTGGCACATGGAGCCATGCTGCCTGGCACATGTGGCATAGCCTGTTCATCTTCTGGGCTTCTGGCACACGCATGCCCAAAGTGGCACATGGAGCCATGCCACCCGGCATGAGTGGCGTAGCCTGTTCCTCTTCTGGGTTTCTGGCACACATGCGCGTGTGATGATCAGCTGGCCTTTTTGCATGCGGAAATGCCAGAAACTAGAAGATCTTCTAGCTGGTCTTCCATTTTCCTGCGTGAGCGTGCGTGCCGGCCAGCTGATCGCTGTATGCGCATGCGTGCCAGAAACCCAGAAGAGTAGCTGGCTGAAACTGGAAGTTCATTTTCAGGTGCGCACATGTGCCCTGGGAAGCTGCTCTTCCGGGTTGCGGCCTAGACGCACTTGTGCTTCCTTTTCGCTACTCGGTGTGGAAAAGATTCGCCATCGCTGATCTAGGTCTTTCGGACGTCCATATTAAGGTGGATTCAGAATGATCCTCCTTAGTTGAACAAAGGTTGGGGCCTTTTAAGTTTTTTTTAAAATTAATTTTATTAAATATACAATTTAAAAACATTAGATTTGGTGCGACCTGTCTGGTACATACTTTTCTAGCACTTTTTCTTTCGTGTATATTACACTACAATATCATGCGTATTCCATATATACTTTCTGTACATTCAATCACACTTCAGTTCCATACATCTTCCCTTCGTACCTATTCAAATCCAATTTATTCCTATCTAATATTTCTTAATTTAATTTTATTTATTTTTCTCCCCTTTCCTTCACTCTGTTTCTAATCCTCTATCCCTACATTCCTCCTTTTCTCTAGCCATTTATAAAATGTATTCCAGGTTACATAGAATTCCGATTCATCTTTATCTTTGAGCTCCATTGTTAACCTGTCCATTTCTGCACAGGTCAATATTTTGTCAATATTTTGTTAATTATTTCTACTTCCTGTGGATTCTCTCTGCATTTCCAATTTTGTGTGAATATCACACATCTTTTAAGTTTTGACGTGTCCACACATACAGACACATGGCAGATGAGCCAGGTGAGACCCCAAGACCGATTTGTGGAGAAGGAATAAGGCGGGAAGAGGCAATAAAGGAATAGGTCATTTAGCAAAGTAGCAAGAATAATGGCCTCAGAGCAAGGAGATTTACATCTCTGGCTCCGCTCAGCCATGCGACTTACCTTGATTGTTCTCCACATTATATTCTGGCTGGTAATTGAAAAAAAAACTTAGTTAAGATGGAACTATTTGGGAGGGATTTAGGGGAAATAACGGACAGGATCTGTTTTGATTTTGGTCGGTTAGATTGTTATGATTATTTTATGAGGTTTTGTACTTAGTCTTGATTGCCACATTTTATTATGGTTTTTATGCCTTGCGAAGTTAACTGCCCGGAGTCTGCTCTGATGAGATTATAACAATATAAAAATAAATAGATAAAGCTGTGATGAGACGAAGAAGGAATGGTTTGTTCACGCTGCCCTGAGCTCTGAAGACGAGGGCTGTCATAAAAATGGACGATGTCTGAGACAACAATGAAGGCAAGAGTCATGTACTTCGTTGAAGTCTCCCAACCCATGATGAAATGCAGTCAGCCAAAAGGATGTCCTAGGCCAGGGGTCGGCAACCTTAAACACTCAGCGATAAAAGTCCTAACCAGAAGCCCCCTGTTCAACTCTGGAGCCAACTGGAAGTCCGGTTCCCCCACCATAGAGTCTCTTCCTAGCGTGGCATCCTTTTTCCTCTGCTGACCAGAAGTCCGCTTCCCCCACCATAGAGTCTCCTCCTAGTGCAGCATCCTTTTTTCTCTACCTGTCCTATCCGAAAGCGCTGCCAATTGTGGAGCCAACTGGCGACAGGGAGCTGCAGCAGAGAGATGGAAGAGCCACATGCGGCTCCAGAGCTGCGGGTTGCCGACTCCTATCCTACACCAAACTACTTCTCTGGAGGAGGACTAACTTTTCCAAACTACAAAACAAAGCAGAAAGGTTACCACCCATGACTGTAGGGGCTCCTACTTAGATTTTCAACCAAAATAAAATATAACTGAACGTGAAGTCTTGGTTTTGAGAACAAAGCAGCACAACCCAAAGAGAAAAAGGGAAAAAGAAAAGAGGGACATTCCACAGCCTTCTTCAGTAAGCCTCAGTATGAAAATACCACCCTTGTAGAAACAAATTAAACAAATAGAAGACGGTCCACGCCTTTGTAAGCCTCTTGTTTTCACCCTCAAGAAATCAACTCTTGAGACTCTCTGCCACTCGTCGTAACAAGCGGCTGCGTTTATTCTTACCTTGCCTAAATTGTTATGTTCCACAGCAATCTCTCGGAAGAAGAAATAAACATAGTTCCCGTATTCGATGGCGTGAAGGAAATGGGGCTCTGAAAGGCACAAGGGAAAGGAGAGCAGTCAAAACATTTTGCTCACGGACAGTTAAAAAAAAAAAGCAACGGATGTCAAATTGTTCTGATTAAATCCACTACTGGTTTTAGAAAGGATGGTAATGTTTCTTCGGTATCTTCCTTCCTTCCTTCCTTCCTTCCTTCCTTCCTTCCTTCCTTCCTT
>WNWU01000129.1:98666-111416 GCA_012654045.1 Ptyas mucosa
CCTTCCTTCCTTCCTTCCTTCCTTCCTTCCTTCCTTCCTTCCTTCCTCCCTCCCTCCCTCCCTCCCTCCCTCCCTCCCTCCCTCCCTTCCTCCCCATCATTCATCTTTTCCTTCCTTCCATCCTTCCTTTCCTCCCTCCCTCCCTTCCTCCCCATCATTCATCTTTTCTTTCCTTCCTTCCTTCCTTCCTTCCTTCCTTCCTTCCTTCCTTCCTTCCTTCCTTCCTTCCTTCCTTCCTTCCCTCCCTCCCTCCCTCCCTCCCTCCCTCCCTCCCCCTGGGAAAAACTCTAAACATATCATATTTTTCGGACTATTAGACGCACCTGAATATATGATGCACCAAGATTTCGAAGAGGAAAACAAGAAAAAAATATAGTTTTTGCCCTCCCCAGGTCCCAAGGAGCACTCTGCAGGCCTCCCAAACCCTCTGTGTGTCCTGTTTTTGTGAAAAACGGGCCTGGTTTTAGCAAAAATGGGATGCATGGGGCGGGTTTTCAGGAGGCCAAAAATGGCTGTATTCAGTGTATAAGATGCACCAACATTTCCGCCCTCTTTTTTGGGGGGAGGGGGGAGTGCGTCTTATACTCTGAAAAGTACGGTAATTGGTTTTAACGTCACCAACTTTAAAATGAGAATTTTATTTCATTTACGTAATGCGATGGTGCTTGTTAATTTTGTTTGCTTGTGTTTTTTTTTCATCTTTTTTGTTTCTTTATTCTACTTGAAATTATTCATTGTTTTTAAGAGATGGGAAAGAGACAGAACTGCCTTATAAGCCTTTAAATAGGCTAACTTGTAATATAATCTCCTTCCTTCAACAACGCTCCCTCTCTAAAACCCGGAAAATATAGTTAAAGTAGAAGGTAAAACACACACTGGATTGCAATGTTTCTTGTTACTACAGCCTCAATAAAGTGTGTGCATTGATTGATTGATTGACTGATTGACTGATTGATTGGATTTATATGCCGCCCTTCTCCCGAAGAACTCAGGGCAGCTCACAACAATAAGAAATGGAAAATACAAAAGTTAAAAGACAAATTAAAACAGAATATCCAATAAATAAAGTTAAACGTGGGATATAGTTTTCCTAATGGAGTTAATTCTTGATCTGGGGTACTTTGTACACCTGACATTACAGAGTGGATGGAGAAAGTTACATGCCTAGATTCAATCTCCATCATTTCTAGAAATGGTTGGAAAAAGTCCTTAGGTGAACCTTGGTCATCTGTTGTCGGGTGACAAATAGCCTATATTTAGCTCATCGGGACTAATGGAATCAGGAACCGAGAATCCAATTATTGGTTTATCTAATCTACTGCTGCTGTTTTGCTCGGTTCAGTAAAAGGACTTTCCCTGCAAATTTTATGGGAAACGAAAGGGACTGTAACCAGGAATTTGGGCGATGCAAGTCATATATTTGGGGATTAAATGTCTGCCGTTGCCTAATTGGCACACAGAAAAGCGTAGGATTTGCGATTCTTCCTATCTCCTCGGGCAAACCATAGAAATGTTCAGGTAGTTACGAGATATTTCTTCATTTGGAAGTAGGCCCCTGCTGATAGGCCCCCAATTGAGAAGGTCTCAAAAGTGAATTAAAAATAACTTCTGAAGGAGACGATTATCAGCGTCTGCTAGTCCTGATGGTTATGGTTATCCTTCAGAACCAGAGGTAGAACATCATTCTGTACTGGTTGCTGGAAAATGAGCTTTTGGTATCATACTTGTCTGGTAGCTTCCCCAGAGGCCCATCAACTCTTGTGTGAACTGACCAAGCCTTCAGTTAGTTTCAGTAGGACCCTTCTTTTTTGTTAGAGCCTTTCTGATAGCACAAGCACAGCTGTGTTGATGCTTCAAAAGACGTAGATGCCAAGAGCTTCACTGTGGTTATTCAAAGCACTTTAGGACATCCTATCTGTTCTGACCCAGCCTTAGCAGAGGCAAGAAACGTACTCCTTGTCACGAAAAACCCAACTTGTGACTCAGCCTTCCATCCTTTCTAAGGTGGGTAAAATGAGGACCCAATTTGTGGGGGCAATAAGCTGACTTTGTATAAAATATACAAAAGTATGAAAGCTATTGCTTAACGCATTGTAAGCCGCCCTGAGTCTCCGGAGAAGGGCAGCATATAAATAAAATTTAAAAAAAAAATTACATTCACCCACCAAAAAGTCCAGGAAATAGCCCTTCAAAAAGTTAACCGCAGTAACAGACCGAATCAGTTCCTTGCAGATAATTGCAAGGCCGTGAGCTCCCAGCCGAAAGGCTGCAAATTAAATTCTGGCAAGCAGTGTTTGTGGCACGAAACGCAATGAGCCAAAATCTTCAGAAATACGAACGGTTGTCTCCTACGACAACTATTCCCCTTTCCTTCTATTTATTCCCCAGCCAGGGAGGGGCCATTCAGCATCCATGTTTGCTGTGCTTCCCGAGTCGACTCCTTGTCCTCCGTTGTTCACCTCTCCTAACTGCTCTGCGCATACGTGCATCTGGAACAGGCCCCAGCTGTTCTTCCTCCTCCTCACTCATCTCAGTCTCCAAAGGCGGCTCTCCGCTGGCTGGAAAATGTCAGAAGGCCCTGGCTCTATCTCTGTGTCTGATGCTGAGCATCCATCAGAGCCTTCCCCAGGCTCCAGAACTGGCCCAAGTTCTTCCCCAAACTCTTCATCATCCGAGTCTGCCGCCAGCTCCCCTGGCAACTGGCAGGCCACGACACCTACTATGAATGAAGTCAAGCTCCAGTGAAACTGTAAGACTCTTAATGCCATCTAATGGACTGTAAAAAGCCCCCCCCCCAGGAATTGGGCTACAGCTCCATGGTCTTTGTTTACTACCGCTTCATTCATTTGCTGAGTTGATTGGTTGGAGGAGGAGAATGGCTTTATTCTTGGGCCAAACTGAAAAGAAAAAGTAGTTTTCCTACTTTGGATTGTACTATGTTGAAAGTTTGGAGCAGAAAAGCTTGGACATAAATATTGCAGCTGGTGGATCTTTCATGTCAGCGCACCAAGACATTGAGGCTGGCAAGAAAAATGCTTAGCGTCAGGCACGCTAAAAAAATAAAATAAAATATTGCTCTTGTGGAGAAAAATGCGCATTCAGTTGATTTACTATGTTTTCCGCATTATACAAGACTAATAGAACGATCCTGTACAGGTTTGATTAAAAGATTTATTCCTACTGAATATACAGGAGCTTCCAGATAACTGTATATAGGAATTGTGGCTGTTGACATTTTAAAATAAATTATTATTTTTTTGGTTCTAGCTCTGATGGGTTTTAATGCAATGTATAATTTTGAAGACATTTAAATCTACAATTAACATTTTTTAAAAGGCAGGAGCGGGGGTGGGTGGGAAATAAAAGAAATTACTCCTGGGGAAATTTGCTAATCTACCCTAATGGATTAGGTACTTCAATTGCAGGTAGTCCTCGACTTATGACCAAAATTGAGCCCAACATTTCTGTTGTTAAGCAAGGCAGTTGTTAAGTGACTTTTGCCCCGTTTTACGACCTTTCTTGCCACCGTTGCTAAGCGAATCACTGCAGTTGTTAAGTCAGTGACACAGTTCTTAAGCGAATCTGGCTCCCGCATCAACTACGCTTATCAGAAGGTCACAAAAGGGGATCACATGACCCCTGGGAAACTGCAACCGTCATAAGTCCATGCCAGTTGCCAAGCCTCTGAATTTTGATCAAGTGACCACGGGGATGCTGCAACGGTTGTAAGTATGAAAAACAGTCATAAGTCACTTTTTTTGTAACTTCAAACAGTCACTAAACAAATGGTTGTAAGCAGAGATGACATCAGCCGGTTTGGACCAGTTCACCTGAACTGCTAGCGGAAATCCACTCGTCCCGGCTTTATGCCATCCTATTTAGGCACATTTTTGAGGGTGGGCACATGTGCGGAAGGCACAACCACCAGCAAAACACATGCGTGGAAGGCTGGGTGCATGCGCGCTCACATTTACGAACCGGTAGGGAAAGTAAGTGAATACCAGCCCTGGTTGTAAGTTAAGGATTACCTGTAATCAAGAGTTTCTAAAGTGCTGAGTCACAGATCAGGATGTCCTATAGACAAGGGTGAAATGCTCCTGGTTCAGACCGGATCGGGTGATCCGGTAGCAATGGTGGCAGGGGGTTCGGTAGCAAAAATCCCTGCGTTCCCATGCCCAGCTGAGCCGCGTGATCATCAGAGGCTTTTTTAAAAAAAAAATTAAAAGCATTTTTTCTATAACCTCTTCGGCTGAAAAAATGCTTTTAAAAGTATATTTAAAAAAAGCCTCTGATGATTGCGTGGCTCAGCTGGGATCGTCAGAGGCTTTTAAAAGAAAAAAAAAGCCTCTGACGATCAGGCAACTCAGCTGGGATCGTCAGAGGCTTTTAAAAGCTTTTTTTTTTTTACAACCTCTTCGGCCGAAGGTTTAAAAGTTAAAAAAGTTTTAAAAGTTAAAAAAACAAAAGTTGGCTACGCCCACCCAGTCACATGACCTCCCCACCAAGCCACGCCCACAGAACCGGTAGTAGCAAATTTTACATTTCACCACTGCCTATAGATGTTTCCATAACTAGCATCTCCAAGTGGGAACTCTCAGTTTTAGCGAGGGAAGACAACTCTACAGAATCTAAAATTCTTATTTGTACTGACTGGCTCCATTTTCTCTGAGTAAATAAAAACAGTTAGTCATTACGGGACTAACTTCCACTGAACTGTGCAACTCTTCTCATCTCCTGAGAGAAGTTTGGAAGTTTGAGTGTTTGGAAAACTACAGCTGAGCATTGAGCATTTCTGCACCAACGGTTTATGGCACCACCCCGCCATGGCTCTGGGAATAAAAAGCTGCTTGTGTTATATCGCCACAGAGATGGCTGGATAATGCCACGATTGCTAATTGCCCAAATGCTAATGATATCTGAACCCAGTTATCCAAAGTCAGCCAGCTCGGATCATTATAAACCTGTCTTGTTTTCACTAAATATAGCGAAGACTGGCCATAATTTGCAGCAGATTTTCCCAACTTGGCCACCTACAGAAGTGTTTGAAGTCAATTCTGTGGTAGGGCCAAGGAGTGGTGAAATCCAATTTTTTTTTACTACCGGTTCTGTGGGCGTGGCAGGGGAAGGATAGTGCAAAATCTCCATTCCACCCCACTCCAGGGGAAGCATACTGCAAAATCCCCATTCCCTCCCCACTCCAGGGGAAGCATACTGCCAAATCCGCATTCCCATCCCACTCCAGGGGAAGGTTATTGCAAAATCTCCATTCCCACCCCCACTGGGGCCAGCCAGAGGTGGTATTTGCCGGTTCTCCAAACTACTCAAAATTTCCGCTACCGGTTCTCCAGAACCTGTCAGAACCTGCTGGATTTGAACCCCTGGAGCCAATTCTCCAAACCAGTAGTTTTTTCCAACCATGGCTACTTCAAGATGTGTGGACTTCAGTTCCCAGAATTCCCCGACCAGCATGTCAGCAATTGGATTGTACTGCGTTTGGATAGTTCCTCAGCATACCGGCTGAAGAATTCTGGGTGTTGAAGTCCACACATCTTCACGTTACCAAGATTGAAAAACATTGCTGTAAACTGCGATTCTTCGGGAATGGGAGTTTCTGAAGTTGAAGTCCTCCAAAACTGGAAAAGGATGAGCACTTAAGGGACGGCCCACAAATCAATATTCTTATTTACTTAATCCACCTCTTATTTTTTGTTTTTTTGCCAAATGTTTTCCAAGTTGGCTAATAATGAAACAATACGCCTCTCCGCAACTTACTGTATTTTTAACCTCCAAAAATCTTGCAAAAGAAGATGATCGGAGCGGTAGAAAGAGATAACATTAACAAAAAAAAATCAATATCTCCCTATAAAAAGTATGCAAAGGCTATGACAGTATTACAGATTTACAATTCCCTAGAATCTAGAAGCAAAACTCCAAAGCACAGTGGTTGTTGTTGTTGTTTTAAATTTAAAGTCACAGAATACAAATTAAAACTGAAGCACAAATCCATTCGGAGCACAATTCAAACACGGAAATGAAGAAATGAAACTCCAGCTGTTGAAAGCCTTCGTTTCAGCAAAGAAAAACCAACATCTCTGCCTGCTGGTCGGAGGGGTAACACAGAGAGAGGAAATTACAATAGGCTGTTCTTGGCAGGCTGGCTGAGAGCTGTTGATTGCTAAGTGACCCACAAGGGGTGGGGGCAGAACTCAGAAATTTTCAGGAGGGAAAAAAAAAAAAAAGAGCAAACGTACCTTCCCGTTTTATTAATCCAAAAAATCATGCTTCCAATTTAGGATGTCTGCGAGCAATGGACTAAAATTCAAATATTGGGAAAGGTGAAAAAAATCATCACGCTCCGGAAAACGTGTACTTCAACTCTCTTAATTTGGGGTGGTGGGGGAGGAGGAAGGCTATGGAATGGGGAAAAGAGGAAAATTGCAGGTAGCGATTCAACTTTCAACACAAGTACCTTTTATCCACTTGGAATCATATTTTATTGTTCGCAAGGCCGACCCGTCTCCCATGCTCCGGTAAATAACGGCGTCGCTTGCCAAGAAATCCGCAACGGTGGCAGAATAGAGTTTGCCATCTAGAAAAGGAACACACAAAGAGCATTCAGTTGCAATAGGGATGTCGCCTTCTTCTATTACCGCAGCGTTCTTGACATCTTCTCCGTCAACACTATTTATATAATTTCTACCTTGCGCTCTCCCCCCCCCACTCCCACGCTGCCATTATCTCAATCACGTTATATATTTATTCATACTTTTTAAATTTAGAATTGGAAGGCTCATCAGAGCGCTGGGAAGAAAACGCCCGGTAGGACAGAGCAACGGTTCTCAGAAATGAGAAAGCTTTATTATTACCTCAGAACCACGTTTCATGTAACACAGTTAATAAAAAGAGCACAGAGCAGGGTCCCGATCAAAATCTACGGGTGATTTACAGGAGATTCTCTGAGTGCTGGCTTCCAAGGGTTTCACAACAGAAGCAGGGAAATGTATTTTTTCCCCCCCTTCCCACTTCATTCAGATGGCTGAAGTTAATTAAGAAAGTCTGATCAGGTCTTTTGAACAAATCTGAACTATGGGTCTTTTGGATTTCACCCTGGTTAGCAGCTTTTAGAATTCGAGTCTCAAGCAAAACAAGAGTGAATGAATCAAGAACTGGCTTACAAAAGAGCTTCTAAGTCCACAAAAGGTTTATTAGCATTTTTTTTAAAAAAGAAGACGCAGTGATGTCATAGGGCTGTTTATTTCCCCTTTTTGTATCATCTATCAATATGGTCCATTAGAAGAAAAGGTTCTCACCAGCAAAGAGGGCAACGTTGGTTTGCTTGGCATCAAATGGGCATCTGGCCAAACCACTAATTTCGTCACCGTCATACTCCAAGGTACTCAGCTGAAGAAGAAACATACATTTTGGGTGTTAGGCTATTTCAGCTTCCCCCAGTCCATGCAATAGGTCAACAAAATCAGATATTCATACACCAACCTTCCTCAGAGAGAGTGGTACCTTCTAGACAGTGGTGGGATTCAAATAATTTAACAACTGGTTCTCAGACCTAATAACCAGCTGGGTAGGCATGGCTTGATGGTCATGTGACCGTGTGGGCGTGGCCAACTCAACATCACTCACGTGGATGGGTGCTTTGCCTTCGCTGTTACAATGTAATAAGGGTTAACCGGAAAGGCAGTTTCTGTAAGCAGGGCAATAAAGATTAGGCTAGAAACAACACCAGAATGTTTCCTTCCTGCTTTCCTTACAGGATTAGCCCTGAAAAGTGGAATAAAACAAAATAAGATTTCTTCCAACAACCGGTTCTCCCGAATAGGTGCGAACTGGCTGAATCCCACCACTGCTTCTAGATATATGGGATTTCAACTTCCATAGCTTCTAACCAGCATGGTCAAAATCCAACACATCCGAAGGGAACCAAACTGAAAAGGCAGTTTCGTTGACCTTCTTAAATCTGATCTCATCTCTCCTACAATGCTGAAGACGTATTGCTCAAGGAACCACACAGGGGATCGGTTTTTGCATCCACAAGACTACCATCCATGATGGATAGATGCTTCCTTGAGGTTCAACAACATTAATTAATTAGAATTACTGGGAAAGGCTTACTGTATTAAAATGTGTGGCTCATTGCAATCACCTTTTCAACCATCATATGAATGAACCCCTTTGGACTACATTGGCTGCTGGCACTTATGTTCATTTGAAAGAACCTGCAAGCTGTGATGACCACTTATGGATGGACCAGGTGGAGACCAAAATACCAAGCCCTTCAAATCATCAGCGGTCCAATACATATTCTAATGCATATGCAGAAGGACCTATATGAACAACTATGTTTTGAATTCAACAGAATGCTCTGTTAAATCAAAAATTTATTACAGTCTGGTTAGAAAACTGGACAAGGACTAGGGAGATTTAATTTCTAATCTCCAATTAGCGGTTAGCTATGAAACTCAGTAGATGGTGAGTTGGGAGTTGGGTGACATTTCTTTTGCTCACTGGCAGGATTGTCGTGAGAATGAAGGAGTTGGCCATGGAAAGAATGATGAACACTTATGCTCCCATTTCTCCAGAGGCAAAATAGGATGAGAAAGACAATGGTAAGATTGATAAGGAATCTTTGAAGTGCATCAAAGATACTCTTTGAATTTTGGCAGGGGGCAATCTGACAGGTCTGGGTGGTTGGTCCTTACCCGATAATAACGGCACATAGGATTAAAAGCATTCGTTCCACAGACGAACACCATCTCATCGTTCCTGGGGACGAAGACTTTAATAAAATTATGGCATTCGTCCTAAAAAAAAATTAAATTAAAAAAAAGAAGAAGAGAGAATGGCTTGCATCGCTTATTCACTAGCAAATATTATTTTTGAACATGTGCTCAGTGAGCTGGAAATAAGGAGGGGGAAAATAAAACAATCCGGGACTAACAAAGCACTTACAATTTCAGTATCAATGAAAGTTCTCTTTCTATCAGCCTGATGAAGTACAACTCATTTCTTTAGAATATTAATTCAGATTTTTCAATTTTGCTGTGAAAAATCAGTCTGAAAAGGGCCGTGCAGTATTCCACATGCCCCTCTTTTCTGCCTACCCTAAATTCAGATTTCTGCCACGATTAAAGAGATTAATTAGTTAATCAGCAGGTTTTTTTGGTTTTCTTAAAAAAAATTATTTATATGCTGCCCTTCTCCGGAGACTCAGGGCGGCTTACAATGTGTTAAGCCAGAGGTTCCCAATCTTTTTTGGTTTGCGGCTCCCATAACACTTCGGATTTTTTCGACTTGTAACTGCGCATGTGCACTAGACGTTTCAGAAATGGCGCATCAGCGTTAGACCCAGTGGGCGCAGGTATTAATTGAATATTTCGCGGCGCCCTTATGACGATAGCACGGCTCCCCAGGGAGCCGCGGCTCACACTTTGGGAATCACTGCGTTAAGCAATAGCCTTCATACTTTTGTATATTTTTATACAAAGTCAGCTTATTGCCCCTACAACCGGGTCCTCATTTTACCCATCTTAGAAAGGATGGAAGCTGAGTCAACCTTGAGCTTGGTGAGAATTGAACTCGCAGTAATTGCAGGCAGCTGGATGTTAAATGCTGCCTAAGTAGGAGGCCATTAGCCTCCTACGCCACTCAGGCTCCTAAAACGTCTTAAAACAGCATCCATCATGACCTTCTAAAAGATTTCGGGTGGGTTAAAATTATTTTGCTTAAAAGACAAACCTACTTTGTGTTTTCCTTTCATAGCACAGTTCTCCCGGTCCTGTTGCTTTGACCGCCATGTTAACTTCTGTTCAGATAAAAGAAAGAACAAGACAATTTCGTCATTGATCAAGAATGCTTGTTTTTTTAAAACAAACAAACAAACAAACAAAACACAAAAGGTATTTACAAACATTTTCTAACCTTGCTTGGAACAACTTCCCCTTTTGGAATGTCATTCAAGTTTACTGTATAAACTTGGTCCCTGGGGGGGAAAAAAGAAAAGAAACATGTCAGAAATCGGATTGATTGATTGATTTTATTTAATTTATTTGCCACCCATGTCATAGCAAATGACTCCGGGTGGCTTCCAGCATTAAAACCTTGTTAAAAACCTGGGCTCTGGAGGCTTTCCTTGAGCCTCCGGGAGGGCGCAAACAGACTCCACAGTCTCTGGAGGCCCTCTGGAGGACGGAAATGGGCCCGTTTCCTTCCAGAACTTCCAGTAGGCCTGTTTTTTGCCCTCCCTGAGCCTCCACGCATGCCCTGCACTTACTTGCATCCAAAACGGGCTGTGTGGGGAGTCCTGGGAAGGGGTGGGTGGCGCCAGCCAGGAGTGGGATTTGGGGGTTCTTCGAACTGCACAGAATCTTAGCTAGAGGTTCTCCCGAACCCCTGAGAACCCCCAGCAGCCCCACCCCTGCCTTTGAAGTCACTGTCAATCAGAACATAGGCTCCAGTTTCCGTCTGGTAGATCATTTTAATCTGCTTTTGCTTCCTTCTGTCTTTATAAGTTATCTTTATACAATCTCCGCTTTCAGGAGATGCAACTCTCAGACAGCAAAGTTGCATCTCAGCCTGTTGGGAGCTGAACCAGGCAACTGAGTTCATGTACCATCCCAAAATCAGAAGCAGAGCAAAAATCACCGTGGGTGAGAGAGCTGGTTAAGCCATGTTTCGTGGCTTAGCGAAACTGAATGAACGTTGGCTGGTTTTTGCCAAATCACAAAAACAATCCGTACTGTAGGTCAGCAGAAGTATAGCCTAGTCTCTAGCTGCCAAACATTTTGTGAGGTTCATTCTGCACAAGCTCTTCTATTGATACAAACAATTTGTTTGTCCAAAATCAAATCCTTGGCGAAAAACAGAATCCGGAACTGCATGGATCACCGTCAGAGCTTTCCTTCTACCCCATAAATCACCCTCTCCCTGTCTTGTCTCCACGTCCTGAGTCCCTCCTTTCCTTTCCTGAAATTATCTAGTGGATTATTTTAAGACAAATGCAAAACCAGGCAGCAGATGGAGGGTGGAAGGTGGGAGGGGAGGAGCAGGGAATTTTAATTTAATCAGTGGACTGCAGGAAAATTACCTGCCAGCTATATAAAGTGTGTCTCGAATTTTCAACATCAGTTGAAAGTCCAGCTTGTGTTGGGATTCGTTGCCTGAAGGGCGTCCTCTAAACACTGGATATTGCTTGGAATCTGCAAGTAAGAATAAGTTATGCCATCAGTCAGGATGATGGAACTGAAGGAATCAATAAGCGGCATTGATTAGCTGTATATACCGGGAGCAGAAAGAGCTTAAACTAAATTTTTCGTGCAATGTCTTGAATATCAATGAATAAAAGATGGCCAGCAAGAGCCAATGAACTTAAAAAAAAATATAAATAAAAACTCGCACTTCCCCGCCGCTGCCTTTTTGGCTGCAGTAGGTAGAGAGAGTCCATTAAAGTCCACCTGAAACTTGGCAGCTCGCAGAAGGAAGAATTGTCGTCCTCGGGCGAGGAGGAAGCAAAGAAACCGGCAATCTCACAACACGTTCGGCTTTGCTGCTCACTTACAATGGTAGTCGACCACGTTAATAGGATCATCATCTTCTGGAAAGCTGACAGCCCAGCATCGGGAGATCGCAAGGAGCAGTGCGGAGGCCGTGAGGAGACGAAACGTCATGGCTGCTGCGTGGGATGGGTGGATGGATTTGGGGGGGACGGGGGACAGAGCACAACTGGCAAAGCGGTTTACCTGCAAGAGAGGGAGGGAAACCAGCATTGAGACTCCATTCTCCGGGCTCCTCGGCTCGCAAGCTTCAATTTACATTCTTCCATTGCTGGCGAAGTCTGAGAAAATGATTCGGCTTGAAAGGTCTTTTTGTATTTGCCGACAGGAGAAAAAAAAACAAACCGCTACATGAAAGCCCTGATTAAAACTTTTCAGCGACACGGTGACATTTGCTAATTTTTTATTTTTTTTTAAAAAAAATTGTGCCTGTTTCACAAATGGGATTTCTCTTCTGGAAGTAGGTGACAACTGTCAGCCTGGCTGACTCACAAGGATGGCAAAACAGAATACGCAGCCTTGCTGACTTGGCAGGAAGGCTGCTAACGTCGGGATTAAAATATTAATTAAAGTGCAACCTCTTTTCTTTTTTTTCCTCCCCAGGCTAATTGACGCATGGTTCTCTCAGTCAAGACCTTTGCCTGCAAATTAACCAGAACGCCTTCGTGAAGGGCAGGGCGCATGGAATCCGCACCAACGTTAAGCCAATCCTTTGTGCTTTAAAGCTTGGTGTCTGCCTTTGGCAAATGGAGGCAATGTGTTTGGTTTTAAGATATATTTAAGGTCCCAAAGCTCTAACTACTAGACTAACTTCATGATATTAAAACACCCAAACTGAAATGACAGCCCTTGGATGGTGGTCTCTAAACTTGGTGGTTTTCTTGCAGACGTTTCATTACCCAAACTAGGTTAACATCATCAATGCTAATCAACACTAGCACTGATGATGTTCCCTAGTTGGGCAAGGCAACGTCTTGCAAGGAAACTGCCAAGCTCAGAGAGCACCAAGGACCCCTCATGTCAACCCTGAGCTACAAATATTCTCCTTTATTGAAATGACAGTTCCTGAGTTTTATCATGGAAACCCCAGTTTAGGTTTACATATTCAAATGGAATGGAATGGAATGGAATGGAGTGGAGTGGAGTGGAGTGGAGTGGAGTGGAGTGGAGTGGAGTGGAGTGGAGT
>WNWU01000129.1:135097-157099 GCA_012654045.1 Ptyas mucosa
TCGTAATGAATCCACTGATCCAACTAGGCAAGGCTAGGAGTCACGTTCAGGGGTCAGAGGTTGCAGTCAACATTATCTGAGAGGGTGAAAATTGTAACGGTGCAAACTACAGTAGCTACAAGGCAGGAACTATGTGCTGGTAGAAGCCAATATTGTCGGATTTTTGTTTAAAACCTGGGCTTGATTTTTAACAGATTAACAGAGTTGGAAGGGACCGTATAGGTCATCTAGTCCACGCAAGCAGGAGACCCTATACCATTTCTGACAAATGGCAGTCCAATCTTTTTTTTGAAAGCCTCCAGTGATGAAGCTCCCACAACTTCCGAAGGCAACTTCTGTTCCATTCGTTGATTGTTCTTATTGTCAGAAAATTTCTCCTTAATTCCAGGTTGAATCTCTCCTTGGTCAGTTTCCATCCATTATTCCTTGTCTGACCTTCAGGTGCTTTGGAAAACAGCTTGACCCCCTTCCTCTCGTGGGCAGCCCCTCAAATATTGGAACCTCAAATATTGGCTTGGATTCCTTGCTTTTTTTTAAAAAAACTATATTAAGTCTATTTTGGGATTTATGGTTCTGTTTTGAGATGTGATAGTGTCACCTGGTTGGGCAATAAAATGTCTGCAAGAAAACGACTAACCCCAGAGGGCACCAAGGACCCCACCGTTCAACCCAGAGCCACAAATATTCTCATACATATCTATCTATCTATCTATTTATCTATCTATCTATCTATCCATCCATCCATCCATCCATCCATCATCCATCATCCACCATCTATCTATCTATCATCTATCTATCTATTTATCTATCCTTCCTCGAAACCACTGAGCCGTGGTGGCACAGTGGTTAGAGTGCAGTACTGCAGGCTACTTCTGCTGACTGCCGGCTGCCTGAAATTTGGCAGTTCAGATCTTATCAGGCTTAAGGTTGACTCATCCTTCCATCCTTCTGAGGTGGGTAAAATGAGGACCCAGATTGTTGGGGGCAATTATGCTGACTCTGTAAACTGCTTAAAGAAGGCTGGAAAGCACTGGAAAGCGGTATATAAATTTAAGTGCTATCGCTATTAAACAGGCCAAATCTAACAACAAAAGCAGAATAAACAACAACCAGAAGAGCTACTTATAAAACAATCCTTGGTAAGAAAATGTCTGTTTTTTTTTTTAAAGGTAACTAAATTCAGAGATTAATGGGACATAAAACTGATCCCTAGGACCACTAATGTAAGATCCGGTGCTTCTTGATGTTACAAGAGATTTAATTGCCACCACACGTCCATGAAAGCTTAAGTCTTAAATCAACCCAGACAGCCAAAAGCTTTCACTCTGACCGTGGCAGGAAATCCAGTTATTCAGCAAAATGTGTAATATGATCATCTTGTTCTCCTAATATCCAAAAAGAACATATGGTTAAAAATATCTGTAGAGCATCTCCCATTATGAGATCACACAGCTTAGCGCTTTTTGTTCTATCCATCCAACAAAAGGATGCGCTAAAATGGACAGAACTACTTTGAGACTACAGCAGGGACAATGGTAAATATTTACAGTTTTATACGTGCATTGCAAACGACTTCTGTTTGCGATAATAAAAAGAAAAAAAAAACCTAGCACCTCCAACAGAAACATGCTGGCCAGCCCTGTGTCCCAGACACTCATTTTCTACTTATAAAAATATCACTCGTTGGCTTGTTTTGAAATAAACAAGACACTGTTAAGTCTGCACTGCTACCCACTCGCAATCTGGAATCACATCATCCTGCTTTCTTATAGGTATCAGAGATTCAGCTGCTGTCCAAAATGACAAAATTGTGTAGTATAGGAAGTAGCCCAATCACACAAAAAATTACAGTCCGACGATTATTCTACAACTCGGGAAGGAAAAAGGTAACAACGATGGAATGGTTTGGTTTCAGGGACCAGCTGAACTTCGCTTTCTCTCCCTCGCTAGTTCTTGGTCTGTTCCCTAGACTGTTGATAGTCTACGGAACTGCACTGCACACACGTACACTCTTCCACCCACCACCGTGTAGGTGGCAAACTAGCAAAGAGCGTCTTACCTCTGCGAGCGGTGCCAACAGCGGTGTTTGGGCAGCTGGGAAGTAAGCCTGGGCAAGTCTGCTGATTTTTTTGTATGCTTTGGAGTGAATGTGTTTCTCGGAACAATACAAAGCTTGTTCTTTCCAGGGCTGCAGTATGTCTAAGAGGTTATTATTTCAGTTGGGTACAAATGGGAAGGCAGGTCCTGCCAATTCTACCTCTGCCTCGTTGGCTTTGACGCCGGTGAGTTGGAGAGGAAGGCGCAGCCTTGGAAGCACGGTTACAAAGCAGTGAAGTGTTTTCATCCCTTCTGAAAAATTCACCCTGGCTCAGAATGTAGGGTTGTCACCAGGGGTGGGGCTGCTGGGGGTTCGGGAGAACCTCTAGCTAAGATTCTGTGCAGTTCGGAGAACCCCCAAATCCCACTCCTGGCTGGCCCCGCCCAACCCCCATCTCCCCTCCCAGGAGTCCCCATGTAGCCCGTTTTGGATGCAGGTAAGTGCAGGGCATCTGCAGAGGCTCAGGGAGGGTGAAAAATGGGCCTACCAGAAGTTCAGGAAAGCCAGAAACGGGCCTGTTTCTGGCCTCCGGAGCCTGGGGAGGCCATTTTCGTCCTCCCGGAGGATCTAGTCCACCCACCCACCCACCTTCCAGGAGACCCCACAGCCATTGCTTTTTCTCCTGGTCTCTTATCCGTACAAAGTTTTCTTTCTCGACTTCCATTTTCCTGCCTGTTCAGAAGAGCCAAAGTTCTGAATCTGCTTCTCTGTAAATAAACAGTCAGGGGGTGGATCAGGGAGGCCGAAAAGAGATGGTTATTATTTCTGTTTTCTGAAAGTGGACTGGAATGGGTGTTTCTTGGGCGGAACCATCTGCCTAGTCTGCGGATAAATCGACTCCTCAGTCGATCACATGCTCCAATCAACCGCCGTCCCATTTCGAGACCTTAATCCAACCACTCCTTCTCCAGATGCAGGATCGCCCTGACCTTGACCGACAGGAAGAATGCTACTATGTCTACAGACAACCCCTCTACTAAATTCCCCTCCCTCCTACTTTCCCACACATGAGAAGGTGGCAGTATGGAAGCTTCCAGCCTAATATGGTTTCCAAAGCTGACATCGTCATCTCTACAGTTAACCTATCACACTATGCCTAGAAGTAGGCATAGTGCTTCAAAGGATCTGAAATGTATTTCTGGTAGTGCTGATTTAGAACACAGAATAATAGAGAAAGAAGGGACTTCGGAGGTCTTCTAGTCCAACCCCCACTTGAGGAGGAGACCCTGTACCATTTCAGATAAATGGCTGTCCGGTCTCTTTTTCTGAAAGTCTTCATTGATAGAGCCCCCACAACTTCTGAAGGCAAGCCATTCCATTGCTTGATTGCTCTCACCGTTAGAAAATTTCTCCTTGATTCTAGGCCGCTTCTCTCCATAATAATTATATTTGAATATACTCAATGAGGCAGTTAGGTTTTATAAACCTGAGTTGATAATGTTTGGCCAACACAAACAAAGGAAGTGCTTGTGTAAGCAATACAAGTTTTCTAAGGAATCATAGGATCAAGGACCTTGCTCGTTAGTTGGCCCAACCTTCTACTTAATATGCAAAGTCTAGAGTTACAGATAGAGAGTTTACGCTTACTTTTACTCTAAGCAACTGGCCTCATTATGAAACCACGCATACACTGCCCAAGAAGTTGTAATACTCAACTGAAGATTACATCTCCTTAATCTAAGCCAGCCATGAGGATGCTTGGACCTATCTTCATGGAACACATGAAAAGTTTAAGTCAACCCTGACTTATGAATGAAGGCAAATATACATGTCCCAGGATAATGTTGCAAGATCCAATCTGGGTCAGTCACCGGGACCAGAGGTTTTGTCTTCCTAAGATTGGATCCTTCAACCCTGACTTGTCTCTTGAAATCTTCCTTCAACTATGGCTGAATTTAACATCACACTACGCCATGGTGGGACTAAATAAGTTAGAAGTGGTTGAGTTATACAACATACTAAGCCCAAACCAATATGGCAGGGGTGGTACTCACTTACCTTCACTACCAGTTCGCAATTGTGAGTGTGCATGCACAGAGTATCAAAAACGGGACATGATACAATAAGAGAGAGGGGAAGGAATAGAGAGAGAGGAAGGGAGAAGAGAGGAGGAGAGGGAGAGAAAGAAGAAAGGGAAAAGGAGAGACATGGGATAAATTTTATGATTGGTTAGAACAGAAATATGAATAAGAATATAGAAATAAAATAGGTAGAAGGTAGATGGGAGAAAACAATGAGAAAAATAAATACCCAGATGATGTCAAGTAAAAGGAGAAAGGGGAGGGGGGGGTGGGGTAAAAGGGAGAAAAGTGGGATATTATAAAAATGTACACAAATGATGAAATAAAAATAAATAATAATTGAATAAGAAATTGAAATGAGAATAAAGATAATTAGAAAATCGGGGCTGCTCGAATACCACTTTAGATTGAACTGAAAAGGGAAACGACAGGAGAGAGGGGAAGGAGTAGAGAGAGAGGAAGGGAGAAGAGAGGAGAGAAGAGGAGAAAGAAGAAAGGGAAAAGGAGAGGAAGAAAAGGGAGGAGAAAGAGGAGTAGAGGAGAAGGTTAGAAGGGGGGAAGAAGAGAGGAGTGGGGGAAGAGAAGGGTAAGTAGGAAAGAGAAGGAGGGAAAGAATGAAGGAAGTAGGAGAAGAGAGAGGAAGGAGGAGATGGGTAGGAGGAGAAGAAAAGTTGGAGTAAAGGTAAAGGGTAAAAGAGCAGTCCCGAAAAGGTAAAAATGAAAGTTAAAAGATGAATGAAAAATGATGAAAATGACTGTACATGTAAATGTGTTTATGAGAAATTTAAAAAATTATATATAAAAAAAGGAAATGGGTAATTTATTGAAGGAAATGCAGATGAACAGGTACGGGGTTACAAATGACAAAAGACTCTGTTTTCTTTCAAGGTCATTTATCACATTTATCAAAAAAAGTGCCCAAGTTATTCAAATCTTCTAGGTAAGATATTATAAAACATAAAATGTAATCTCTTCCCCTTCCCTTTTTTTTCTATTCTTCTTTTTCTTCCTAGGGGATACCTTTTAACCCCCTAGAGTTAAAACATTTTTTTAACATTTTTACCTTTACCAATTAAGTGCTGCACTTAGGATACAACGTGTAGGCAGAGTTCCAGAGTCCTACTTAAGAAGATGAGAAGAGATTCTAGTGAAAACATAACTTGCTACTACTGGAATAAATGAGGTAATAGACATTAGCGTCCAAACAGGGGAAATGAAGAATAATAGCCTGAGATCTGCAATTGTTATCGAACTGCAAGCACTGATCACTTGCCGCTCCTTCCCACGAGGAGCCGATTCAACCAAATCTTAAAGGTAAAAGGTAAAGGTTCCCCTCGCACATAGGTGCTAGTCGTTCCAGACTCTAGGGGGCGGTGCTCATCTCCGTTTCAAAGCTGAAGAGCCAGCACTGTCCAAAGACGTCTCCGTGGTCATGTGGCCGGCATGACTCAACGCCAAAGGTGCACGGAATGCTGTTACCTTCCCACCAAAGGTGGTCCCTGTTTTTCTACTTGCATTTTTTTATGTGCTTTCGAACTGCTAGGTTGGCAGAAGCTGGGATAAGTAATGGGAGCTCACCCCGTTACGCAGCACTAGGGATTCGAACCGCTGAACTGCCAACCTTACGATCGACAAGCTTAGCGTCTTATCTACTGAGCCACCGCATCCCCTATCTTGTCTTATTGAACCATAAAACAGGGTTCTATTGGAAACCAGAATAACTGGGTAGGAAGTTCATCACCAAAGGGATGAAACATCCATAAAAATCTCACCACTTAAGATTTTATTCCTCCTCATGCATTTTTCTTTTGAGGGTATTATGCCATCTTCTGCCCAACAGCTATTTTTCTTGGGGTTGCATTATTCATCTGAATCTGTGCTGTGTCAGTTCGTGATCCCACCTCTCTGTTTTGCTTTCCCCTCCAATTTCTCATTTTCTTCTGATCTCCACACTTGAAATTTCCAGGGACTGGAAATGTTTATTGTTCTTTAACGTCTCTACTACATTTTTTTTTTTGCTACCAGCCCTCTGATCTCAGAAAGAACAATCTAAAAATAAATACTGAGTCGGCCAAGGCAAATTAAATATATGGAACCGTTGGGAACGTCGCTGGTGATTGACAGTTTGGATCACAAAACGTGACCTAGGAGGCGGGACCACATTCCTACTCGGCCAATGATTTAATTGGTTTCAGTTTAGTGTATTGAGTACACTCAACTGTAATGGCTTGTAAAGCATAATTGACGACTTAGCCCCATGTCTTATACATTGCTCTTATACAAGAGATTTGGTGGCGCAGCAGACTAAAGTGCTGTTAAGTAGCACCAGCTGCCTGCAATTACTGCAAGTTCGAATCTCACCAGGCTCAAGGTTGACTCAGCCTTCCATCCTTTTGAGGTAGGTAAAATGAGGACCCAGATTGTGGGGGCAATAAGCTGATTTTGTATAAAAAAGAACATCGCTTAGGGGAGGCCGAAAGCCCTACTAAGCAGGTATATACAAAAGTATGAAGGCTATTGCTTAATGCATTGTAAGCCGCCCTGAATCTCTGGAGAAGGGCAGCATATAAATCGAACCAATAAATAAGTAAATAAATACATACATACATACATACATACATACATACATACATAGCTTATCAATTTTACTCCTTTGGGCGTGACAAGATTTGGTTTTCCACAAGCTTTCTCTAGAAAGAATGGTGGAAAAGGTTCACCAGGGGTCTGTCAAATGTTACAGCATCAAAATATTTTTTTTAAATCATAATAATCCATAGGCAGGGCCCTTCAAGAAGCATTATCTAGGGAGGGTTTCTTAGGAAGAGCTGAACGCTGTTCTTATTTACATAGTGACATGCAAAAATGATCAGGGCAGTGCGTTAGGATTGGCTTCAGGAGAAAAAACTTGAATGGAGGTGACCTATATTTTACCTGCACATTCCAAAGTCTACTTCATCTATTTAGTCATTCATTTTTTAAAGACTTACTTGGCTGCCCAGACTGTATGACTCTGAACAATTCATTCTTGCAGTCTGGTATCTATTGCTTGGTCTGGTCTTGTTGCTTTGACTTAAATCCAAATAGTTATTACGGATCTGGATTGTAAATTTTTTTCCCCCCTCTAAAGAATAATAAATTGACCTTCGGTTATGTAGCACCATTCACTAAAACAGGTTCTGTGCTTGCAAAAAGGAGATGATGTATTCCGGTAACCCAAGTAAAAAAAGTAAAATAAAAATGAAGTCCTACAGTAAATTAAACTTTGACAAATACTTAAATCAAAGCAATTTAATATAGATGGGTTAGACATATTTTGGCTCAGGATGAAATTCACCAGTTTGCTCGGGCTGTTAGCTTCCCTATTGCTGAAGTCATTAATTTTGATTTTTTTTTTAAAAAAAAGAAAAAGCAATAATGCACAATTAGTTTAGTTGGAAACTGGCTGAGATGGTCACAAATGGGAAACTGCAACTGTTGTAAATACATGGCAAGTTGCCAAGGGGCCAAATTTTGATCACATGATCATTGGGATGCTTTGACAGTGCAAGGACCGGGGTGAGAGAGAAGTATCTTGATCCACATATTAAATGTATGACCCTGTGGGAGGCCCATATTAAAACAACATACTTCATGTGTGGCCAGAATCTGAAAACGACATTTAATACAACACAATTTCTGACTAAAATGGTCTGACTAAGATCGGCATATGTGGGCCTGATTGGGGTAGACTGCAGGGGTGAGAAAGAAATATAATTTTACGTCATTTTATTCTATTTTACATGTTTACGTATTAAATTATTGCATTTCAGCCTATAACTATTGTAGTTCACCCTGCTCTCATTTTAAGAATGAGAGTTTGTTCAGAATTTTATTGGTAATACCCTGTTTGCCCCAAAATAAGACATCCCCTGATAATAAGCCCAATCGGGCTTTTGAGCACATGGCAAAAAGGCCAAGCGCATATTTCAGGGTTCAAAAAAATATAAGATCTTATTTTGGGGAAAACATGGTTCATAAAAGGGATATAGAGAAAGACTAGCAAAAATGTACCCCAATCTATCACCCCAATGTTGGAGATGCGGTCACAAACTAGGGACATACTACCACATGTGGTGGATGTGCCCTAAAGTGAGGAAATTTTGGTATAAAATTAAAGGGTGATTGGAAGAGTTTACACTCCAAAAGATAGATTTTAAACCGGAGATGTTCCTCCTAGGAATGATTGATAGAAAAATGGAAAAAAGTCTCTATTATATTATATTGCATATTCTAACGGCGGCCAGAATTACTCTAGCGCAAATGTGGAAGTCGACCAATACACCATTGGAAGAAACAATAATAATAATAAAAACCCCTAGAATGCGCCAAAATGGATAAATTAATGATGGAGATCAAAGAAAGAGAAGACTCAGATTATTACAAAGCGTGGAATAGGTTTTATACATGGTTGGAAAACAGAAATCAAATTAAGAAATAAGAATATAAAGTGAAATTTGATATTAACATATTGGATATAAATGTAAATAATGATCCTGCTAACCAAACAGTTAATTATGAATATTTAAAAATAAAGGGAAGGAGCGGGAAGATAAAAGCTAAGCGTAAAGACAAAAGTCGATGCAGAAAGTTGTAAAATTGTATATATCTGTTGTTAGTATTGTATTTTAATGTTTGATGTAAGTGTATGTGTTTTTGTTGTTGTTTTTTTTTTGCCTCTTGACTTCTTTTGCTATTGTGTGTTTGGTTTTAAAATGTAAAATACTCAATAAAAATTATTTAAAAGAAAAAAAGAGAGAGAGAGAAAGAAAGACCGTTATAAAACCGGGGTCTAATGATTTATCCTAGCTCTTTACCAATTTCCAATCAGGTTAACAGCCCAGTGACAACTTTATGACTTGCTTGTAAGACAATTAATTCAGGATTAAAATTCATTTCCTGCCTTGTTTACCTTCATTTCCCAACATTTCCCTGCCAACCGTCTTCCCTTTACTGAACTCTAGTTCCGACTCCTTGGGAGAGATGAATTCCTAGACACTCACAAAACACCTGGCCTACAGCGGTTGCGAAAATTAAAAGTTGAGTAATATTGCTGGAACCACTTCACAGTGGAGGAGAAGGGTTATATTTGGAACTCTCCTCAACACAAGAGAACCCTTTGTCTGCTGTAGCCATCAAATACTTGATCCCGTTTATCCAAATCAGTTAATCCAATATTCCCACTTCCAGCAGCAATCTATAAGCATCAATCTAAAACAAAGGCATTAAGAAGAATATAATCCCACACAGATTTGCTCAGGAGTGAATTCATTTGATGTCAGTGTAGGACCGATCTACCAATGCTTACAGATGGCGGTGTGATGCCTCCAGAATGCAAGACTTCAAATACCAGTTGCTAGGTGACCAGAGATGGGTTTCAGAAGGTTCTGACCAGTTCTGGAGAACCGGTAGCGGAAATTTTGAGTAGTTCGGACTGTCAGAAAATGTCTCCTTATTTCCAGGTTGAACCTCTCCTTGATCAGTTTCCATCTATTATTCCTCATCCGGCCTTCAGGTGCTTTGGAAAATAGCTTGACTCCCTCCTCTTTGTAGCAGCTCCTCAAATACTGGAAGACCCCTATCATGTCTCTCCTGGTCCTTCTCTTCACTAGACTAGCCATGCTGATGAGGATTTGTTACGTCTGGACAGCATCAGATGGAGGAAGGAGGAGCTAGATGTTGGAAATGTCATCAGATATTGGGGTCGTATTATCATATATAGTAGACATATGTGTAGAAGCAAAAAAAAATATTGGACAAAAATTCATATGTGGTTGGAGAAGATGACACAGCAACATATCGATTTAAAACCTGAACTATTTGTGTTGGGGATTTTACCAGAAGCTTATAGTAAAGAAAATGTATACTTGATTATTCATGTACTGTGTTTTCCTGAAAATAAGACCCTGTCTTATATTTTTTGAACTCTGAAATAAGCGCTTGGCCTTATTGCCATGTACTCAAAAGCCCGATTGGGCTTATTATCAGGGGATGTCTTATTTTGGGGGAAACAGGGTAATAACTGCAGCTAGAATTGTATTTGCACAAAATTGGAAAAGTGAAGAGATCCCTACAGATGAAAATGTGATTACGAAAACGTTAGAATGCGCAGAAATGAATAGATTAACCCTTGCAATTAAAGGAAAGGAAGAATCTGATTATTACAATATATGGGAGTTATTTCATCAGTGGTTAGAGAATAAATATGAAAGCAATGTATTATAAAGCCAAATAAGTTAAGAAGAAAAATGTCACAACAGTAGGTATGTTAAGTATTAGTAGTAATGTAAGAATAGAGACAAACAATGAATATAGTGGTAAACTTTAATTGTTATGACACAAAAATATCTACTCAGACAAGAAGGAGGAAGGAGATTTTGGGTTTTTTGGGGGTGGGGGGGTTGAACAATAAGGGCCTTGGTGGTGCAGCAGATTAAAGTGCTGTTAAGTAACACCAGCTGCCTGCAATTACTGCAAGTTCGAATCTCACCAGGCTCAAGGTTGACTCGCCTTTCGAGGTAGGTAAAATGAGGACCCAGATTGTGGGGGCAATAAGCTGACTTTGTATAAAAAAGAACACCACTTAGGGGGGGAGCCAAAAGCCCTACTAAGCAGGTATGTACAAAAGTATGAAGGCTATTGCTTAACGCATTGTAAGCCGCCCTGAGTCTCCGGAGAAGGGCGGCATATAAATCGAACCAACCAACCAACCAACAAATAAATAAATAAATAAATAAATAAATCTGATGACAAATGTCACAAATTAATAAGGGTACCCTTTCGGAGAACTTGGCTGTGCCAGATATTCCCAGCAGCTCTTGGTAACCTCACTTCTTTTCCTCTGCAGGTGTGCCTGCTAAGCTGTGTTGGAGCAAGTGACTAAACCCAGCGAACACAAAAGAAACATCCAGTTTTGGATGTTAACTTCAGTCATCAGAGACAGACAATGCTGCCAGTGGCATAGAAGGAGAGGGGGCGGAGGAAAGGCTGCTGCCAGCTCCATTGTTCACAACTGAATAGTTCCTCCAAACGGTTATTGAGCCAATAGCTTGGTGTGGCCAAAGACAAGATGATGGATTAACAAACACATACAGCGTCCAAGATAAAAAGAATGGTGGAAGTTCACTTCGGGGTTGTTAAAATGCTAATCTGGTTTAGTTAACAAAAGCTTACTGCAACTGGGAAGAAAAAAAAAAGTTTGGGGGAATAGATCTCATACCCGGATGTGATGCAGATCAGGAATTTTTGTTCCCATCCCTGCCTCGGCTGTAAATTATCGTTACTTGCAACCTTGGGAAGTCATCTTGACAGTCTATTGTTAGAGGCAAAACAAGCCTTTAAATTTCAAAGCCATCTTCCCCCTCCGCCCCCTCCCTCCCTCCCTCCCCCACCAAACCATATGCCCACATTGCAAATGTTGAGATTAATATGCAACAATCTGGTGGTTTCTACATATTTTTTTTCGCGTGTAGGACTTTTGAAAAGAAGGGTGAAATCCACATTTTTTAAATTACCGGTTCTGCGGGCGTGGCTTGGTGGGTGTGGTGTGGTTTGGTGGGCGTGGCAGGGGAAGGATAGTGCAAAATCCCCATTCCCTCCCCACTCCTGGGGGAAGGATACTGCAAAATCCCCATTCCCTCCCCGCTCCTGGGGGAAGGATACTGCAAAATCCCCATTCCCTCCCCGCTCCTGGGGTAAAGATATTGCAAAATCTCCATTCCCACCCCACTCTGGGGCCAGCCAGAGGTGATATTTGCCAGTTCTCCGAACTACTCACAATTTCCGCTACCGGTTCTCCAGAATCTGTCAGAACCTGCTGGATTTCACCCCTGGTAAAAACTTTATTGGCTGTAAAGAGTCCAACCAAAGTCCTTTAGATTCCATCTTTCTGGTCGCATGGAAATGGACCTCCAGAAGGAACAGTGACAGAGTTGAAAGGGATCTTGAAGGACATCTAGTCCAACCCCCTGCTCATGCAGAAGACCTGTCCTAGGGATTTGAACTGCTGAACTTTCTGAGCGACAAACTCAGTGGCTAAGTAGAAGTACCTTGGCTTCCCTCTCTTTGAGGACTTCAGCTTTGAAAATTTTATTTATTTTATTATTTTATTGGTTCAATTTGTATGCCGCCCTTCTCTGGAGACTCAGGGTGGCTTACAATGCGTTAAGCAATAGCCTTCATACTTTTGTATATACCTGCCTAGTAGGGCTTTCGCCCCCCCTCCAAAGCGATGTTTTTTTATATACAAAGTCAGCTTATTGCCCCCACAATCCGGGTCCTCATTTTACCTACCTCAGAAGGATGGAAGGCTGAGTCAGCCTTGAGCCTGGTGAGATTTGAACTCGCGGTAATTGCAGGCAGCTGGCAGCTAAGTGCTACTTAAGTGCTACTTAACAGCGCTTTGGTCCGCTGCTCCACCAAGGCTCCTTAACAGCAACAATCACCACAACTGCCAACAACCACAACAAAACCCCCAGGCTTTTGCGAGCAGCTGTTTGGGATGACCATTAAGGGATGAAAAAAGGGAAAGGAAATAAGCATTCCTATCCCAACGGGCAGAGATGGGCTGAAAAAAAACAGTGCGATAAGGTTCATAAATGAGATTTTTCAATAGGCGGCTTTTCCACGGAACGTGGGAACAAAGATCTCTCAACATATTTTCCTTTTAGCCTGATGTTGGCAGCTCCTCACCAAGCAGAGTAACAACATCATAAAACAGCTTAGATGAATTTTAACGGCAAGCGTAGCAGCTTATCAAGAAGCAAAGAAACAGATCGACTGTCCTCTCAGGGTTTTTGACAGAATCAACCAATGGGATGATTTAACTTGGATGCTTGGATTTTTAAAGAGACCAAAAAAAACCCCCCAAAACAAAAACAAATACTTGGCCATAATAAATGCTCTCCTGTCCACAAATTCCAGAACTGCTACTGGGGGGATTTTCTTTTCATTTCTACAACTGGGAAAAAAGTCATGTTGACATTCTAAGCTAGAATTAACAGATATATGTAATGAGCAGATATGTAATCGCTTTGTTTCTTAATGGAGCAAAAATAGTAATTAAGAAGCCGTCTTGTGCAAGCCGTCGCAGTTGCAGATCAAAGCCAGAATGGTGATAATACATTTTATTTACATAAAAAAAAAAAACACAAAAAACCAACCCAACAACCTAACCCAGCCATGCATAAAGCTCTCAGAATTTCCACAATAAATCCATGCTCAACTGGTAATTATTTCCTTGCTGGATATTGAAAGGAGTAGAGAAATCTATCTATTTCTTATCCTGTCATTAAAAAAAAACAAAAACTAAAAATCTAGCCGTCTAGGAGGGGAAGGAAAAGAGTTAAGAAGTTTGGCAGCTATGGCTTGGATACAAACCTTATCTCTTGTCTCTTGATACATTAGATTTTGGATTTTTGTAACACAATTAACCAACAACAGGGCTAAAAATAAGAGGAAGAAATCACCACTTGGACTATAGTTAAGATTTGCTTATACAAGGACTGGCTTCATACCAGTGGTGAAATCCAAATTTTTTTAGGTAGTAAAAATTTTACTCCATGGGCGTGGCTTGGTGGGCATGGTGGGACTTGGTGGGCGTAGCTGGGTGGGCGTGGCAGGGGAAGGATACTGCAAAATCTCCATTCCCTCCCCACTCCTGGGCGGAAAGGTATTGCAAAAATTCCATTCCCCTCCCACTCTGGGACCAGCCAGAGGTGATATTTGCCGGTTCTCCGAAATGCTCAAAATTTCCGCTACCGGTTCTCCAGAACCTGTCAGAACCTGCTGGATTTCACCCCTGCTTCATACATGTCCTAAACGGATGGCGTGCTTTGGAACGGTTTCATAAATAAACCACACACGCGCACAACCCAGAAACCCTGGTTTCTAAATCCTCATGACTAAGTGCATGCAAAGCTACAACCAAATAAGTTGCATGGTGGCTTAACACAATGGCTGAAGACAGTCAAGACACAGCCAGTCGTGAACCTTAACTCCGTTGAGTTTTGCAATGCTTGTTATTATCACCCAAGATCTGATAAATCCACACAGTAAAGATCTGATGATGGTCACCCCTTGTGGGGGATAAAGATGGGAGGATGTCCCTTCATAGCATTCGTGCCTGACTTGAAACCAGGGGTGAAATCCAGCAGGTTCTGAAGAACCGGTAGCAGAAATATTGAGTAGTTCGGAGAACCGGTAATGGAAATTTTGAGTAGTTCGGCGAACCGGCAAATACCACTTCTGGCTGGCCCCAGAGTGGGTGGGAATGGGGATTTCGCAGTATCCTTCCCCTGCCACACCCACCAAGCCATGCCCACCAAGCCACACCACACCCACCAAGCCATGCCCACAGAACTGGTAGTAAAAAAATTTGGATTTCACCACTACTTGAAACTCTCTTAGTTCCTAACTGTTGGAAACCGGAAGACTTCTATAGTGAGAGCTCCAACCTAGGTTTCATCTGCTTTACACATACTCTCGACCTACCACCCAAATTTCTGTTGCTAAGCGAGACAGCTTTTAAGCGACCCATTTTACGACTTTTCTTTTGCCACAGTTCTTACTTAAGCCAATCACTGCCATCGTTAAGTTAGTAACACGGTTGTAAAGTGAATCCGGCTTTCCCCATGGACTTGGCTTGTTCAACAGTCGCAAAATGGGATCACACAACCCCGGGACACTGTAACCGTCATAAATACATGCCAGTTTCCAAGCATCAGAGTAATTCTGATCACATGACCAGAATGGGGATGCTGCAATAATTGTAAGCGTGAATAATGGCCATAAGTCACTCTTTTCAGGGCCGTTGTAACTTAGACGGATCACGAAATGAAAGGTTGTTGGCCGTTCAAGCAACAGGTTGACACCAGAGTGTGTAGTAAAAACACTGAAGATCAGAAAGGAAGGCCGGATACTCCCATCTTCTGAACAATACTGTAGCAACAACAAAAATGACTGACCTGAAATAACTCAGTCATGGATTTTTGCACAGTCAGTTCTGGCACTTAACTCCAATTTCCTGGCTGAAAAATGCTTAATATCTTTTGCACTCAGTTCTAAGTGCTGTATTTGGCCTGCTGATAAGCGGAGTAGACAATCTAGGGTTGAGGCCTATCTTCTTGCAAACAAAACCAAGCCTACAATCAAGATCGCTCAGACGGTACTTGTAGGAACTGTGACAACAGCATAACTTTTTTTTTAAAAAAAATGTGCAAACTTTGAATTTATTAAAAAGATTTGCATGGCCCTCTGTGGAGCTCACAACAATAAACCCACAGAACCATAAATAGAGTAGAGTAGAGTAGAGTTTTTATCCCAGAGCTACAGTATAATTGCACTCAACAATGAACTAAAGGGCCACCATCAGGGAGCTGTTAGACAGCGTTACTTGGTCTGTTGTGTGGATGTTTGGGTGGTTTAGGGGAATTGTGGTAGGTGGGAGTGTGTTTGGGTATTGTTATGTGTGTTGGACCTGGTCTTTGAGTGTTAAATGAATTTCGTTGTATGGGTATACTGTGTATACACATACAATGACAATGAAGTTATTATTATTATTATTAGAGTAGAGTAGAGTAGAGTAGAGTAGAGTTTCTATCCTAGAGCTACAGTATAATTGCACTCAACAATGAACTAAAGGGCCACCATCAGTGAGCTGTTAGACAGGGTTACTTGGTCTGTTGTGTGGATGTTTGGGTGGTTTAGGGGTGAGGAATTGTGGTAGGTGGGAGTGTATTTGGGGATTATTATGTGTGTTGGACCTGGTGTTTGGGGGTTAAATGAATTTCGTTGTATGGGTATACTGTGTATACACGTACAATGACAATGAAGTTATTATTATTATTAGAGTAGAGTAGAGTAGAGTAGAGTAGAGTAGAGTAGAGTAGAGTAGAGTAGAGTAGAGTTTCTATCCTAGAGCTACAGTATAATTGCACTCAACAATGAACTAAAGGGCCACCATCAGTGAGCTGTTAGACAGGGTTACTTGGTCTGTTGTGTGGATGTTTGGGTGGTTTAGGGGTGAGGAATTGTGGTAGGTGGGAGTGTATTTGGGGATTGTTATGTGTGTTGGACCTGGTCTTTGGGGGTTAAATGAATTTCGTTGTATGGGTATACTGTGTATACACGTACAATGACAATGAAGTTATTATTATTATTAGAGTGGAGTGGAGTGGAGTGGAGTGGAGTGGAATAGAATAGAATAAAATAGAATAGAACAGAACAGAACAGAACAGAACAGAACAGAACAGAACAGAATAGAATAGAATAGGCTTTATTTGGCCAAGTGTGATGAGACACACAAGGAATTTGTCTCCGGTGCAGAAACTCTTAATGTACATGCAAAGCAACAGAGTAATAATACTACTAATAAAAGCCGCACCCCCTCCTCAAATATTGGACTATTGACCCCCCCCACTTCATCTGCACCCCTTGTATCCTTATAGGATGTTTCCTTTCTGCATAGAAAAAGGTTAAAGTATTCACAAATGCATCAGCTTTCAAAGACGATAGGAGAACTCTACGCTAAGCTTTGACATGAGCACTCACAGAAGGACTCTGTGCTTGGAATGACAGCTGAGAAGTAGCAGCCAAATAAGAGCTAAAAAGCTAGAATATTTTCAGCCGGGCAAGCCTATGGTCTTCTCGTGATTCAATAGGAAAGGGGAAATGCATTCTGGGAGGTTAGCTGTTGGAAGAGAAACAGACTGGAGCATTGCCTGTTTGTCTGACAGAGAGAGAGAGACTTCCATCACACAAAGCATGCTGAGGATGTGATGTGACGTTGACAGGGAGAGTAACAGATGAGCTCAGGTAGGAAGGGAAGGATGACAACTTGCTTAAGGAACCAAAGATGCACATCAAAGCAAGAAGGCGTTTAAAACAAACCTCTAGCTTTCCCCGTCAGCTTTCCCGCCTTGAAAATTTTCCAGGTGAATTTCTATAGCTCAGCTTTTCTGTTAAGACGTTCGGCGATGTTAGTTAAAGTTTATGATAGACAAGAGGGAGGGAAAAAAATAGCCTACTTCTGTAAATTCCTACGTATTGGAGGCAGAATAAATATTTGCACAGGGCCGGCCAGCTGAATATAAAACACCCCTCACTCGATACATTAAACATGGGGATTATTTGCTGGATTTTCTGCAGAGAACTAAAAACCTGAGTTCTCTTTCAAAACAGAGCCAATGCAACAGCAACGAAGGGACACCCTTTCCATTATTGTGTGCACAAGATAAAAGTTTGAGAGTCCTTGCCTGAACACGTTTTCAAAACTAAGCTCCCTTTTAAAATTATCCTATAGGTTTGGAAACAATCCCACACCCCAGTAAGAAAGGAGCAAACATTGGTAGCTTTGATAACCTGCATGCAGCTGCACAGAAATATCGCAGAATTATTATTGCCATTCAAAGCAACGTTCTCAAACCGTAAGCTCCTCCGAGCATAAGCGCGGCTTATGTTTTGATCAGCAAAGAGTTTCATCAAAAAAACTTCTGAAAAAGTTTGCAAAGCTCAGCTTGGCTGCTTTTTTTTCCCCTGAAAAGGCTTGCCAAATAACATTTATATAACCATCCCCGGGGATTTATTTTGGAAAGGGGTAACATTAGCTCGAGCAACTTTTAGGATACTTTTGATGGGGAGCTCAACTGGCAAGAGCAATAGTAAACTCTCCAGAAACGTTAATCTTCAAAGCCCAGCATTTATCCGTGGATTGTAGCCAGTCAGTTGTTTTTACTGCTGATGTACACAGAAATAAAAATAAATGTATCTTCCCTTTATGCCCTGTTCTGGATTAGGTTCTGCCTTCTACCGCCACCCCTCCATAAATCTGATACAATGTCGGGAGCACACCAGAACTGTGCAAGGCTGACATTTCATTTCATGCACGTCCAACAGAAATTATACAGCAGCAAAGGCAAATGGGTTATCTACTACTACACACAACCGGGAAGGAGGGAGGAGGGTGGGGAAAGAGTGACTCACTAGTTTTAAGGCAAGGCTGTTGCTGGGACTAACCCAACCCAACCCAACCCAACCCAACCAACAACATTGTCACTTACCCCCAAATTACTAAAGCGAAAGTCCCCCAGAAATTCCGAAGCGCACTGTGTTAAACATCCGTTCAGGTTGTGGGTTTTTTTGGTTTTTTTGCTATCTACGAAGGCCGAAGTTCAAACCCAGTGGAAAAGGAACCGAAGAGAAGGAGGCAAAGCATCAGGGGAGTCCCAGGGGTTTATTCCTCAGGAACCTTTTTAGAACTTTCTCAGTTTAGCCAAATAGAGCAGTTCTGTAAAGGGAAAGAGACGGGAGGAGAAATAAGTTTTGCTTTTTTTTTTTGGCATTTCAAGCCTTCCGCTTTCAGAGGGCGAGGAAGAGGAAGGAAAGGGCCAGGAGATGAGCCTTGCTCTGTTTCCATCCGTAATTGATGGAAAGGCTGAAAGGCCGCTCTTTCCACCTCCCAATTCCAAGGCTGACTCTAATCAGATCCAGCAAAGGAAGCGATTTAATGTTACAGAGTTTCGGGTGGGCGAGCAGGACAGGAGACCCACATATGCAAACGAGGATCGAGTGTCAACCAGGTTGGGGAGCGAGGGAGGGACTTACGGCCCCGGTTCACGCCCATTTTCATGCCCCACACTTTTGAGGTAGGGAGCCCCCCCCCTTTTCTCCATCTCTGGGACCTGTGGATAATTAGGCCTCTCTTCCCTAGTGACCTATGGGCAGTGGTTCTCTCATCTGGATTGGCTCACCGTTTTCCTTGGGGGTTGGGGGAAGGGGAGGATGTCACTTTTGTTTTGGTTTAGCCCCCATGAAACGTTCCAGCTGCCAAGAGGGAGGCGTGAGACCCCTGGACCCCAAAGGAGAGAGAGAGAGAGGGAGAGAAAGATGTGAGGGAGAGAGAAGAGAGAAAAGAGAGAGAAGAGTGAGTAAGAGAGAAGAGAGAGAGAAGAGAGAGTGAGGGAGAGAGAAGAGAGAGCGATGTGAGGGAGAGAGAAGAGAGAGTGAGTGAGTAAGAGAGAAGAGAGAGAGAAGAGAGTGAGTGAGAGAAGAGAGAGGAGAGAGGAGAGAGAGAGAGAGAGAGAGAGAGAGAGAGAGAGAGAGAGAGAGAGTGAAGCTGCCTTTTATAAATGAGGGGGTCAGTTTGCAGGAAGGGACACCCAGAGACCACCAGACCAACCAAAGAGCTACTCACTTAACTCCTAACCCGTTTTCCCCCCCCTCTACCCTCCCAAACACACCTGCTAGTTAATCCGTGCAGGTTTTCCAGAAACAAATACGGGGGTGGGATGCGGGGAATGACAGGGCTCTTATACCCCTCTGCCCAAGACGAGGAACCGAGTTAGGGGATAGGAGGGGGGGTCTTCCTGGGGAATCGCACGCTCCTCCGAACCAGGGCTAGAAGAGAGAGGAGGGTCTCGCCAACTCGGCCTCTTTGCTCGAGTCCCGATTCTTGCAGGTCAACCTCCCTCCCTCCGGCAGGGACCCGGCGAAAGCAGAGCGGCGGGGCCGAAGTTTTGAGCGGCGAAGCCAAATGCCCCGGGGCTGCAAGGCTCAGCGAGGCTCAACCGAGAGACTCTACCGGTTCGTTCCCACGGCGCTGCCAGGCCGACGATTCCCCCCCGAAGACAACGCCCCCCCCCCCCCCCCCCCACGAGTCTCGAGCGAAGCGCCTCTTCCCCGGCTCCCCCTTCCCTCTGCGGCGGCTGCTCCCGGCCGGAGCTGACCAGCTCAAAACGCTTGGTTTGGCTCTTTCCACCTTTCGCGGCCCGTTTGCCAGCTTCCCTCCTCTTCTTCTTCCTCCTTCCTCCTCTTCCTCCGCACCGCACAGCGGCCGCCGACTTCCAGCCCCCCCCCTTCCAACTCCTCTCCTCTAATTCCCGCAAAACCATCCGACTCGCACCCGGACGGCTCTTCCACAACAGCAACACCCCCCACCCCCAGTCCCCCCGCTCCAGCCAGGCAGCCCCGTCGCCGCCACTTCTCCTCCTCCTCCTGCGGGCTCTTGAAAGCAAATCCGCCCCCTCCCTACAATTTCCCAATCTCTGACACCCTTCCTCTATCCCCCCCTCCTCCTCTACCCCCCATCCTCTAACCCCCCCCTCCCCCCCCCCCTTGCTAACCCCCCCCCCCCACCACCTACCCATCACCCCCTTCTGACGTGTAAACCTTACCGGCTCCGAATCCAAAGCGGTGCTGTTGCCTTCTCCTCCGCTCCTCCGCTCCGCTTCTTCATTTCTGGGCGCCCCGACCCAACCTCCCTTCCCATTTGCCAAGGCAAACAGAAGCGCAGCAGCAGGAGTTCGGGCTGGTTTCCCCCCCTCCCCTTCCCTCGCCAGCCCGAAGGAAGGAAAGAGAAAGTGGAGGGGAAGGAGGAGGGGGGGAGAGAGCAAAGCGGAGCGGAGCGGCGGCGGCGGCGGCGGGGGGGGGGGGGGGGGCCCGGTCCTTCCCCTTCCCCTCTCTCCTCCCCTCTCTCCTCCCTCCCTTGCAACTTTTACAGGGCGGGGGGGGCGGAGGAGAGAGGCTCTTGCCAGTCCGAGTGCCAAGGCACTGATTGCGGCGAGCTCTGCTGGCCGGAGGACTTCTGATCTTCCTCCTCCTCTTTCCTCCTCCTCCTCTTCCTCTCGCCGGGTCGCCGCCAGCAGCCAGCCGGATCGCGGCGCCTGGAAAGAACCGGCGTCCCCCCCCCCACCCCCCACCCCGCTTCCTGCCTTCGGTTTTGGCGCCCACCTTAAGGAAAGCGGGCGGCGGGTGGAGGGCAAAACCGGGGCAGGCGATGCTGGGGCAGAGGCGCGGGGCTCCGCTCCCTGGTTCTAGCTCCGCGGCACCCCCCCCCCCCGAGGCCGGATCCCCTAATTCCCGGCCCAAGCGGGCTATCCGATCCTCGCCGGCGGGGGCCGCTGCTCTTGCAGACCCTCGGGGAATGGGGGGGGCTCCTGCCGGGGGACCGCAGGGCGCCTCTTTGCCCAGGCAAGAGGGTTTGGGTAGCTCCGTCCCCCCCCCCCCGCTTGCTGGAGGCGGCTTCGGCGGCCTCTGGGCTGCTTTCCCACTCCCGCTGACCCTTCGCTGGCCTCCGCCTCCGAGGAGCCGCTCCAGCTCCGAGCCGCCGCTCCGTTTTCCCCTGGCAAGACAGGGACCGAATTGGGAGGAGGACGCGGGGGGTGGATGGGTGGGTGAGCGACGGAGGACAGCTCCGGCTCCCGTCCCCTCGCTTGGATTAGCCGAGCCTTTTTGGCACACTCCCCGGGAGAAACAATGGCTGGCAACGGCCCGGGAGCCCCGAAAGTTCCCTCGAGTTGGAGGGCCAATCCTTCCTTCCTTCCTTCCTTCCTTCCTTCCTTCCTTCCTTCCTTCCCCCCTTTCATTTCCCTGTCCTCCTCCTCCTCCTCCCATTGTACCCCTTTGGCCCCGGACAGCTCCTTTTTCTCCCTCCCGCGCATCCACGAAGTTGCCAATAGAAGCCAGATAAGTAGAGAAAGACTTCAATCGAAGAGCAGAGAGAGGCATACAACCAGCCTCCCCTTCTCTCTCTCTCTCTCTCAAAGGGATTGTTTCCTCCCAGTTTTAATTCCTTCTCCAAAAGAAAGGCCTTACTCTTGGCAGAGTAGCCCAAAAGCTTTTACAGATAGGCTCAGGGATCATGAAATAATGGAGGAGGGGGAGGAAAAGGAAGAGGGGGGAGGAAGATGAGGGAGTAAGAAGGATGGAAGAAGGAGAAGAAGAGGAGGAGGAGGAGGAAGGAGAGGAGGAGGAGGAAGAAGAGGAGGAGGAGGAGGAAGAAGAAGAGGAGGAGGAGGAGGAGGAGGAAGAAGAAGAAGAAGAAGAAGAAGAAGAAGAAGAAGAAGAAGAAGA
>WNWU01000129.1:167916-182529 GCA_012654045.1 Ptyas mucosa
CCTTCCCTTCCCTTCCCTTCCCTTCCCTTCCCTTCCCTTCCCTTCCCCTCCCTTTCCCTTTTGATCTTTTCAGAGCTATCATGGATATGATGTACTCATCATTACATGGTGCTAGATTAGATGGTATCTGGAGTCCTATCTTATATGTCTACCTATCTCATTATAAAGTGCCAATGGTGGACAGCTCATTAAATAAAAATGTGAACAAATTATCCATTACATTCAACATGAAAACAGAACTGAATGTCTGTTGTATGTGGCTTTTTAGAAGTTGATTGGGGTGTTGATGGTTGGTTATTATTGATTGATTGATTCAATTTATATATGCCGCCCTTCTCCGGAGACTCAGGGTGGCTTACAATGCGTTATGCAATAGCCTTCATACTTTTGTACATACCTGCTTAGTAGGGCTTTCGGCCCCCCCAAGCGGTGTTCTTTTTTATACAAAGTCAGCTTATTGCCCCCATAATCCAGATCCTCATTTTACCCAACTCGGAAGGATGGAAGGCTGAGTCAACCTTGAGCCTGGTGAGATTTGAACTTGCAGTAATTGCAGGCAGCTGGCAGCTAAGTGCTATTTAACAGCGCTTTAGTCCGCTGCTCCACCAAGGCTCCTTATTAAGTCATTGGTTGTTGTTTCCTTAAGAACAATAAAGTCATTGGTTGTTGTTTCCTTGTGTACAAGGAAGCACAAGGAAACAACCACCAACGTACAAAGCCACCTACAACTGGCACCATGTAAATACAACACACAGAATAGCCCAAAGCACAGAGAGAAGTTCCCTGAAGATGGGTTCCAGCACATGTGTGAAAGCTCGGAAGATTAAACCTCTGGTCCCAGTGACTGATCCATTTTGGATCCTGCGACATTATCCTGTCGATATGTGTGTTTGTCTTCCTTTGCAATGAACTCATTGCTGTTTTTTGCATCCTGGATTATATTTAATTTTTTAATTTTTAATTTTTATTTTGATTTATATGCCGCTCTTCTCCGGAGACTCAGGGCGGCTTACAATGCGTTAAGCAATAGCCTTCATACTTTTGTATATTTGATACAAAGTCAGCTTATTGCCCCCACAAACCGGGTCCTCATTTTACCTACCTTAGAAAGGATGGAAGGCTGAGTCAACCTTGAGCCTGGTGAGAATTGAACTCGCAGTAATTGCAGGCAGCGGGAAGCTAAATACTACTTTTAACAGTAGCATTAGTCTGCTGCGCCACTCAGATTTATAAATTCTTAGCCACTCCTCCCGGAAGTCAATGAGGGAATATTTCTAGGTAGCATAACATTGCGTGGCCTATTTTCATAATAGTGCTATGGAACCCCAGAACCTCCCAGGAAACTTAGCATTGTGCAAGAAAATGTGTGGTTCCTGGGGTAAGTAGTTACTCATTCCACTTAAATACTGAGCAAATACATTTGTCTGTAGATCAGTATTGTATTACTCGGGCTAAATTACATAAAATGCAGCATGAATCAACTTGGCTGGAAGGCTCGGATTTCAAATCTTGTACAAAAGCATACTCTATGGAAAACAAAGTGATGACATTCGATGATTGTTTAGTTTCGTGAAATATGCTTTTAATAGTTTTGCAAAGTTCTAAAAAGAATAAAACCCTTTCCCCCCATTGTAATGTAGATACCTCAAGAGTTGTTCTCTGGGTCAAAAAATAGCTAAAAGCTAGAGTTTTTGGAATAATGAATCCAGATTTAATTGCCCCATTCAAGGAAACATAACACAGACTGAGCAAAGCTGTAAAAAAAATGCAAGTAACATGATCCAGGATTTGGAACTATTTCCTTACTGGGGATGGTCCAAGTTACTTATCTTTAGAAGAGAGCCAAGTCTTTTGCCTTATGAAACCCTCTACCTTCAGAGAGATATTTATCAAAAACTTTTCTGAAGGTTGGGAAGTCGTGGCAGAGGACGAGAACTCGATATAGGAGAAGAGCTGGGGAGCGGAGCTGGGTAGGGAAAGCTGGGGAGCGGAGTTAAACATGTCATCAACCCAGAATCTTTATATTCCCACAAGTCGTCTAAATTCAATTTCTCTTGAATTTTGCTGACACTTACCTGGTGCCAATTTAGTACCTTGTTTCCCCCAAAATAAGACCCTGTCTTATATTTTTTTGAACCCTGAAATAAGCGCTTGGCCTTATTTTTGGGGAGGTCTTATTATTGTGGGGTGCATGGAGCAAGACGGGGTTCCTCTTGCCGTCTTACCTGATTTCCAGCTCTGTCTCCCTAAACCTAACCAGAGGAAATGGCGGGGACCGGCTGCGCATGAGGTTTAAATATTTTTGGGGAGGGCTTATTTTCAGGGGGGCTTATTTGAGCACATGTGCTCAAAAGCCTGACTGGGCTTATTATCCGGGGAGGTCTTATTTTTAGGGAAACAGGGTATTGAACTAAATAGCAATACCACTTAGACTTACATACCGCTTCATAGTGCTCTATAGTGGTTTATAGAGTCAGCATATTGCCCCCCAACAATCTGGGTCCTTATCTTACCAACCTTGGAAGGATGGAAGGCTGAGTCAACCTTGAGCCACTTAGGATCGAACTTCTGGCAGTGGGCAGAGTTTGCCTACAATATTGCATGCTAACTCCTGCACCATTAAGACTCCTAAATAATTAAAGTAAATCTTTAGTTAACTTGATTCTTATGTCTAGGGTTAAATAAGTCTTCTATGCTGCGACATGATGTGTGATCCTAATCCTTTGTACCTAAGACTCATATCGGCATTGTAATACCGGTACATGTTCCTTGATAGGTTTTTTAACTCTTATTCTTGGACACCTTAAAAGCAAAGCTATGGCCTGATGACTTGGTTGCCATGCCTGTTGAAAAGAGTATGTTTGATCTGCTTGGAAGCCTTTTCATGAGGATGTAGTGAAGTTATTAGAACATGGGAAATGCTGCCATCATGGATACACCTTTTCCTAGTCCAACTGCATGGACATTCATATTTTCCCTTTCTAATAGGAAGATGCATGATGACACTCTCCAGATATGTTGAAGTTCAACTTCATTTGCCATTTATGATGGGTGTTATAGGGACTGAAGTCCAACATATTTGGAAAACTCATGTTTAGCCTGGGATATAGTCAGGGGTGGGATTCCAAAATTTTAGCAACCAGTTCTCAGCGTGGTTGCTGAGTGGGTGTGGCCATGGTGGGCGTGGCCAACTCAGCCTCCTGCACCATGGCGGGGAGGCATTTTTGCCCTTCCCAGGCTTCAGAGGCTTTCCTCAAGCCCCCGGGAGGGTGAAAACGGCCTCCCCCGGGCTCCGGAGGTCCTAAATGGACCAGTTTCTGGACTTCCAGAAATTCAGGGAGGCACATTTTTTGCCCTCCCAGAGCCCCCATGTGGGCCCTGCACTTACCTAGCATCCAAAATGGGCCACGTGGAGACTCCTGGGAGGGGCATGGTAGGAGTGGCCAGCCAGTTCTTGCAACTACTGGTTCGGTGAACCAGATGTAAAATTAGCATCCAGTTCTCTCAAACTGGTCCGAACCGGTTGAATTCCACCCCTGGATATTGTCTATTCTGGGATAAAGTCTATTCAGAGATGTGCAAAGAACAACATCAAGGAACTTTAGAGAAAACTCTCTAATTTTGATGCATGGCTGGGAAGAGGAAGGGAAGGAAGGGAAGGCGGTATCGGAGTTAAGAAAAACCCAGACTTCCTCTCAATAGTTACGTAGGGTGTTTTTTTCCAGAGGCAAATAGTGGATAGACAGACAAGACGTGTGTCGTAATCTTGAATGGTCCTCAAGAATAATTTGGAAATTCTTTCGCTATTGAACTGTAAGAGGATTTCAAGGGTTCTTCTTTGGTATATAGTGACACTATTTTTATGTATTCTGCTACATATTTTGTGGTTTGTGATAGGGTTTTGTTTTCTTTCTGGTCTTAAAAAAAAGAGATTCACAAGATTGATCTGCTCACTTATAAAAAGACTTTTCTTCTCAAGCTGAAGGAATTTATTATAAGAAACCAAGAACAAGCGTGAGCTATAAAAGAGGAGAAAAATGCCTCTAGTATATACGTGCTCTTTTAATTATTTTGCAATTATATATGGTTGGCTCCGAGACACTCAGCTTACTACATGTATTGAAAAACCACTGGGGTTTAATTCCAATCATTGCTAATAAATCACATCCATCTCAATGAATAAGCCTAACTAAGGCTGGATCCTGCTGTTTATTTGTTTATCAATAAAGGGCATCCAGATTTTATGAGACTCAGATGTGTACTTTATGCTGGGTTCACTACCCACAGCTAAGAATATGAATTTTCACAACACGGCTAAATAAAGATAATTAACTGCCAAAAGAGCTCATAAAAGTAATATATTAGATTTGTCCCAACAATATTTCACCATGTTATACTTGGTAGCTATGGATAGTCCAAGCTCTGGTTCATATGACACCCCGGCCGCAATAGCACAGCTTCAATTATTCTTGTTAAAACGACCAGGTATGGCAGCTCCTGCCACACTGTAATCGGCCATCTTGAATTCGTCCTTTTCTCCTAAGAATTGAGAGATCATCTGATTAAATGCAAAGGATGGCAAGGGGGTCAATGTGAAGGCAGATAAAACCCTACTGTATAACAGTAAGCAAGATTGACCTTGATAGAGATATGCAGGATTATTTGCCTAGGCAAAATGGAGCGAAACGTTGTGGAAGTCCACAAAGTTTTCTATGCCAGAAAAGCATTTTGAAGGGGCTCAGACAGACAGCTCTCTAATTCACTGAACTATTACAAGGAGGAGGAGGAGGAGGAGGAGGAGGAGGAGGAGGAAGAGGAGGAGGAGGAGAGGAGGAGGAGGAGGAGGAGGAGATAGAGTACAAGCAGACTTCCAATATTCTGTTAGAATAGCCAAGTTCAATATAAGTAGTTTTAGCCTTCTTGTAGAGTTGAATTTCCGCATCTGATCTATCTACAGTGCTTGCAATTTCCTTCCCTCGGTAATATCTTGTAGTTCAGAAATTGTCAAGTCCAAAGCTCAGATTTGACACAATGAGACCTATTTGAGTCCAAAAGTTTATCTGCTCACTGTCAGCCACAAAGGATTAGGACTAAATATTGAGCTGCAGTTCAGAAAATTTATTGCTGAAGAATATACAAGAACCTAGTCTATGACTGCTCAGCACCAAATTGGCACTAGATAAGAGTCAACAGAATTCAAGGAATGGTTAGACTTGGATTGCTTGTGGCAACGTAATGATTCTAAGCTGATGATGTGCTTAACTCCACCTCCCAGCTCTGCCTTTCTTTCTCCTATACTCACACCTAATAGACAGAATCTTGCCAGACTAAATCTACAACCTTCCAACCTAACAGATATATCTTGGAGTTTCTAGGGTGTCACTACCCTGAAACTTTTCCTCCCTCCCAATGAACGTCAGGACTACACAGGATCATGTCTCAGGCCCCACTCTGGAATGTTATGCCTCCTCTGTAAGAAGCTGTGATGCTACTGCCGATATTCTAAAAATCACCAACTCTCCTTCAGATGCACATTCCATCTCTGTTGTGAATACTATGAGGCTCCAGGCACCCTACTATTTCTAAAAAACCTCCAGCATCCTCTAAACTTTCCAAACTTTGACAAGCCAAAGGGTTCCCCTGGGGGAGGGAGAGGTGGTTAGTATGCTGAATTAACCACTATGCTACTCTCGTTCCAGGACACGCTTTTCTGACCAGGGGGGTGGGGGGCAGTCTATCAGGCCTGGAAGCCATCTTTTTCGTTGGGTCTTCAGGCCTGCCACATTTACTATTGTGGGAAACAAAGAGGGGGGATTGTATGGAACCGGGATGAGATATAGTCATAACAACATTCCTTTCTCAAGAAGTCAAGGTCATCTTGCCTTGCACCTGGATGGCTGGAACTGGGAGGCATCTCCAGTTGGGACGGTGTTTGGATTGGACCATGTGATGGACATGTGGCTGTTGGGCAGGGACTTGAACTTTCCATTGGGTGGGGAAAACCTCGAAGCTTTCAGATTCGGGTTTTGCCAGATGGGCCAATATGACATCTCTAATAAAATGGAACTGTGAGGAAACTCAAGCCTCGGAGTTTTCTTTCATTGGGGGTGTTATTTGAAACCCTGACATTTTCTACAATACTTATCTATATTTTATAATACAGTAGAAAACAATTCGTATACGGGACCGATCCTATTAAATCCTAACAATTAATTTAATAATAAATTGATGTGAGTGGAACCCATGTTCATACTCACTTTTTCTTCTTGGCCTACTTTTGGTCATGTACCACCTCCCTCATGTGTACCACCAACCCCATGAATGACCCTTGTTCTAAAAAAAGACCCTGATGAGCTTCTGAGCTTCAGAATTTTTTTGGGGGGGGGGGGATCTCAGACTTTTCAAGACTATGGAGTCAGCGTGAGGTTAAGCAGTACTTCTGGCCCATCGCCCAGGAACACACGTTCACCAGATTAAAAAAAAAAATATGGCTAATCCTGACAATCTGATTAATGCGTTTGGGGTGCTTAATGGGAAGAAACGAGAGTTAAATCCTATGAAAGGACATCTGGAGGTCCTCTCGGAATTCATTCATGAAGGGAATCAATGGTCTATATGTGCATACACTAAATTCTTATTACCCAAAGTTGGGTGCATGAAGGATTTCAGTGGTCTTTAACTCAACAGTGATCACCTCATATATTGCAATTTGACTGTCATAACTAAAGATAGAGAAGCTCTTAGGGTTTATATTTGTCCTAAGTATCATATTTTTTGGAGTATAAAATGCTCTGGATTATAAGACACACCTATCTTTTTTGGGGAGGAAAACAATAAAAAAAAAATCTGCCTCTGCCTCCCAGAAATTTGCCTCCTTGCAGCAGCCTGTTTCATTTTCATTTTCAGCACAGGCTGATTAGCACAAGAAAAAAAAATCTGCCTCTGCCTCCCAGCAATTTGCCTCCTTGCAGCAAACAGCCAGTTTCAGTTTCAGTTTCATTTTCAGCACAGCCTGATTAGCACAAGGAAAGTATTTTTTTGCCTCTGCCTCCCAGCAATTTGCCTCCTTGCAGCAAACAGCCTGTTTCAGCTTCAGCGTCAGCACAGCCTGATTACCACAAGCAGCTGATTGTCGGTTGCATCAGCCTCCGAAGATCAGCTGTTTCAGGCTACGGGGATTGCCATAGCGTATTGCCTCCTCCACGTGCCCCATTTTCCAGGGGGCCGGCAGGTGGATGGGGCTACATTCGGTGTATAAGACGCACCCAAATTTTCACCCTCTTTTAGAGAGGGGGGGAGTGTGTCATATACTCTGAAAAATACGGTAATCAATTATATTCCAGAAAGAGGCACAAATAAAGCAGATGTTACAACATCAGACGTGATATGGATGAGTGTGAAGGACTTATATGTACCGTTTTCAAACATAAAAATAGGTTTAGGTTTTTACAAAACTGGTCCTGTGTAAAAATTGTTGTACCTGTTATGTCAGAGAAATGGTTCTGCCTAATATTCTCAAGACCAAAACAAAAATCCAACCATCTGGCTTTTTGCTGGTCAAAATAAAACCGGTGAGTTGTCTTAAGATCTTTTATGGCAGTGTTAAATTCCCAAACTGAAAACTATGTTTGTCTTTGTGTATGTGTGTGGGGTAAATTTGTAAACCAGACCGAAATAAAAACGAGGCACTATAATTCACTCAAGATCCTTTGGAAAATAGAATTCGCCAAAGATACAAGAGTAATCTGTAACGACATGTCACATTTGATCTATGGCCATGCTCCCAAGATTTTCTACCCAGAACCATGGCACTTGAGCGTCCCTCAGGAAGCTTTCTTTCCAGAGCTTGATTCAGAAGAATGCTGGTTGGTCCCTTCAATGAACTGTCACTGGTGCTGATGTCATAAACAATGATGGTTTGCTGAAGTATTCTTGGTGGTTTGGGTTTCTCAGCGTGAGTGTGCACATGGAAGGAAATTTTGCTTTCCTCTTTTATGGTGGATTTGTCCTAAAAAAAATATACGCTAAAAACTGTTGGGTAAGAAGCATCCACTCACAACCTAATCATTTTTCTTCCCTCATTCAATACCATCATTCAATACCATCATTCCAGATATTCTTCTAACTAACCAACCAACCAACCAACCAACCAACCAACCAACCAACCAACCAACTAACTAACTAAGAGTATTTGATCAATACTCAAAACAACACTATAGTGCACTGCACACCGGAATAACAAGACACAAGGACAGTTTCTCCCCGAATGCCATCACTCTGCTAAACAACTAATTCCAACATCACTGTCAAATTAACTACCAAGACTGTATTACTATTCTTCTCATCCTTACTAGTGCCTATCTCTTCCCACTTATGGCTATATCCATGTTGCTTGTAACTTTACAACATATATTGTTTTTATTGTGTCCTAGTATGATTTGATTGCTTATTAGTATCCTATGACTATCACTAAGTGTTGCATCTTGGTCTGTTGTGTGGATGTTTGGGTGGTTTAGGGGTGGGGAATTGTGGTGGGTGGGAGTGTGTTTGGGGATTGTTATGAGCGTTGGACCTGGTCTTTGGGTGTTAAGTGAATTGCATTATTATTATTATTTAAAATTTAGATTTTACAGTATACACAACAAACAAGATGACCATGCTGGATTTCATATCCCAAATCACTAGTCGAACACTTCCCAAGTGTTTAGGACTGTGTGATGTATCGGCGGATTATGCGAGCAGATCCCAGTAAGGTGGCCTTCTGCAGCTGACCAATGGTGATCGTGTCAGCGCCAACTGTTTTTAAGTGCTTGCCTAGGTCTTTAGGTACAGCACCCAGTGTGCCGAGTACCACTGGGACCACCTGCACCGGTTTATGCCAGAGTTTCTGCAGTTCGATTCTCAAGTCCTGATATCTGGTGACTTTTTCAAGTTGTTTCTCGTCAATTCTGCTGTCACCAGGTATGACAATGTCGACGATCCATACTTTTTTCTTCTCCACAATCGTGATATCCAGGGTATTGTTTTCCAAAACTTTATCAGTCTGTATTTGGAAGTCCCACAGTAGTTTTGCATGCTCATTTTCTACCACTTTTTCAGGTTTATAATCCCACCAGTTCTTTGCTACAGGCAGATGGTAGTTGTGACACAAGTTCCAGTGGACCATCTGAACGACTGTGTTATGACGTTGTTTGTAATCAGTCTGAGCTATTGTCTTGCAACTGCTCAGTACATGAGCAATGTTCCTCCACTTCTTTGCAGAGTGTGCATTTGTTATTTATTATATTTATTATATTATATTTATTATTTTATATTTATATTCATGATGATGATGACGATGATCCTTGATGAATATATTTTATTTTTTTCTTTATGTACACTGAGAGCTTATGCACCAAAGACCAATTCCCTTTGTGTCCAATCACACTTGGCCAATAAAGAATTCTATTTAATCATTTTAGTTTGGCAAAAGCTTTTTTTGTGAAGCGTAACGTTCAGCATGTTGGACCAACTGATGATCAAATTCTTTGGGACAATACTTTGACTGCAAGATCATAAAGCAGAAAAACCACGATCTGCTTCTGAAGCTCTCCTGATCAAGAGCCTGGACCTTGGGGTGGAAATGTCCTCCATGCTCATTCTTCCTACTCATCGAAATGGAGACTACAAACCAAGTACATCATTCTTCTCCAATCTTCTCTGTTTGAGCTGTGAAGGGGATGGGCTGGGTTGGGTTGTGGGTGACATTGCTTGGATTAGCATATTAATATGATCAAAACTCATTTCCATATCGCAAGCTGATGTGGAGACACAAGGCAATTATCTAAGAATTGAATGCCTATCATTGGAACTCTTATTTACATTTAATTGGCTGCCTTATTTACATTTGGACTCTCTCTTCGTTTAATCTGTGCTTGATCTAGATGCCTGCTCTTTTAGCTTTGGCTGTTCTTTTAATCCTTTCTTCAGATTGTATTTGGTTCTGCATTTCTATTTATAACTGCTTTAGTCACCTTTAGTGCCTCTTGGAGGAAAGGCAGCATTAAAAGCATCAACCGACCAATCAATTATTCATCCGCAGATTAGCCCTATCAATTCTTCGTTGAGATCCTCAAGAATTTAAAAATCATATCGGCTTTTTCATTTCAAAAAACAACACCACCAAGCTGGCAAGCAGCTATACAACAGCTATCAAGCTGGCAAGCTATACAGCTTTACCCTAAAAACAGATAGTAGACTCCTCTAACGTTATGTTGTCTGAATCTGGACTTGGCAATCTCTTTAGAGTACCGGTTCTGAAAACATACTGGGTAGCTGTGACATCTGGTCGTCTGAATGGTCTTGGACCCTGATTTTTAAAATGCTGCCTTCTCAGTCCATCCAATTATGGACTAAGAAGAACTGGAGAGATTCCATAGGTGAGTTTGCTTCAGTATGAATAACAGACACTTCTAGATTTAGACTGTCATTCAGATTGATACGTTGCCTTTCCTTTTCTTTTTGAATAACCCTTAAAGGTAAAGTTTCCCCTGTCCAGTCATTTCTGGCTCATCTCCATTTCTTAGCCAAGGGATCCAGCATTGTCTAAAGACACTTGTCATAGTCATGTGGCCAGCATAACTACATGCCAAAGATGTATCGAACGCCAATACTTTCCTACCAAAGTGGTACCTATTTATTTACTCGCATTTTCATGCTTTTTGAACCGCAAGGTGGATAGGAGATGGAGCAAGGAATGGGAGCTCATCCCATCGGGTGGCCCTCGGGTCTCAAACCCAGCTGACAAGCTCAGCATCTTTAACCACTGAGCCATTGTACCCTACATTGCTTACGACCCTTATATTGCTATAATGACTACCGTATATACTTGAGTATAAGCCGACCCGAATATAAGCCGAGGAACCTAATTTTATCACAAAAAACTGGGAAAACTTTTTGACTCGAGTATAAGCCTAGGGTGGGAAATGCAACAGCTACTGGTAAATTTCAAAATAAAATAGATACCAATAAAATTACATTAATTGAGGCATCAGTAGGCTAAATGTTTTTGAATATTTATTTCAAAGAAAAACAGTAAACTAGCTCTGTAAGTGCATAGTGTAAACTACACTATAACTAAATTACACAAGAGAATGTAGCATATATCAAAAATAATTCAATAACAATTTAATCTGATACATTGGGTTAAGTGATGTAGGGCTTGATCTAATTTCAGGCAAGTTCAAGCCTCTGTTAAGAGATACTGTACCTGCATTCTCTCTCTCTCTCTCCCTTTCTTTTTTCCCCCTCTTTCTTTCTTTCTTTGTCTCTTTCTTTCTTCTCTCGCTTTCTTTTTGGCCTTAGCAAGCCTCCTTGCAGGCCCTGGAAGCCAAAACGGGGCACAGGGGGGCGCTGCACCCCCAGGCCCCATTTTGGCCTTAGCAAGCCTCCCTGCAGCCCCTGGAAGCCAAAACGGGTTGCAGGAAAAAAGGAATTTTTCCTCACTCGAATATAAGCCGAGGGGGGCTTTTTTCAGCATTAAAAATGTGCTGAAAAACTAGGCTTATACTCGAGTATATACAGTATGTCTATTGTTATAATTGTTTCATTGTATTATTTATTTATTACTATACATAAATAGTAATGTATAATTATTATATTGCAATAAATGTTACAATTAGTTCTGATGGGCTGCTGGTTTGATTCTGGATGGTCTTATTCAAGATTTTTTTAAAAAATGGTTCCTTTGTAAACTGTTTTGGGCTCAACCAGGAAGAAGAATAGCATAGAAATGTCATCATTATCACCTTCAATATCCTACATCTTGATGGGTTGTGAAGATCTGTCAGGTGTGCAGTCTGAATTAAACCAAAGCTTTCCTTACAGTAGATACGCCATTCTGGGGAAACCACAGTATGATGTGATATATATGAAGCACAATACTGCTACAGATGATCTATACTGTTAAGGGGAACCAACATCTGAAGACTTCAAGCAGAGCCTCTCAACTTGGCACTGAGTAGCGAGGTTATTATTCTTAGCCTAGTCAGGGGCATGCTGATGGGAGATTATGGGAACTAAAATACAACTCTATTTAGAGGACAATGGTCTGAGAAGGCTGCTCCAAACAATGATGTGATTTTGCTCATTTAAAAAAAAAAAAGCTTTCAGGGATGTGCCATTAAGACAAAACAAGACCTAACAAAAATAGGATTGTGAGTAGGCAAATTTTGGGAAAAGTCAATCAGAAGCCGATCCATTTTTTCCTCTTGAAAAGCATCAGCATAATTATGGAAAATCCACTCACATTCACTAAATGTGCTTGTGTTATTAGCGCTGCAAATGGTACAATAAGCTACTGAACCCTGCTGGTATTATTAGGAAGGCTGCCAAACAGTGTTTAGTTTGGAAGGGAAAAGGTCAATGGAATAGCGGTAACATTAATCCCTAATGTGACAGAGAAAGGGAAAGAAAATTGTTTACTTTTGGCAAAATTCACAGGACTCTGTGTAGATCTTTCTTCACAGGAAAAGCAATTTCACCGTTACATCATGCATGTCAAAACACTTATGAGCTGGAAGGTGCATATATGCTTTCAAAACACCTACCCATAAATCCATACGGGAATATCTGATTGTGAAAATATACGCTAGTTATGAACTTGGAGTCTTGGGTCTAACACTGTTCCTCAATTCATACTTTTTCGATGCCTCCTTACAGTTCTTGGGTATGGGTCAATTAAGACGGACAAGCAGACATTCAGAAAAATATTTAATGTAAATAGAAATAGAAACAGTGCTAGCAATATCATTTAGACCTATATACGGCTTCATAGTGCTTTACAGCACTCCCTAAGCAGTTTACAGAGTCAATATATTTTCCCCAACAATCTGAAAAATCATTTTACTGACCTCGGAAGGATGGAAGGCCGAGTCAACCTTGAGTCGGTCATGATCAAACTCCTGGCAGTGGACAGAGTTAGCCTGTAATACTGCATTCTAACCACTGCGCCACCATGGCTCACTTAGGCCTTTTAGTAGCATTGAAATCTTTGAACAGTGTTTGTGCTGCTTAGTTTTCTATCTAATCACCAATTTCTGATGAAGAAATGTTGCTTTGAAGATACATCCTGAGAGCTCCAGAACTTAAAATTTTAAAATAATTAACATTTTATTTTACTAAGCTTTCGTCAGCCATCTGCTGACATTGTCAGAGTATTAAACTACCATTACAGAGATCTCTGCCTTTATATGCCATTAATCTTAGTAAAGATTAGTAAAATAAAATTTTAATTCTTTTAAAATTTTAAGTTCCGGAGCTCGCAGGATGTCTGCTTCTTTCTTTACTAATATACCTGGAACTGCAAGAAAAACAATCAAGCTCAGAGAGCAACAAGGACCCTACCAAAATATTTACTCTCAAGTTCTCCATCAGCTGCCATGTTATCCTCGCTTGTGCTTCGCTGCTATGAACTGACAGACTGCCATGAACTGTGGGGAGGGGGAATGACGTGGGGAAGGCTTGGGAAAATGAAAGTAAGTGCTGCATCTCCTTGAGACGCTGCCCCAAGGTCACCCAACTGGAAGAAGGAGGGAGCCACAGACTGGAATGACCGTTATGAAAACATCTTGCTTGAACCTGATTGGTTACACTGGGGTGGACAACCAGTAATAGTTAAGGGAGGGAAAAGTAGAACTTTCAGATTTTGGCATGCGATTCTCAGTTCTGGCTTTGCAATACTGCAATATACTTGATCTCTAGTATCTTTCTCAACAAATGGAGCCAAGGACCATTTCTATTTAGAGATTTAAGTAGTGGCAGGTTCGATATTCTCAAAGCGATCTACCCAAGATTACCTCCAGCAATTCAAAAGAACCCAACTTGCTGCGTTGGTGACCATGATCACACCTAAGTGGCAGTAAATTCCATGAAATTTCATTTTGGCCTCAGTTGAATTTCAACATTTATTTTCCCTATCTAGAACCAACCTGAGCAACCTAGAACTAAGGAGAAATTTCCTGACAGTGAGAACAATTAATCAGTGGAACAACTTGCCTCCAGAAGTTGTGAATGCTCCAACACTGGAAGTTGTTATGAAGAGATTGGATAACTATTTGTCTGAAATGGAATAGGGCAGTGATGGCGAACCTTTTAGACACCGAGTGCCCAAACTGTGCGGGCGCTCATGCCCAAACTGAAAGATGTGTGTGAGCGTGTGCATGCATGGACATGTGTGGACATGCACACATGCACAGTAGAGACACGAAGACCAGCGGGCCGGTGGGAGGTGGGGCATTCCAACACTGGTAGCATGGCAAGAGGTAAGATAATTTTCTTTCGTGAGCTTCTGTTTCGTCGTTTGAAATGCCACAGAGAGCTGAGCTGGGGCAATGGCACGCATTCCAGCAGAGAGGGCTCTGTGTGCTACCTCTGGCACCTCTGGCACATGTGCCATAGGTTCCTGCCTGAGCAGGGGGTTGGACTACAAGACTAGAACTCTGTTATCCTGTCCTGTCCTGTCCCATCCTACATCCTACATCCTACATCCTACATCCTACAACCTACATCCTACATCCTATCCTGGATTCTGTCCTGTCCTGTCCTGTCCTGTCCTGTCCTGTCCTGTCCTGTCCT
>WNWU01000129.1:182539-200676 GCA_012654045.1 Ptyas mucosa
TCCTATCCTATCCTATCCTATCCTATCCTATCCTATCCTATCCTATCTGTTTAGTTTAGTTACCTTCAGGAATGAATGTTTTAAAAGGGTCACTACATGCATATTGCTGGAAGGAAACAACATTAGTTACACATTACAAGAACAAAAACTGAATTAAGCAGCAGCTCATTTCCTCTGTGCCATCAATATTTTACTCAGCCGTAGCCACTTGCAGTCACCAAGAAGAATTAATCATTCATGGACTAATATACATCCATTATTTTTTTTTCTATTTAAAAAATCATCACTTAAATATTCTATGCGCAGGCTGGGACATTTGATCTCGGATTCTGAAAGCGCAGCAAATACAGACTTACACAAATATCAAACCAAATTAAATAAAATGTAAAGGTTGATTGCAGATGAAACAGAATGAAAGGATTAAAAAAGTCACCTGTGCGATACAATGGAGTAATGTGGAAAGATAATTTCTCGCTTCACTTGGAAGAGGTATCTGAGCTTAACTAGTTGCTGCAATTATATCACCATTTTACCTCCATCCACCTCCCATCCAATAGCTATAGCACTTAGACTTATATACTGCTTCAGTGTTTTACAGCCCTCTCTAAGCGGTTTACAGAGTCAGATTATTGCCCCTAACAATCTGGGTCCTCATTTTATTGACCTAAGAAGGATGGAAGGTTGAGTCAACCTTGAGCCTGGTGAGATTCAAACTGCCAAATTGCAGGCAGCCGGCAGGCAGCAGAAATAGCCTGCAGTACTGCACTCTAACCACTGCACCACCACGGCTCAGTACAATACTTCTCTTAATTTGCTTGGCCTCCCTTATAGAGATTACTTAGACAAAGATAAGAGAATAACAAAAGTTGGAAGGGACCTTGGAGGTCTTTTGGTCCAACCTCCTGCTCAAGCAGGAAACCCTATAACATTTCAGACAAATGATTGTCTAATCTCTTCTTAAAAACTTCCAGTGTTGGAGCATTCACAACTTCTGGAGGCAAGTTGTTCCACTGATTAATTGTTCTAAGCATCAAGAAATTTCTCCTTAGTTCTAGGTTGGTTCTCTCCTTGGTTAGTTTCCACCCATTGCTTCTTGTTCTGCATTCAGGTGCTTTGGAGAAGTAGCCCCTCAAATATTGGAAGACTGCTATGATGTCACATGTAATCCTTTTTATCATTAAACCCAACATGTCAAATTCTTCACATGTTTTAACTTCCAGTCCCCTAATCATTGCTTTTCTACATATATACCATCCAACTCAAAGCCTTATTGTAACATGAAAAATTTCAGACCTAAATCTATCTTTTTTCTTTTGGTACCTTAAAGATAGGTGACTGCCTAAATTAGCCCTTACAGTTTCCCTGACAAAGTTTTCCATAATTGGTTTGCCATTGTCTACATGTTCCTAGGGTTGTGAGAGAGTGACTGGCACAAGTCAAAACCCCCAGGGAGAGAGCCTTCTCTGTGGGGGCACCCACCCTCTGGAACAAGCTACCCCAGGGATACGATTGATCCCGGACCTCCGTACTTTCCGACGGGCTCTGAAAACTTTCTTCTCTCAGCAAGCCGGGCTGGCTTAAATTTTTTTAATTTTTTATGGGTAAGGGGTTTTAAATTGGGGAAGCCAAACGGGTTTAATTATGTTTTAAATTATTTTAATTTTCATATTGTATGTATTTTAATTCTGGCTGTTCACCGCCCTGAGTCCCTCTGGGAGAAGGGCGGTATAAAAATTTAATAAATTCAATTCAATTCAACAAGGTAACCCAGCTGGCTTCATGCCAAAAGTCAGAGTAGAACTCATGGTCTCCCAGTTTCTAACCTGATGTCTTAACTATTACACCAAACTAGATTCCTTCTGGAATTAATATGTGACTTTGAGTCAGTGTTGACTCCTGGCAGTTGCCTAGACAAGGCCCTGCAGTTTTATTGGCAAAATTTTCAGAAGTGGGTTGCCATTGCCTCCTTCCTAGAGCTGAGAACTTGTGACTGGCTCAAGGACATTCAGCTGGCTTTGTGCCTAAGGAGGTACTAGAACTCCCAGGTTTTTAGTCTGGTGCTTTAACCACTACACCAAACAAGCTCTCTAAGTCTAGCTAGGATGCTCCTACTGTGCAACAACACTGAGTCAACCTTATAGAGACAATGCCATCTCTGTCAGTTTTTCCCCCTAGTAGGGTGACCCCTAGTTAGATGGCCTGGACAACATATCTCAGCTAGGACAGTCAAAAGCTAAAGTGTTCCAGAAATCACCTCTTTCTGAAAGCTACCAGTTTCATTTAACAAATAAGAACAAACACCAAAGCAAAGTGTTATATTAAAGATGGCCCATATTTGATTTGTGTGGGTTTTTCTTTAAGCCAAAAGCGAAATTGGGCCAATATTCAATTCCGAGATTTAGTTGGAAGGCAGTTTGATGGAACTGTAAAACTGCCAAATCGAATCAAATGAAATTGATTCAGATTTGGGCGCAATGAAGGGGAATAGCTTCTTCCAATCTGATTTAGGCTTTCGAATCGAATCAACTGCTCTTTGACGATTCTGAAACAGATACATATTTTGAATCAAATTGACAATTTGAATGGGATTTTCATTGATTTGCCCTGGACTGGGAAACAGGTGTGTTCTGTGGAATTCTTGGTTAGGAGGCCTATCATGTGGAGGGGAGGGAAGAAATGGATTTCCTGCATTTTTTGGACTATAAGATGCACCAAGATTTCGAAGAGGTAAACAAGAAATAAAGTTTTTGCCCTCCCCAGGCTCCAGGAGCACTCTGCAGGCCTCCCAAACCCTTTGTGTTTTTCTGTTTTTCATAAAAATGGGGTGCACAGAGGGTTTTGGAGGCCTGCAGAGTGGAGGCCTTGGAGGCCTGGGGGCTGGGGAGGGCAAAAATGTGACATGTGGGGTGTTTGGGAGGCCAAAAAATGGGCCCGTTTTTCATGAAATCGGGACACACAGAAGGTTTGGGAGGCCTGCAAAGTGCTTCTGGGGGCTGGGGAGGGCAAAAATGCCTCCGTTTTCACGACAAACGGGCCCGTTTTTGGCCTCCTTATTGTTGTACGCAGTTCCGAATAAAGGATGTAAGCAGTTCTGAATAAAGCTGCCTTTTGCAACTGACTGGTGGTGATTCTGTCAATACCGACGGTGGGGCTCTCACTATTATCGCTGTTATTGTTATTTCATGATTGTCTCCCGCACATACCTTAATTTTTGAAATAAACATTTAATTCCCTTTACTACCCACAGATTTCCTGCCGAATTTTGATTAGTTATTAATTCTGGGACACTCTATAAACAATAGTCAAATTCATAAAAGTTGGGGAGAAGAAACAAACCGGTCCCTAATTCAAATTAAGTAGATTTTTTTTCTTACTGTTCCCTAATTTTCAGAATTTCTCAATTTGAGGACTCTGTGTGGTATTCTATAACGTTTTAGGCCCCCCTACTTTCACTGCCATTGCTCATCCTGATATACTGAAAAAATAATAATATATTCAGCTCCCAAAGATGCCGTGACCCCCATGTCATCCAGCTATAACATTTGGCATGTTCTCTACAGAAGGGAGCACCTGCCAAGTGGCTGCTGGAATCAATCAAACTGCTGAGATTCTGAAACTCTCTCTGCATGCCAGACATCTCATTGGATAACTTTATTTTATTTCAGCATCATTAAACCATAATGGAAGGTCACCAGTAGCATGTGAAGCCATAAATGGCTGCTCAATGACGTGTCTATCAGACCTGAAAACCATTAATGATGAAAACTGCATTTATGATCACACATTAGCCAGAAAAATAATTATACACGAGCACAAGGGCTTAAAAAAGAAAGAAAGAAAGAAAGAAAGAAAAAAAAAAGAACCAGACCTGAAAACTATTAATGATGAAAACTGCATTTATGATCACACATTTGGCAGAAAAAATAATTACACGGGAGCTCAAGGGCTTGCAAAAGAGAGAAGCACAACTGTCTCGTAATGTAGGGCCGCCAACAGACGGAATGGCGGAAGAACCTCAAGCTAAGATGGACATCAAAGTAGGATTTCCTGCCCATCTGCTAACTCTACTTTTTTGAAGGGCGAACATAGGAGATACTCAGTTCTTTTCCATGGTGTACCCCAGTTCTTACCTTACCTATGTTCATTCACGCACGGCAACTTGTTTTTCAACACTTTTGTGTCAGGGTTCCAATGGATGCCCTAATTAAATCATGAGCCTCGAGCCAAGCTTCAAAAGAAATCCAGTTATTTATTAGGAGCTCCATGTCGGCATGTTCCCAAATGAAGCCTACTCTGACCCAACGTAATTCACGGTCCTAATCATGACCCTGTTTCCCCTCTCCCCCCAGGGTGTGTCATCAATCACATTCGCCAACGGAGCAATTTCGCCGGTTGTAGAGACCACTCCTCTCCGGCTGCTGTGGGTAACCTGGGAGACAGCCTTGAGAAATATATGTCTGGAATGCACTCCTGTCTTTGGCTGCCAGCTGCTTCGTCGGTTTTCCATCCCCCTTGCCTATGGCAACTCGAGAGCAGGCCAGGGATGCTTTGCCAGTTGAAACTGTGCACAGCTTCCGATGGGAAGTTTGTTCTAGAAGCATTCTGAACTCAAAACAGGTGTTGGAACTTGAAAGGGGACCACTTTCCAAATAGCCAGAAGAAGGGAAGGGAAGAGAAAGGAAGGGGAGGGGAGAGAAAAGGAGAAGGAAGAATAGAAGAGGAGAGGAGAGGAGAGGAGAGGAAGAATAGAATAGGAGAGGAGAGGAGAGGGGAGGGGAGGGGAGGGGAGGGTAGAGGAGAAGAGAAGGAAGAATAGACTAGACTAGACTAGACTAGACTAGACTAGACTAGACTAAACTAGACTAGACTAGACTAGACTAGAATAACAGAGTTGGAAGGGACCTTGGAGGTCTTCCAGTCCAACCCCCAGCTTAGGCAGGAAACCCTACACCACTTCAGACAAATGGTTATCCAACATCTTCTTAAAAACTTCCAGTGTTGGAGCATTCACAACTTCTGGAGGCAAGTTGTTCCACTGATTAATTGTTCTAACTGTCAGGAAATTTCTCCTTAGTTCTAAGTTGCTTCTCTCCTTGAGTAGGTTCCACCCATTGCTTCTTGTCCTGCCCTCAGGTGCTTTGGAGAATAGCTTGACTCCCTCTTCTTTGTGGCAGCCCCTGAGATACTGGAACACAGCCCCTACGCAAAGCATAAAAGGGGTTCTGAATTTATGTATGGCGTGAAGTTGGGAGAGACTGTTTAGAGACTCATTTTCATCTTACCTAAAAGGCTTCACCCGGTCTTCATTTGAAAGACCAAATGAATTGTCAACCATGTTTATTTATTTATTATTTAGTTGATTTGTGCATCACCCAGTCTGGGATGTGATGACTTAGTGGTTGAAGAGGCTGAGCTTGTCAGCTGGGAAACTGAAAGTCCAGGTTCGAAACCCAAGTGCCACGTGACAGGGTGAGCTCCCGTTACTTGCTCCAGCTCTGCCTACCTAGCAGTTTTAAAACATGGAAATGCAAGGTACCAATTTGGTGGGGAGGTAACATCATCACAGGCACCTTGGCATCTAGTCATGCCGGCCAAATGACCATGAAAGCATTTTCGGACAATGCTGGGTCCCTTGGTTTAGAAACAGAGGTGAAAACCACTTCCTAGAGTGGAACATGATTGGACAGAGAAAACTTTTATCATTACCTTTATCTTATCTGCTACCCATCTCATTTAGAGGTGACTCTAGTTAAGAGAATAAGCCAGCATGTGACTGTATATATATATAAGATAGGATCCGCAGGTAGGGGTGGGCTTCAAAAATTTTAGCAAGGGGTTCTCTGGTCATTTGCTGGGTGGGCGTGGCCATGTGGGTGTGGCTTAGTTGGCCTCCTGCACCATGGTGGCGGGGGGGGGGGAGTTTTTGTCCTCCCCAGGCTCCAGAGGCTTTACTTGAGCCTCCGGCAGGATGAAAACGACCTCCCCAGGCTCCAGAGGCCCTCTGGGGGCTGGAAATGGGCCTGTTCCCAGCCTTCCCAAACTTCCGGTAGGCCCGTTTTTTGCCCTCCTTGAGCCTCCATGTGCGCCCTGCACTTACCTGCGTCCAAAATGGGCCATGTAGGGACTCCTGGGAGGGGAGGGGTGGGGTGGGTGGGGCCAGCCAGGAGTGGGATTTGGGGGTTCTCCGAAGTGCACAGAATCTTATATAGAGGTTCTCCCGAACCCCTGCGAACCCCCAGCAGCCCACCCCTGGATGCATGGGTTGGGAAGGAAATCTCTGCCCTTCTCTTTTGATGTTGTTACTCTGTGGCTTTTCTTCTTCTACTGATGGACCTGCTAAGATGAAAGGCAGGAGTTTAGAGTTCAGAGAGATGAGAGAGGCACGGGAGAGGTTTCTCCCCCTGAAGATATAGATACGAGAAATGAGAAAGCACAACGCTCCCCCTCCAATTTTCTGTAAAAAGAGATGGACGTTTCCTTCGAGCAAAGAGTGGAACAGATAAAGCTAAGCAGCTAACTCCAGAAGGAAAACAGCAGTGAGCTAAGCATACCTGAAGCTACAGGAGCTGACGCCGGCAGAAGTAGACAGTGTCAAGGCCACAAAAAGATTCAGCAGGATGTAAAGCAAGCAGTCCTCTGGCTACCAGGTTTTGAAGGGTCTCACTGGTCAACTTGGCATGAAAGGACAGGAGCAACCCAGGGCAAGAGATCATTTGCTCCAACTCACGCTGTGGAGTCCTTGATGCTCTCTGAGCTTGGTTGTTTTCTTGCAGATGTTTCGTTACCCAACTAAGCAACATCATCAGTGCTCCGATGCTGTTGATGTTCCTCTGATGAGGATGGTGATCATTGCATATGATGATGCCACCTAGTTGGGTATTGCAACATCTGCAAGAAAATAATCAATCTTTTGCTCATTGAGCCTTGGTGGCGCAGCAGATTAAAGGGCTGTTAAGTAACACCAGCTGCCTGCAATTACTGCAAGTTCGAATCTCACCAGGCTCAAGGTTGACTCAGCCTTCCATCCTTCTGAGGTAAGTAAAATGAGGACCCGGATTGTGGGGGCAATAAGCTGACTTTGTATAAAAAAGAACACTGCTTTGGGGGGGGGGGAAGCCCTACTAAGCAGGTATATACAAAAGTATGAAGGCTATTGCTTAACGCAGTGTAAGCCGCCCTGAGTCTCCGGAGAAGGGCAGCATTTAAATCAAATCAAATCAATCAATCAATCAATCAATCAATAAACCTTAGAGAGCACCAAGGGCTCCACAACTTGACCCTGAGCTACAAATATTATCTTCTATTGGTTGGTACCCACTCACACTGCCTTGAGACTTTGGAATATATTGTATCTCCGATAGCCAAGATGGCTAATATTGGTAAGACCATTTTGTCTTACTTCCTAAGTATGTGATAGATGGTTGGACTTGCAGTCTGGCAGTAATTTCTACCTAACCAACTCCTGGGGGCATAAGTATACATGATCTGTAGGATAGTAGTTGTGGGGAACTCTTGGATATGTTCTTCTACTGTGTTTCCCCAAAAATAAGACCCTGTCTTATATTTTTTGAAACCTGAAATAAGCGCTAGGCCTTATTTTCGGGGATGTCTTATTATTTTAGGGCACTTGGAGAAAGACGGGGCTCCTCTTGCCATCTTACCTGATTTCCAGCTCTGTCTCCCTAACCCAAACTAGAGGACCGGCTGTGCATGCATTTAAATATTTTTGGGGATGGCTTATTTTTGTGGGGGAGAGCTTATTTTCAGTGGAGGGTTTATTTTCAGTGGAGGGCTTATTTTCGGGGAAACACGGTACTACTGAAAAAGTGTGACTGCTTTCTGATGTTAACAAATTCTCTGCTATTTTTCCAGCACAAAATTCATTCGCCACTCATAAGGCACCGACCAATGTGGCATCTTCAGGCTTTCAAGACAAGGATGAATGTATCTCATTCCATCGTTTGGTTCCTTCAAGGCTATATCCCCCTTTTTATTAAATGGAGCACTTAAAGGTTTGATGGATCATGACAGTTCCTTCTTTGTTTTAGGCAAAGAGTTTGGAGCCCTGTTCTGAATGCTTTAATCCCAGCTGCAAACACTGCATTCTTGCTCATCACAACATCGAGAGGTATTTTCTTTTCTTCCTGCCAGGGGTATCTATAAACCAATGGCACCAGTGAATGGAAAATGAAAATCACAAAGAGGATTAACTGATGGTTTCTAAAGAGGATTATACAAATTCACGGAGGATAAATTTATCAATGGCCACTACTCATCAGGATGGTATGTAGCAGCTTCAGAGGAGACATGACCTAGAATGCTAACTGCTGGGGACAGCACTGGACAAATCTATTGTCTTCTTAGGGGAATTTATCTGGCCATTGTGAAGGCTGATCAGATGGATAGGGGTGTGATTCCACAGAATCGCCGGCATGGGTATTAGTGGGCTTCTGTTTCCATTAAAGTTTGGAAATTGGGATGGAAAGAACATTCAAATTTTGCTCAGCATTAGGTGGCCTTTGGGATATGGACGATCCCCATTTGCCCCACAGGGTAGAGGCATGGTTATAGATATGCACAAAATAGCAATAGCACTTAGACTTATATACAGCTTCACAGTGCTTTTACGACCCTCTCTAAGCGGTTTACAGAGTCAGCCTATTGCCCCCTCCCAACAATCTGGGTCCTCATTTTACTGACCTCAGAAGGATGGAAGGCTGAGTCAACCCTGAGCCTGGTGAGATTTGAAGTGCCAAACGTCTGGCAGCCCGCAGTCAGCAGAAATAGCCTGCAGTACTGCATTCTAACTACTGCGCCACCGCGATGCAAAATGCTCTCTTCATTTGCAGAGCTATAATGCGGTTTGGTTTAAGCTTGGTGCCTTGCGTCAACCCAGCCTTTGTGCTTTGTAAACCACGAGTTTTGACTGATGGTGTTTTAAGAATCTAGCTGATTCATGTGTTTTCAACAAACTAGGATATAGCACAATTTATGACTGCAATCAGAATCTAAATGCTAGAAAGTAGCCAATTCAGGGGTATCCAACGAACCAGGATACAGCACAATCTATGAACGCAGTGAATATCCAAACGTTGTAGCAAAAGAATGACCCAAGAGTGGGAAATATGGACCTCTCACCAAATGGAACCAATTAAGGCTTAATGGCACGACTGAAAACCGCGTACACTGAACGCAGTGTACGCGGTTTTAGCCTATAAGCAAGTCTTATTATTGATAGGTTCTTGCTACCTAGTACAACTGTACTGAATTAATCAGGCAACAGCTTCTCTTGCTCTATATGAAAGCATTGCAATAAATATATTTGTGGGAAACAATTTTGACACCGTGAGATTAGTTCAGCAAGTCCTCTTTATTTCCTCATATCAAGAATGCTAGATAGGCAAATTTAGACCCTGTCCATGATTGCAGGCTCTTGAACTCAATTGCATTATAACTAAGTTATCAGTTAATATTCCTGGACAGGCACAATAACAAGCTTTCATGAACTCTGGAAGTAGCTGTCTGAAGTTGAATTCCAGACCAATACAAGAGTTTGTTTATGACTTCTCGAACAGTCAACGTTCTCCTGGGTCAGCCCAACACATTCCTGTGATGCCAACTGGAAGCTCTTAGCAAGCATAGATTCACCTCTCTTGTTCCTTGACTTACTTCCAGGAAATGGTTTAACCTTGTTGAATTGTGGGGTACATATACTCATATGTGCCTGTTTTTGTCTGCTTTTAAGTGTTATTGGCGATATGGCCAACTCTCGTTGAAAGAAAAGAACAGTTTTATTTTAAAACAGTGTTTTAGGTCCAACACTCTTCATACTTTACATAAATGACCTTTGCGATCATATTAAAAGCAACTGTGATCTCTGATGATGTTAAACTATTCAACACCACCGACGATGCAACTACCCTTCAAAAAGACCTTGACTATGTGTCAGATTGGTCTAACAAGTGGCAACTTCAAATCTCAACCAACAAATGCTCTGTCTTGCACATTGTCAAAAAAAATCGAAACATAAAATACAAATTAGATGGACATGACCTTGTAGGTGACCCTCACTCTGTCAAGGACCTCGGAGTACTCATTTCTAAAGATTTGAGTGCCAAAGCTCACTGTAACAACATTGCCAAAAAAGGCATTAAGAGTTGTTAACCTAATCTTGCGTAGCTTCTTCTCTGGTAATATTGTACTACTAACTAGAGCATACAAAACATTTGCTAGACCAATTCTCGAATACAGCTCATCTGTGTGGAACCCGCACTGCATATCAGACATAAGTACAATTGAGAGAGTCCAGAGATATTTTACAAGAAGAGTCCTCTATTCCTCTACCTGCAATAAAATACCTTATGCCACCAGACTTCAAATTTGGGGCTTAGACAACTTAGAACTATGCCGACTTTGGTCTGACCTAAGTGTAGTATATAAAATTATCTGCCACAATGTCCTATCTATCATTGACTACTTCAGCTTCAACCACAACAAAACACAAGGAAATAATAGATACAAACTCAAGGTAAACCGCTCCAAACTCGATTGCAGAAAATATGACTTCAGCAACAGAGTGGTCAATGCCTGGAATGCACTACCTGACTCTGTGGTTTCATCCCCAAACCCCCAAAATTTTAATCTAAGACTATCTACTGTTGACCTCACCCCATTCCTAAGAGGTCTGTAACAGGGGTGGGTTCTACTTATCTGTACTACCGGTTCGCAGCAGGGCCATGCGTGTGTGTTTGCTTCGCTCGTGTGCAAGTGTGCTCTTCTGCGCATGCGCAGAAGCATTTTGATGATGTTGGGGTCGGTGAGCAAAGCCTCCCGCTGGTTTTACTACCGGTTCTAAAGAATCGGTGCAAACCGGGGGCAACCCACCACTGGTTTGTAAGGGGCGTGCATAAGCGCACCAGCGTGCCTACCGTCCCTGTCCTAATATTCCTTTTTACTCCTACTCTTTTCATGTATTCAAATTATGTTTATACTTTTACCTGTTATCTTATATATGCTTGACAAGCAAACAAGCAAACAAATAAATAAAATAAAAATATTTGCGATGCTAAGAAGAAGGTCCTCTCGTCTGTAAGGAGAAATACTATTCTGAAGTGATGAAGTTAGTGGGATAAATATCCAGTCGAAGTTCATAACCTGGGGAAATAAAGATTTACGACTTCTTTGTTCCAAATGAACAGTGATCATGTTTTAATACATTTTCCCACCATAGTGTTTCCTTTTCAATTGTGTTTGTATAGAAAGATCTCCCACTGAGATAGTTCCAATATGGATTGCAAAATGATTTTCCTGGGAGAAAAAAAATCACATCTGGGCTTGTTCTCACCAGCTTCGATTTCTGGGGTTGTAACCTCGAAGAAATTGCTTAAATCACAGTTTGGGAGTTGTGATTGTAGACTTTTTAGCTTCATTCCCAAGGCCAGTATAAATATTCAGCCAGCACAGAATTCTCTCCTTTGTGATAGAAGAGTCTCTGTTGTGTTGTTACAAAAAAGTTATTGAGGGAGAAAAGAGAACACTGGGAATAAATGTTGCAATCGTGTTGTTTGGTAAAACGTGAAAAAAAAATGACATTTTTGGATATTGCCTTTGCCCAGGACCAATGACAATGACATGAACCAGGAATCTCCAAACTGGGCAACTTTAAGACTTGTGGACTTCAACTCCTAGAATTCCCTACCCAGCCACGGTCAGAGGAATGTGTTGAGCAGCAGACCCAGGATAGCCATGCTAGGTGGGGGAATTCTGGGAGTTGAAGTCCACAAGTCTGAAAGTTGCCAAGTTTGGAGATCCCTGACATAAACCATTGTCCAGATCTTTTGAGTCTTCAAAGCTATGCCAAGTGATGAATTATTTATCAGGGATGAAGAAGAGGCAGGAAAGTCCCCAAATAGGTCAGATGATGATCAACCTCCTGCCGGTACATCGATCTTCTGTCCTTAAAATTGCATGGAGCTAGGGATCATGGAGGGACGCGATGGCTCAGTGACTAAGACACTGAACTTGGCAATTGAAAGGTCGGCAGTTCAGCGGTTCGAATCCCTAGTGCCGCGTAACGGGGTGAGCTCCCGTGACTTGTCCCAGCTTCTGCCAACCTAGCAGTTCGAAAGCAGGTAAAAAATGCAAGTAGAAAAAATTGGGACCACCTTTGGTGGGAAGGGAACAGCGTCCCATGAGCCTTTGGCGTTGAGTCATGCCGGCCACATGACCACGGAGACATCTTCGGACAGTGCTGGCTCTTCGGCTTTGAAACGGAGATGAGCACCGCCCCTTAGAATCGGGAACGACTGGCACATATGTGAGAGGGGAACCTTTACCTTTACCTAGGGATCATGAGTTCATCACCTTCTGACTACCTGATGATTGGAGCCAAGACCATCCTCTGCTTCTCACCATGAGATTTGACATCTCTCTGGACATGCAATCTGGAGCCAAGATGAATGAGGTTCAAGAGACATGGCAAGAAAATAGAACCCTAGCATTTCCTTCTTCTCTTTAGCATATGCCTGGTTTAGAAGATATGGAGGAAAAAAATGCAACAGCACTCCAAGGCCCTTGCCGAGATATTACCTCTGCAATGCAGGTAGGTACAGTTGCAAACTCTCTTAATCTAGGCAGCCTTCTTTCGGTCGCCCAAAGCAGCCAAAATAACCCTTGTTTCTTCGTGCAAACGAATACCCTGGGAATTCAGATGGGCCCTGGGAGGCTCTGAGGATATAATCTGTGGGATTCCTATCCCTGCTTTTGGGGATTGCTCTCTTGGCTATCATTCTTTGAAGGTTGTGGAGGGTATATATTAAATAGTTCCACCAACCCTCAACTAATTTAATCAACAAAGATGATTAAGGGCCTGGAGGCTAAAAACATACGAAGAACGGTTGCAGGAACTGGGTATGTCTAGTTTAATGAAAAGAAGGACTAGGGGTGACATGATAGCAGTCTTCCAATATTTGAGGGGCTGCCACAAAAAAAAAAAGAAGGGCTCAACCTATTTTCCAATGCACCAGAAGGCAAGACAAGAACCAACGGATGGAAACTAATCCAGGAGAGAAGCAACCTAGAACTAAGGAGAAATTTCCTAACAGAGAACAATTAACCAGTGGAATGACTTGCCTCCAGAAGTTGGAGGCTTCACTGGAGGCTTTTAAGAAGAATCTGACCAGCCATTTGTCTGAAATGGTCTCGGGTCTCCTGCTTGAGCAGGGGGTTGGACCAGTGGTGAAATCTACATTTTTTTCTACCGGTTCCGTGGGCGTGGCTTGGTGGGTGTGGCAGGGGAAGGATACTGCAAAATCTCCATTCCCACCCCACTCTGGGGGCCAGCCAGAGGTGGTATTTGCTGGCTCTCCAAACTGCTCAAAATTTCCACTACCGGTTCTCCAGAACCTGTCAGAACCTGCTGGATTTCATCCCTGGGTTGAACTAGAAGTCCTCCAAGGTCCCTCTTTCTGTTATTCTGTTAATTTGAGCTTGGGGCCAATTTATCCTTTCCGTGGAGGGATTGATGCAGTGGTGAAATTTGTTACCACCAGTTCTGTGGGCGTGGCTTGGTGGGGAGGGTAACGTGACTGAGAGGGCGTGGCCAACTTTTTTTTTTTTAACTTTTAAAAGCATTGTTAAAAATGCTTTTAAAAGACTCTGATGATCAGACAACTCAGCTGGGATCGTCAGAGGCTTTTAAAAGCATTTTTTCTATAACCTCTTCGGCCAAAAGGTTGTAGAAAAAATGCTTTTAAAAGCCTCTGACGATCCCAGCTGAGCCGCACGATCATTTTTTTTAAAATTTGATTTATATGCCGCCCTTCTCTGGAGACTCAAGGCGGCTTACAGTGCGTTAAGCAATAGCCTTCATACTTTTGTATATTTATACAAAGTCAGCTTATTGCCCCCACAATCTGGGTCCTCATTTTACCTACCTTAGAAAGGATGGAAGGCTGAGTCAACCTTGAGCCTGGTGGGATTCGAACTTGCAGTAATTGCAAGCAGCAGATGTTAATCATCAGAGGCTTCTTTTAAAAAAAAACTTTTAAAAGCATTTTTTCGGCCGAAGAGGTTGTAGAAAAAATGCTTTTAAAAATAATTTTAAAAAAGCCTCTGATAATCACGCGGCTCAGCTGGGCATGTGGGGGGGGGCGCAGGGATTTTTGCTCCCGGTTCTCCGAACCACCTGCCGCCATCGCTACCAGATCAGACGATCCAGTCCGAACCATGAGCATTTCACCCCTGGATTGATGTCATATTTCAGTAACAAACAGAAGCTGAAGAGCAGAGGTGACACCAAGGTAAAAAACAACTGGATGTGTTTAAAATCATATTTTCAGCCCTTTGCCTAGGTTCAATGACTTGGCCCCCAATTTAGCAGATTATATTTCTAAGGAAGCCACAGGGCTCTTCCACTCTTTGAAGAAAATATGTATCCAAACCAACAGGTCTCTGGTTTTTTTCCCCCCAGAGCCGGCTGCTGCTTTTGCTGCTGGAGCAGTTGTTTTATCCACCTGCTTTATCTTTGATGAAAGTTCACCCAACTGCTTTACAGGATGCTGCCAAACTTCACAGCTGGGAGTGAAGGGAAAGGAGAGAGGAATAGCAAAGTGTGAGTTACGTCAAACTGCTGCTGGGAAGTGATACCCGGCTCTTAACATCGGCTCCTTTCTTTCGTACCTCTTCATAGCTCAGGGCCTCTGCACAAAAGGACAATAAAAGCATATTTGGGGGGTTGGCTGGTTTATTTGAATCGGTCTGCCCTGCTCTGGCTGCTGAAAAGATGATGACAGATGTCCGTGTGTCACATCCAGGTATACATTTCTCCCCACTGTACCTATTTTATAGCAACTTCTATTCTATCCTCGCGACTTCAATTCTCAAATGCTTTGGAAGGATTAAGCACAGGATTAAAAACACAGTGGCATCAACAGCTCTGCACAAACGGCAACTCAGTTTGCCACGAATTCAGGGAAGGCTAACGTCTTTTCCTGAAGAGCCACATCTTTGTGGCTCTTTGGAAACTCAAGAGAGAGGATGTGGCCTGAATATCCGGGGTCACCCCAAAAAAGAAGCACCTGAAGGCCAGACAAGGAATAATGGATGGAAACTGATCAAGGAGAGATTCAACCGAGAAATAAGGAGGAACTTTCTGACAGTGTGACCAATCAACCGATGGAACAGAAGCTGCTTTCAGAAGATGTGGGAGCTTCATCAATGGAAGCTTTCAAGAAGAGACTGGACTGCCATTTGTCAGAAATGTTGTAGGGTCTCCTGCTTGGGTGGGGGAGTTGGACTACATGACCTACAAGGTCCCTTCCAACTCTGCTAATCTGTTAAAAGAAGCCATTATCCAGAAGGCTCGAGAGTGACGTTTGTGCAGATGGGATTACCTTGGGATGGAGAAAAAAACCCTTGACAGATCATGCTTCATCTCAAATTTAATCCTAAAGCTAAATCTCTGTTTAGGTGAGTTAACTAGTGTAGGAGCCTTGGTGACGCAGTGGTTAGAATGCAGCATTGCAGGAAAACTCTGCCCACAGCCTGGAATTCGATCTTGGTGTGGCTCATGGTTGACTCAGCCTTCCATCCTTTCGAGGTCAGTAAAATGAGGACCCAGATTGTTGGGGCCAAATATGCTGATTTTGTAAAACCACTCGGAGAGCGGTTTGCAATGCTCTATGGAGCAGTAATCTAAGTGTAAGTGCTATTGCCAAGGCCCACATTAATGCGTTTCTTGATTTCCTGGCATTTGAAAAACAACTCTGGGGAGTTATTCTGCCAATATTTCCCAGCTTCTCTGCCCAAATCATTGCCAGGGGTGGGTGGGTTGGGGATAGCATCACACCAATGGCGATTGCCATTTCTCTCTCTCTCTCTTAGAAACATAATTTGTTTTGCCTTTGTTTGTTCATTTGATACGCTGCCCGATTCCCAAATGTCTTTGGGCAGATTACAACTAAAAACCAATTTATGAAAAGAAAAATACAACAGACTTAGGAGAGCAGAGTAAAAATGACCAAACTAAACAGAACAAAACAGGAGCTCTACACAATCACCCTGTTTCCAAGGTCTAAGACCGTGATGGCGAACCTACGGCATGCGTCCCCCAGGGGGCATGCGGAACCATGTCGCCTGGCATGCGTGGCATCGCCCATTCCTCTTCCACGTTTCTGGTGCGCACGCGCATGCAATGATCAGCTGGCCTTTGTGCGTGTGGCAGTGCTGGAAACTGGAAGAGCTCGTCTTCCGCTTTCCGGCATGGCCAGCTGATTGGCGCATGTGTGGCAGTAACTGGAAGACTTGCAAGCCGGCACGCTTTTTGGTACTTGTTAGGATATGGTATAAGCCTAACAGGTTGTCCAGGCAATATATGGGCAATATATGTGTTCTATGACTTTAACATGAATATGTATTCTATGACTTTAAGATGTACTGCTGAGTCATTGTAATGCTGAGTGATTGTACTTCTGAATCATTGTATCCTAATTGGGTAAGTACTGTTGTAACTGTATTTAAGAAGGGAGCTGAAATGTCGTCATTGATGATATGCTACCATTGTGTGTGGAGATGCTATCATCGTGGGTGGATATGCTACCATCGTGATCTGTTACCATCGTGAACTTGCTGCTATTATTACCTACTACTGTTTGTATGGTAAGAAGACTTTTGTATCACTGAACTGATTTGTATGGCTAAGACTTGGATTGACTAAAGACTGTGCAATTGTTTTTGATTGCAAAGTAAAAACTTTGCTAAACCAGTTTGTATGTATCTTATTCATTGCTCTCATCACCGTTTCCCTGTGCCCTATGCTTTGCTGGTTGGTTAACACAACAATATCCTTAACAGTACTTGGTGCCACGTGTGCCCACAGTCAGGAGTTCAAGCCTCCCCAGGCTCAAGGTTGTCTCAGCCTTCCATCTTTCTGAGGTGGGTAAAATGAGGGCCCAAATTGTTGGGGGCAGTAGGCTGACTCTGTAAACCACTTAGAGAGGACTGTAAAGCACTGTGAAGCGGTATATAAGTCTTAAGTGTTATTGCTATTGCTACAAACCTTCCAGAGTTTCCCAGCTTCCTGAACTTCAGATATACGGTAAAATCTAGATGAAAATGTATTTGGAATCTTACTCTGGCTTATTATAAATAACCTTCTTTGGCAACAAGCTTGTTTTTCAACGTCTGAGCAGCACCAAGTTGTGGCAGAAGCCACTCCATCAAATTGGCTGTTATTCAACCTCAGGGCCTATCCGAGCAGAATTCAACAGGCCCTTTTGTTATGCTTTATTTCTAGTAAACCAGCTCTGAGAAATACATGATTAGTCTAGCGACAACTCCGATGCCCTGTGGAGTCCGCCTCACTGTTGGCCCTCATTACCTCTTGAGCCAATGAATGGAAACACAGCAGAAAATGGCAGCCCCATTGTGCTCCCTACAGCTTTCTTTTGATGTCTGCTAGTCTCCTTGTTCGGCCTGAATTTATTGATGTACCTTTAGAAGTCTTTTAATTAAAAAAACAACAATGCAATTATATAAAAGGAAAGTGCCAACATCCAGGATCGATGTTATTGGTGAAAAAGCCTCAGTGTTTTGTTTGGAAGTGCGTCGGGCCGCCTATCAACCTACTGAAGTAGGCCAGGTGAAGAAAGAGACTCTAAAAGAACTACCTGACTTATTGTTGAACACCTGACAGAGTTTCTCTCTCTCTCTCTCTCTCTCTCTCTCTCTCTCTCTCTCCTTCCCTCCCTCCCTCCCTCTCTCCCTCCCTCCCTCCCTCTCTCTCTCTCTCTCTCTCTCTCTCTCCAATGGGCCTTTGTGATTGGCCAATGCATCATGGCAACCAAGAGACCTGGTAGAGCCAGAGGTGGTATTCAGCAGGTTCTGGCCAGTTCTGGAGAGCCGGTAAGTTCAGAGAACTGGTAAATATCACCTCTGACTGGCCCCGCCCCCATCTATTCTCTGCTTCCCGAGTCCCAGCTGATCGTGAGGAAATGGGGATTTTGCAGTATCCTTCCCCTGGAGTGGGGAGGGAATGGAGATTTTACAGTACCCTTCCCCTGGAGTAGGGTGGCAATGGAGTTTTTTAAAAAAATTTATTTATTTATTTATTTATTTATTTATTTATTTATTTATTTATT
>WNWU01000129.1:215279-239717 GCA_012654045.1 Ptyas mucosa
CCCTCCCCTCCCCTCCCCTTCTATGTATGTATATAAACACCGCTGTTGGGATGAGCAATTTGCACAAGAGACCTACAAAAAATTAAAGACAAAACCGTGGAAAAATCCACTCTCAACCTGAAAGTGAAGAAACAGCCAATAAGGCAAGCCAATAATGGAATCATTACTCAAGTTTCATCCCTCCATTGCATTACTAAGAATGAGGAGATAAAGCTCTTAGCCTAAAGCAGAGTTGTGTAATCAGGCTTCCTTGCATACCAATCTTTTCCCTCTTTTGGTTTGAAATATATATTTCCCCCCCCCCCCCCCATTAGACTGGAACAGGCTTGTCCGAGTGCCTGACACAGGCTGGTCACACTTTGATCAGTGGATATGCATCATGAGGGTTATTGCCGTACGAGGCCTCCTAAGGTGAGGAGTGTTTTGATGAAAAATAATGGATATTTGTAAGGTGGGGTTGTTGGTTTTTTTTTTCAAGAGAAAAAAGAGGATTTCAGGGAAGAACACGGTATTCTTGTACTCAGTAATGAAACTCTATTATTAGCAATCAAATCCTCTCTTTCGTAGAGTGCAGATTCCGGCACTTCTGTTCAATCCCAACATACATCATCATAAATAGCACTAGCACTAGCAATAGCCCTTAGACTTATATACCGATTCACGGTGCTTTTACAGCCCTCTCTAAGCAGTTTCCAGGGTCAGTCTATTGCCCCCAACAATCCTGGGTCCTCATTTTACCCACCTCGGAAGGAGGGAAGGCTGAGTCAACCTTGAGCCTGGTGAGATTCGAACTGCCAAACTGCAGCCAGCAGTCAGCTGAAGTAGCCTGCAGTCCTAAACTGCGCCACCTCAGCTCTTATGATATGAGAAATATGAGAAATTGAGTGGTATTTTACCCACTTCAGAAGGATGGAAGCAGAGGTGGATTTCAACAGGTTCTGACCAGTTCTGGAGAACCGATAGTGGAAATTTTGAGTAGTTCGGAGAACTGGTAGTAAAAATTTTGACTGGCGCTTTTCCCATCTATTCTCTGCCTCCCGAGTTCCAGCTGATCGGGAGGAAATGGGGATTTTGCAGTAACCTTCCCCTGGAGTGGGGAAGGAATGGAGACTTTACAGTATCCTTCCCCTGCCATGCCCACCAAGCCGCGCCCACCAAGCCATGCCATGCCATGCCCACCAAACCATACCCACAGAACCAGTAGTAAAAAAATTTGAAACCCAGCACTGGATGGAAGGCTGAGTCAACCTTGAGCATGGTGAGATTTGAACTGCTGAACTGCAGCTAGCAGACAGCTGAAGTAGCCTGCAGTCCTGCACTCTAACCACTGTGCCACCTGGCTTCTATCATAAAGGAACTTTTCCCATAGAGGTTTTTCTCTTTTTTTTTAGACCGCAAAGTGTAGACACCTAAGCAGACTTTCAAGCTATAGACAGAGGTGCCACAGACAGAATCACATCCTAAGTAGCACATCCTGGGACAAAAAAAATATCTTTAAAGCACCACCGAGAGAAATGCAAAAAGAATTCACAAATTTGTGCTCTCTGACCTTGGTGGTTTTCTTGCAGACGTTTCATTACCCAACTGAGTAACATCATCCGTGCCTAATTTGGGCAATGAAACATCTGCAAGAAAACCACCAAGCTCAGAGAGCACTAAGGATCCCTCATTTCAACCCTGAGCTACAAATATACTCCTTTATATTGACAAAGCTCCCTGAAATAAGAGATTGAAAAAATAGAGCTTGCTTTGATTGAGAAGAAATTAAACCAATTGTAATGCACTGCAAGAGTGGCAAATTGTAATGCAGAGCAGGGTCGCAACGTTTTCCCATTGTGATACCTGCCTTCTGGGACACCCCGAAATCCAGTTGGCTCCAATACCATCGGACTTCAAAAAGACAATAAATTCCCGCATCCCTATCCAGAAGGGTATGCAAAAGTAAGTTTCTGATTGCCTATTAATGTTTGATTGGATTTTAATTGAATTTGCTTATCTTGTTTTGCTTTGGGTTGATTGCATGCTGCCCGGAATCACAATGTTCAAATTGAGTGACCGTATATGGGGGTTTTATTCAGCTAAACAAACCAAAAATTAATTCTTATACAGGTTTCTTTCTATCCCTTCCAGAAGTGACCACTAGAACCCTTAATCTTTGGCTCAACCAATGGTTAGCGATTTTGTTTGGGTCAATGGTCAGATCATATTACAGAGTTTCCTACCAATGGGTGGTCCCATATTTATTTTTAATATTGGCAATTGGGTAAGGAATTAACAGCTGAATGGCAGAATATCTATGCTACATGGATAGAATCAGGGATTCAAAAAATTTTAGCAACCGGTTCTCTGCCTGGTTGCTGAGTGGGCATGGCCTACTCAGCCTATTTACCGGTTCTTCGAACTGCTCAAAATTTCTGCTACCAGTTCTCTAGAACTTGTCAGAACCTTCTGGATTTCACCCTGGTAACAACCCCAGCTTGGACGAGATGGTATATCCCAATCTGTAGAAAAGCGGGCAGAGCTGGGAGGGTGGAGTTAAGTGTGTCATCAGACTAGAATCATTACGTTGCCACTAATGGTCTAAATCCAACCTCTCTTGAATTCCGTTGACCCATATCCGGTGCCAATTTAGTGTTGAGCTTTAGTTGACTAGATTCTTGTGTATAGCCTTGAGCAATAAATACAGCCCTGGTCTTTGGTGCCTGACACAATCTGACCTGTTTCCTACCTCACCAATGTACGTGCCTAGAAACGAACAACATTTCCTACATCTCCGCAAGATCAGGACTCTTGACTACAGGCCGTCAGCAGAGGAGAAGAAACACGAAGACGGGAGAGAGTACGTGTTTTGGCAGGACCACGACATGGTGCCGTGGATTGTGAAACCAAGCTGCCATGACCTGAGCATGACCCAGGGCTGCTGCAGATTTACTCCACTCATAATTCCTTCCAACAATCATTGGGGGGCCTCCTGGCAGTTTCTCCAGAGCTTCCCTTTTGCATAAGCTGCTCCAGGGGTCATCAAAACAAGCAGTCATGGTAGAGAGGTAGCAGCTATGGCAGAGAGAACAGCCAGCGGATCATACTTGTTGTGGCCTGGGCTGTTCCTCCTTTCTTTCTTTCTTTTTTTTTAATGGAAAAAGCTGGTTTTGGCTCTAATGTTTCGACTGGTTAGAAGAAGAGCCGAAGAAGAAGCAGCAGCAGCAGGAGAGTCCCCAAAGTTCTCGCTAAGCCAATCAGGTGCATTCAACAGATTCATAAGCAGAGCTAGGAGGGGGATAGTCGTCCATTATGCTCCATCATTGCCGATATCTAAAGCTGTGCTTTGGGAAAGAGCAAAGAGCCATTAAACCAGGAGCCTCTTTAGAAAATTGGCAGCTATAACTCCACGTCTGATTTCCTAGTTCAATAGTGTTAAAGAACAGGTTAAAAAGTCCTGCTTTTTAGCAGTTTTGAATCTCTCTGCATCGATCTCCAACAGATTATCTAAACTGGGGGTGTTAAACTCAAGGCCCGTAGGCCGGATCTGGTCCATGGGGAGCTTAGATCTGGCCCATGCCACCCCACTGGAAACAGCAAAGGACTGGCCTGCGGTGCCTCTGCCAGTGAAAACAGAGCTTTGGAAGGCTGCGTGCGGCCCTCCCAGGCTCTGTTTTTGGCCACGACGGCCTCCTGCTAGCTCCATTTTCACTGGCAGAGGGCTAGCAAAACCAACTAAAAACAAAACGAAAGGAGAAACGTTTCCCCCTTTTGTATTTGAGCATCAAAGAAGGGACAGGAAAGGAGAAAGGGAAAGAGGAAAGAGAAAGAAAAAGAAGGGAAGAGGGGAAGGAAGAAGAAAGGAGAATAAAGAGGGAAGCACAAAGAAAAGAAGAGAAGGAAGGAAGGAAGGAAGGAAGGAAGGAAGGAAGGAAGGAAGGAAGGAAGGGAGGGAGATTATAATGACAGGGAGGGAGGGTCTGAGGGAAGTTCTGTCTTAACACTTGGCTGCCACAAGTGCCTCCAACATCAGTGACGTCCACCCTAGCCACACCCACCCTGGCCTCCCAAGGTCAAACACAACCCTGATGCGGCCCTCAATGAAATCAAGTTTCTTAACCAGTGTTTCCTTGACCTTGGCAATTTGAAGATTCTGGACTTCAACTCCCAGAATTCCCCAGCCAGCTGGTTAGGGAATTCTGGGAGTTGAAGTCCAGACATCGTTCCTGAAGTTCAGAAACAATGTCTTCACAAAAGAAACCATTCTCTGCCCATTTTTACAGCAAGCAATCCACCTTCATTGTGTGCTTCCTGACCATGTCTCATTGAATGAGCCCTAGACACCATTGTGTCAATGTACCTGAGAAAGTCCAGGTCATAAAGTCCTGGATCTGAAGTTCTGATCATTGCCATGTCCCACAATCACATGTCTGTGTTTTTGTGACGGTTTTGACAAAAACAAACAAACAAACAAAAAAAAACTCTCCAGCATTTACTTCTGATTTTTGGCAAAACCAAAAAATTTGATTAATGACCACCACCAAAAACATCGTAAAATCAGGTCAGTGGTGTGATAGATCCATTTTACAACCTTTATGATTTATGACCTTAATGATGGGCTCCTGTCACCGGATGGAAAATGGGAAAGAACAGAACGTGGCCAAAATCCCCGACAGAAAAAGGCTGCGCAAGGTTGCAAACTTTTCGGCCACGGAACCCTGTTCTCACTCTTCTCAGATTCTGGTTCATCTTAATGCACTTGTGAATTGAATGCCTGAACTGGAAGAAGCCTCATTTGGCACATTTCATTTCCTTCCCATCTCGCATTTCCACATTACCGATACACACCAGAAAAAGCAAATAAACAAAGCGCTTCTTGATATAACACAATTACATCAATATTCCTTGGAACGGCGGATCCCCCCCCCCCCCGATGTACCCAGGGACATTTGTAACCTCCTCTCCCCTCCCTCACCGCCCCTAAACTGAAACACAATCATACATCACACCAAGATTGATTTTATGCAGCGTTTTGTCGCAGGGCCTAATCGTAATGCAGAAAAGGAGGAGGGGAAGACAGACACAAACAAACAAAGAACGTGCAATCTTCGGGAAATCAATCCTTAAAAGAGAAGGAATTAATAGCCATAATAGTGGAATAATAGCCATAATAAAACCGCAACGTTCAAAGAAAATGAACCCAGCCGACAATTCTTAAATGCAGAAATCTCTCCGTAAGTTTTAGACAATTGGAAAATTCCAAACACCAGAAGAAAATAGGCTTATGGGGGGAAAAAACCCACACACCTCTTGCAAAACCCAAATTCCAAGAGAAAAGCACAGTGATTTCACCTAATGGCAACTGTGGATAGAACATTGTTTTGACTTGAGCAATTGACGATTGATGGATACTGTTCATTCGCACCTAAAAATGCAACATCTAGGTTGGAGGGAAAGCAAGCCCAAGCACAACCAACAAAGCAAAGCTCAACGCTCCTTTTTGCCAGCCAGACCTTAGGCGTATCTATCTGGAATTTGTTTGTGTTGGACGTCACAGGATTTTCAACGTACAAGTAAGTATCTCAAAATTGCAGTCTTAGAACATCCATTTTTCTAAGTCTACCCCCCCTCCCTTTAAAAAAACAAACAAACATTGGGCTGTTTCCAAAGCAAACTTTCAGTCAGGGAAGTCTGTTCCTTTAGTAGCAACCTTTTGATCAGGTTTATTGAAAACACACCCAATTAATCAAGCAACCAGCTACTTTGGATTGACCTCATCTATCCATAAAGTGCCAATTATCCGTGCAAAGATTTTTTCCCCCCTTCTGCTCTCACTATATAGTCCTAGACTCTTTTAAGACGTAGGGGCTCCTTTTTTTTATAAGGTATGTAGTATGGAGGGGTTTCACGTGGTCTCCTCAAAGTAAACATAATAAATGTCCCATTCCTTCCTTGGCTGAGTATCGGTGACCAGGTACGGAACTCGTTTTTCTGTCTCACATCAGTATTTTCCTCTTTGATTTAATAAGCAGGACTAATAGCAATAGCACTTAGACTTATATACCGCTTCGCAGTGCTTTTACAGCCCCTCTCTAAGCGATTTACAGAGTCAGCCTCTTGCCCCCAACAATCTGGGTCCGCATTTTACCCACCTTGGAAGGATGGAAGGCTGAGTCAACCTTGAGCCTGGTGAGATTCGAACTGCCAAATTGCATAATAGATGGACTGTTGCCATCTATCACTGCATGCCACATGTGAGCACCTCTGTGTAACTACTACTTCTTCTCCTTCTCCTTCTCCTTCTCCTTCTCCTTCGGCTTATTTTGGGGGTAGGGCTTATATTGGGCACACCAGAGGTGATATTCAGCAGGTTCTGACCAGTTCTGGAGAACCAGTAGTGGAAATTTTGAGTAGTTCGGAGAACCGGTAAATACCATCTCTGACTGGCCCTCCCCCATCTATTCTCTGCTTCCCGAGTCCCAGCTGATCCGGAGGAAATGGGGATTTTGCAGCAACCTTCCCCTGGAGTGTGGTGGGAATGAAGATTTTACAGTATCCTTCCCCTGCCATGCCCACCAAGCCATGCCACACTCACCAAGCCACGCCTACAGAACCGTTAGTAAAAAGTTTTGAATCCCACCACTGCAGCATAAGTATAAAAATCAAGCTAGGATTTATTTTCAGGGTAGGTCGTATTTTCGGGGAAACACAATAGTACATATAGCCTCATGGTGACTATCTCCCATATATTTGCTCTTCCCTGGCACAATACACACAAAAATCCCATATATTTGCTCTTCCTGGCACAATATCACACAACTGCAAGCAAATACAGTGTATCACCAAACTTGAAAGATGCCAAAGATATTGGCTGTTTGGAATCATTTATTTATGGCCTTGTCAATAAAGGAACTCATATTCCGAAACGGGCCATATGTTTGTCTGTCTGCAGATAGGGACAAACAAATAGGGACATTTATCCATGATTGGAGATTTCCATATGGTTCTTTTGTGGACCATCTGGTATCTAAAGTTAGGTGGGGAAGGTGCAGAAGCCTTTCAACAGAAGTAGCTGCATCTTTACTCGGTCTTCTCTGCATCCTGAACACACCAAAGGTAGGTTCCCAAACTCATTCATTCTTTCAACCAACAGAATAGAGGTGGGCTGCTGGGGGTTTGCAGGGGTTCGGGAGAACCTCTAGCTAAGATTCTGTGCAGTTCAGAGAACCCCCAAATCCCACTCCTGGCTGGCCCCGCCCACCCCGCCCCGCCCCTCCCAGGAGTCCCCACGTGGTCCATTTTGGATCCAGGTAAGTGCAGGGCACATGTGGAGGCTCAGGGAGGGTGAAAAATGGGCCTGTTTCTGGCCTCCAGAGGGCCTCTGAAGCCTGGGGAGGTCATTTTCGCCCTCCTGGAGGCTCAAGAAAAGCCTCCAGAGCACGGGGAGGGAAAACACACACACACACACACACACAGTGGTGCAGGAGGCTGACTAGGCCACACCCACCATGGCCACACCCACCCAGCAACCAGGCAGAGAACCCCTGAATATTTGAAGCCCACCCCTGAAAATAATTCCCAAACCATCCCAAAAATAATAAATCATATTCCTTGATACAAGCAAATACTAGTCTTCAAAATAGCAAGATTGTCACTGTCTTTTAGGGAACTGAACAGGAAATCTGTGATGGAACACAGGACGTTCCAGTAGGTCAAACTATTTTGGTTATCCAGCTCAATAACACCTGCTCTGATTAGCAGCCCAAATAATGTCTATTCTGTTTCTCTGGCATTTGCAGCTTAAACTGGAGAGATTATGTGTTAACCCTTGACCGTTCCAAATGCAGAACATGTGTCCTAGCCTTGAGTGATGGTTTTGTTCTAAAGCCAAGACGGAACTCAGCACCAAAACAAACTATGTGGAGTCTAAGAGGCACTAAACCTTCATCCAAGGGTCAATTTGTGAAGATGGAATCCATGGCTATCTTGGTTTCTGAGATGGAAGATCGTCATGCAGTTGTTCAATTACAGTAGTGTCCAAAATTGTGGAAACCTTTTGGGAAAAGTGTATTTTCCAAAACTAGCTAATAACACCACTTTTTTTTTTGTAGTACCAGAAAATGATACATCAATGGAAAGATAACTTAATCAAGAATGCAATGCCATAATTTTTACTATTTATTTATTTATTTGTTTATAAAATTTGTATTAAAAAATGCCATAACTTTTATGAAGGATTTGCTATTAGAATAGCAGTTACAGTATAAAGAAGAAAAGGGAAACATGTAGAAAAAAGTGAGATATACAAAAATTATCAACATGGAAAAAACGAGCTATACAAAAATTATCACCGTGTCAGTTAATCCTTAGTTGGGTAACCTTTAGCATGAATTACGGCCTTACAACATCTTCCCATGGAGTGAACCAAGTCTTTTAGTTCTGCAGCTGTTATCATGTGAAACCAAGATTGAAGGATTGCTTCTATTAACTGGGTTTTATTGCTGGGTCGCTTCTGACTAACAAGTTTCTTGAGTCGGCTCCCTAGATTTTCAATTGGGTGAAGGTCTGGGCTATTCCCAGGCCATTCCACCAATGGAATAGGATTATCTTGAAACTCCAATAAAAAAGTGGTCTTATTAGCCATCAAACCTCAAAAACACACTTTCCCCAAAAGGTTTCCACAATTTTGGCCACTACTGTACTTGGACAATGGTAACAACAAATTCAATGACATGTAGACAGGCAGGTAGGAAGGAAAGGGGTTTTGGACAGGAGAAACATGAGACTGTAACTAGATCTTTGAGATAAAACTAATATTGATGGTTGGGTATAGGTGAAGGTGAAGGAGAAAAGTATGAGTAGTCTGATGTTGATGGAATGGATTTACAGGAGGGAGGGGTTGCATGACAGAGAAGTAAGAGGCAATTCAGCCTAGATGTTCATGTGAGAGAAAGAGGGTGAAGACAGTTCCTTCTACTAGTTTACAGAATATAGTATAGATCCGTGATGGCGAACCTGTGCCATGCGTGCCCAAAGTGGCACACAGAGCCATGTCTCCTGGCACGCATGGCATCACCCATTCCTCTTCCAGGTTTCTGGCACGTATGCACATGCAACGATTAGCTGGCCTTTGTGCATGCGGCAGTGCTGGAAACTGGAAGAGCTGTTCTGTTTTCTGGCATCAGCATGTATGCCAGCCAGTTGATCTACGCATGTGCATGCACGGCAGTAACTGGAAGACTTGCTGGCCGGAACACATGCGCGCACCGGAAACTGGAAATACCTTATCTGGCACGCGCATGCCCCCTGGGCAACTCCTTTTCCTGGTCGTGACCCTGATGAATGTGTGCATGCATGCGCATGCAAAGTGCTCCCTTTTTGGCACTTGATGCCATGTGTGTGTGCGCACGTTCCCTTTTCAGCACTCGGTGCCAAAAAGGTTTGCCATCACTGGTATAGATTCAGATTGTTGTAACCCAGGCCCAAGTAGGTATTATCAGACGCAATCAGTCCGAAACAAACAGATTTTATTAGAACAGAGGAGAATTAACTCATTCTCAGCATAGTCCAAACTAATTCAAAACAAATTCTTCATAACACAATTCTTCAGCCTTATCACCAGCCTTGGTCTAATTAGGCAACCTGCCAAAGGCTTTTCTTGGCAAAAGTTCAGAAGCAGAAGACGCCGGCAAGAAATAAATGCAGCAAGACAAGAAACCAATCTATCAACGTTGTTTTCCGACAAAGAGCCTAAGAGCCGTTGCTGGTCTTTTAAGCCTTATGGGAGGGACCAATCATCACGTGGCCTTACTCCCGAGTCGTCCTTTTTGCTTTAGCTGCTCTTGCCTTCTGGCAGCTCTTCTCATGCGTGCACTAGGAACAGGCTCCTCCTGTTCCATTACCTCTCTGCTGTCAGCCTCTGGAGGCTCCGGAGTCCGCGCATCACTCCCTGATGACCCTGGCCCCATCTCTGCCTCCGACGCCGAGCCCTCATCCAGGCCTTCCCCAGCCTCCAGGACTGGCCCATGTTCTTCCTCAGCCTCCTCACTGTCTGACTGAGCTGCCAGCTCCGCAGGCTGCTGGCAGGCCACAACACAGATAGCAAAATCTTCAACTTGGCACAATTCTGTCTATAGGCGCTGGAAGTTGGAAGTTTCACCTTGAAAGTTTCACCCCGTGTGCTTCTTGGGTTTGGGGTCTGAAACCTGGCTGCATGAATTATGAAATAATTTCTATTTCAAGGGTGTTGCTGATTAGGGAAGAAGGATTTGTGTCCCAATTTACAGCAATTCTGCCTTTCACGGCTCTTAACATCTCCTGGTAAATCCAGCATTGTCTTGATCACAGGGGTTCTGAGTTAAGTCGAAGGACGAGTGTTGGATTCAGTATTAGCTCAATTCCTGCCTAGAGCTTTTGGGCAACTTCCCTGAAAATGGAATTGAGAAACAGAGCGACACAATGATACCAACTCCATAACGTTTATCTGACTTGATATAATCTCTGTGTAACTGCTACGTTTAGGTGTCTTAGCATCGATTGGAGACGTTGCTTATGGGCAACTTTTCTACAAAGGACACTCCTAGATTGCAAAAAAACAAACAAACATCTGTTTGAAGATTTCCTGCCATTAAGATCTGGCCAGTCTAGTCTTAAAACTAGAAAATCCCAAGGTAGCTGGGCAGTAGCTTTAATATAATGTGCAGTTTGATCAAAAAGAGGAAGAAAAAGCAACTTCAATCAGAAAAAGCCACAGGTTTTTTGTTTTTAATGCTAGGTTTGCTCTTTGCTTAGCTCTCTCATGGAGTTTTGCTGGAATTAGGATCGCACTTCAGGATCACATCTGATAAGACAATTGAGATTGAAGGAATCTGATGAGCCGAGGTTCGAAACCCTAGTGCCGCGTAACGGGGTGAGCGCCCATTACTTGTCCCAGCTTCTGCCAACCTAGCTGTTCGAAAGCAGGTAAAAAATGCAAGTAGAAAAATAGGGACCACCTTTGGTGGGAAAGTAACAGCGTTCCGTGCGCCTTTGGCATTTAGTCATGCCGGCCACATGACCACGGGGACGTCTTCGGACAGCACTGGCTCTTTGGCTTTGAAACAGATGAGCACTGCCCCATAGAGATGGGAACAACTAGCACATATGTGCAAGGGGAACCTTTACCTGTACCGCAGGTTACTTCAGCTGATTGCTAGCTGCAGTTTGGCAGTTCAAATCTCACCAGGCTCAAGCTTGCCTCAGCTTTCTATGCTTCCGAGGTGGGTAAAATGAGTACCCAGATTGTTGGGGGTAATATGCTGACTCTGTAAACCGCTTAGAAAGGGCTGTAAAAGCACTATGAAGTGGTATATAAGTGCTATTGCTATTGCTATTTCTCCTTCCTAGGTGTAGATCTTCAGATGCAGCCATCTTTCAAATTTTATATTTTTCCAATTTTATGACGCAGTTCTTGGCTCAGATGACTAGACTCCAAAACACAGAGCAGCATTCAGAGGAAAATAACGGCTGAATGTATTTTAAAACAACTTGTTGCAATGTAAGGGCACACACTGGGACAATATCAACTTAAAATGAACTTTTCTGTCTATTTTCCCATCTATGCAACTAAATGTAAATGTGGGATGGAATGGTTTTATCAGTGAAAACTTGCAACGTTTATCCTGATTAGACACAGATCCCCCATACAATTTCTGTCCTTTTTGGAAAAAAACGAAGTTACATAAATCAAGGCTTCGTGTGCCTTAAAAGTGCCCAGAACTGATTTTACTATTCACTAGAGCTGGAAAAACTATTGGAGAATGTCTGGCAGACAGTGTAGAAGAATATTAAGATAAATGGAGAGAGAAGATGACCAGGAGTTAACTTGCTATGGTTCCTACAGATGATTAAACTCACAGGCAGAGGGACAGCTGTAAAAGTTGGCAGGTTGGCATCATGTACAACAATCTGGCTTATAGGTAGGGCATGCATGACCTATTTCAAAGGAGGAAAATACCACTCAATTTCTCATATTTCTCGTATCATAAGAGCCAAGGTGGTGCAGTGTAGGACTGCAGGCTGCTTCACCTGACTGCTAGCTGCAGTTCGGCAGTTCGAATCTCACCAACCTCAAGATTGACTCAGCCTTCCATCCTTCCGAGGTGGGTAAAATGAGGAGCCAGATTGTTGGGCCGAGATGCTGACTCTGTAAACCGCTTAGAGAGGGCTGTAAAAGCACTATGAATCGGTATATAAGTCTAAGTGCTATTGCTATTAATCCTATTTATTAAATCAAAGAGGAAAATAGTGATGTGAGACAGAAAAATGAGATCTTTATCTGGTCACTGATACTCTGCTGTTGCTATATTCCGCCCCCCCCCATTTGCTCTCTGTTTGCTCTTATTGTCTTGGATGACAAAGTTGTGTATGTCACACACACACACACAAACATACACACACACGCACACACAAACTCTTCCAGAACTCTCTCTGGTGTCCAGGAGGACTCAACAGTGATCCTTACAGTTGGCTTCTGAGTATAAAATGGACGCCGAGGAGAGAAGATAGATGGCTAAGATCTCGTCTTTTTATCTCAAGCAATAAAATATTTTGGCACAGAAGGACATTTTTTAAAGAGTTCCAATCAAAGGCCAGGAGAAAAAAAAAACGGCCTTGTGGCCGCTAGATCAAAAACTTTTTAAAACTCACCCTTGGGGTAGGGACGACACTTCACGCTCCCCGGTGGGACATTTATTTTAGCTTGAGGGAAGGAGTTACCTCACAGAAGGAGGGAAACATGGCCCATCTTCAAAGCGCCATGCTGCTCTATGCACAATACGTCCCTTGAAGGCACCATCGCACACAGATGTTGGCACTGCTCCCCCCTCCTCCTCCACCTGGATGTCCATCACAAGAGTGTGTGTATGTGTGTCACCTTCATAGGCTACAAAAATATCGCTTTACTTCAAAGTCTCTGCCTTCTATTTTGGGAAAGCGAAACAAATTGAACGACGGGCGCTCGACAAACCTCCTCTCTCCGAAAAGCAAGAGGGATTTCCAACAAAGCTTTGATGACTCCCGTTTCCGTTCAGCTAGTTATCCTGGTTAATTGGATCGATGATGACAATGGTAATTAACAGAGATACGACGGCTTGTACTGTAATTATGTGTCAGTCTACGGTATGAATTGAACTACAGGATGTGTACAGTAGATTCTCCCAATTACAAGCAGGTTAAGTGAAGGACTGAAGCTAATCGTGTTTATTTTTATACAGAGGGAGAACAATTCCTAATCAGGAGCAGCGTTCTTCTTTCAAAGGGATTAAAGCTGCAAAAACTGCACCCGCATCGTGGATTTGGAAGATAAATATATAACGGAGGGACTAAAAGGTTTTATTTAATTTAAGAAATTTTTTTTTTTTTTTTTTTTAAAAAGCCTGAAGTAGCACAATCTGCTTCAATATTCTCTGGCAGTCACCCCTTCCTATTATTACATTCTTTTTTTTAAAAAAGAAGAAATAACTCATTATTTCCGAAAGACATCTTCAGAATGGGAATAATTTAAATGGCTGCGAAAGCTTTTGGAGGGTTTTGTTCAAAAATGATATCCTACAGTAAAATATATATAGAATATCTTTCCTGTTCACAAGTGCACTGTTGTTTATATAATTTTAAGGGACCTTGAGGAAAGCATTATTAAGTTTTCAGCAGCAGCTAGAAAGGCTCAGTGTAGTAGAATTATTCTTGGTGGCAAACGGTGGACTTAGAGCATATATAGAGTTGCTTTGCTCGCATATTGCCTGTCCATGCATGCACCCGGCCTCAAAAATGTGCCTAAATAGGATGGCATAGAGCCAGGGAGTGTTGTGGCCTGTCAGCGGTCTGTGCAGCTAGTAGCTGATTCCGACAATGAGAGGCTGGTGTGGTGCTGCGCCAGCAGCCTGTGCAGCTGGCACTCGAGTCAGACAATGAGGAGGCTGGAGAAGATGTGGTGCCAGAGGCGGGGATTCAGCCAGGGCCTTCAGAACCTTCAGAAGCTCCCATAAGTGAAGAGGAAGACGAGGAGGAGCCTCTTCTTGATGCACGGGCACGCAGAGCTGCCAAAAGGCAGGAGTAGCTCCTCAGGAGGAGGTCTCCTCGAGAGTAAGGCTTGGGGCTAATTGGCCACTCACTTAGCCTATTTAAGGAAGGACGACGACTGAGGCAATTTGCAGGGAACAACTTCGTTCACTCTCCTTCACGTCCTGATCTTAGTTCTCTTATCAGTTTCCTGCAAATTGCTTCTGGGCTTTCTGCCAACCATAGTAAGATTACGATTATTTATTCTTTGTATTCTTGTAGGCTGTTAAGAAAGTTAATTAACAGCCTTTGTTTGAAAAAGACTGATTTAATTTAGTAAACTAAGGTTTGTACAGACTTTGTGTGTGCTGCGTTCTTTGGGGTCCATAGCTGGGGCAGAACAGGGCGGGTGGGCGGGCCCACTTGCAAATTCCACTACCAGTTCGGGTGAACCGGTCTGAACCATCTGAATACCACCTCTGAGTAAAGTATATCAATAATACAATTCTGGGAATCTGTCTGGCCCCTTCTATGATCTCAGAGAAGATTGGCCAATGACAACTAATCTACATATAGCTCAGAATGAAAGAAATGCAGGAGCAAATCATGGTGGACATCAAACTTCACCTTGGTATCTTGCTTGGCCCACCAAAGCCCATCTTGGCTTCGTTTCCAACTTATGCCTAGACAGCATCAATGGGTTACACAAAGTTCATAGGAAGGGGACAATTAAAAATAGAGTGGTAATAGAAGCAATGACATGAGCTCTAAATTGAAGCCGAGTGGCACTGTTTTGTTCCCACTGGGAAATAATATTAGTTGCATGAAGAATGGGCTACCAAAGCTTGAAGCATGCATATCGTATATTATAATTCCATACTGCTTTCCATACAGTACGCATCTCGAGACTGTTGGCAATAGAATTATAAAATGCAGTACCATAATGAAAACAATAAATTTAAACAATGTAAGGCACATTCATTAAAAGGATAGACAGGGAAGGAGGGGGAATAAACAAGAAAATCAGTCATCCAATGTTGATACGGTGATGGCTTGAGTGAAGAGATACGTCTTCCACCGATGTTAATAGAGGTTCTCTATCAAATTTCATAGGGGATGGAGTTTCACAGCAGAGGTGTTACTTCAGTGCAGAGGTGAGTTTTAGCAGATTCTGACCCGTTCTGAAGAACCGGTAGCAAAAATTTTGAGTAGTTCGGAGAACCGGTAGTAAAAATTCTGACTGGCCCTGCCCCATCTATTCAGTCCCAGCTGATCGGGAGAAAATGGGGATTTTGCAATAACCTTCCCCTGGATTGGGGATGGAATGGAGAGTTACAGTATCCTTCCCCTGCCACACCCACCAAGCCACGCCCACCAAGCCATGCCATGCCCACCAAGCCACACCCACATAACTGGTAGTAAAAAAATTTGAAACCCATCACTGCTACAGTGCCCATGTGCCCTTGAGTAAATGCAAAACGATACTCTTCCATTTCAGGTCAAGTCACTTTTTATGATAATCTTCATGGTCAAACCAATTCTATTAATAAGAAGGCAATCCAATCCATTTGGCTGCATTGGCAAAACTAACTACTCTGATTAAAAAAAAGGACGTAAGTACTTTTGTTTCCGCTTCTGAACTTCATGCTTGATGTGGAAAAGGATGTAACTTTGGGTTTTGTAGATTAGATTGCTAGATCTTCATGGAAATGACTTGTTCGTATTATTATGGAAAAACAAAAAGCTGTGCTTTGGTATTGCCTATAGGCTAATCAATAAAGCTATCGTATCATATTATAGATGACCCTTTAAGTCAACTAACAGCGAAGCGAAGTGTTTCTCCTTCATATTGTAATCTCTGTAAATGAATTCCAGACATCTCCAGCAAGAGCTTTGATTGATAGTACTTGAAAACTGAACAACCTGGTTAATTAGGCAGTTTTGTGGGGGCCCTCTACAATGCACACTGAAAACCATAATTAAAATATTGTATTACAGTGATCCAGGGAAGGCAACTCACCCTTCTTTCCTTAAGCCTGTCTTTTACTAAAGGTGCACCACTTTGATCTATGCACCTGAACAAAAGGTCTGGTTGTGTGATCTAGCTTTAGAGGTCAAGAGCTCATCCTTTCATGAAGGACAAAAAACAGTCTGTCTTTTGTTCTTCTTGTATTTCTTTCTCCAAGGATCTAACCCTTAGCTCAGTCTTGTTTCACTGCTTAACTCCTGAACGCAACTACTAAGAAGCTGCTTTAGTGTGTACCCTCGGTCATAATTCAAGGAGACAGTCACTGAAAAAAAAAGGATTTAATTTAAGGGGAGGGTTTTTTGCCCCCACCCCTAGTAACAACTATTTATAAAAACTGTTTCATTGATAGTAGGGCCTGGAAAGCTTCACAAAATGTATTAGATCTAAACAAGGATGATTCTCAAGAAGCAATGGGTGGAAACTCATCAAGGAGAGAAACAACTTAGAACTAAGGAGAAATTTCCTGACAGTGAGAACAATTAATCCGTGGAACAACTTGCCTCCAGAAGTTGTAAATGCTCCAACACTGGAAGTTTTTAAGAAGAGGTTGGATATAACCATTTGTCTGAAGTGGTGTAGGGTTTCCTGCCTAAGCAGGGGGTTGGACTAGATGGCCTCCAAGGTCCCTGCCAACTCTGTTCTGTTCTGTTCTGTTTTATTCTAGAGCAATTTGGGTGTGGATAGTCATTGTTTTGATCACATTAGATCAGTGGTGAAATGTAAAATTTGTTACTACTGGTTCTGTGGGCGTGGCTTAGTGGGAGGGAGTTAATGCGACTGGATGGGCGTGGCCAATTTCTTTTTTCTACTTTTAAAAGCATTTTTTCTACAACCTTAAGAGGTTGTAGAAAAAAAGGCTTTTAAAAGCTTCTGATGATCCCAGCTGAGCCGCACGATCATCAGAGGCTTTTTTTTTTTTTACTTTTAAAAGCATTTTTTCGGCCGAAGAGGTTGTAGAAAAAAATGCTTTTAAAAATAAAAATAAAAAGCCTCTGAAGATCGCGCAGCTCAGCTGGGCATGGGGGGGGGGCAGGGATTTTTGCTACCGGTTCTCCGAACCACCTGCCGCCATCGCTACCGGATCGAGTGATCCGGTCCAAACCAGGAGCATTTCACCCCTGCATTAGATCCCTTTCCCTTTGTAGATATGGTTCTCTCTCTATCACTGATTAATTAATTACACTTCCAAGCTACCACATAGGAGCAAATTCTCTAGAGAGCAAATTTCATGTCAATAAAGTAACAAAATCAGCAACAAACCAACCATGAAAAAGTAGGTTAATCGGTGAGAGCTAACCACTAAACTACCCAACAATAACATGTTAAATGTTGCAGTCAAACGAGCAGCAAAACATGGCGAAGGTCAAACGAAAGGAAAGTTGTGGTGGTTTAATCTCAACGGAAACAAAAAAGATTTCCCTAGTGCTAAAAAAAAAGAGATTTTAATACAGATGAGGCCCCTGTGGAGAGGGTGCTCCATAGATGGTATAATGCATCTTTTTGCTAAGTGCCTCGCCTCACTTGGTGGGGCTGGGGACCCTATGAACATTAATACAATTGAGCGAGTCCAGAGGTATTTCACGAGAAGAGTCTTCCATTCCTCTGCTCCCAACAGAATCCCTTATGCCACCAGGCTTGAAATTTTGGGCTTAGACAACTTAAAACTACGCCGACTTCAGTCTGACCTCATGGTAGTACATAAAATTATCTGCTACAATGTCCTACCTGTCAACGACTACTTCAGCTACAAACTCAAGGTAAACCGTTCCAAACTCGATATCTGAAAATGCGACTTCGGCAACAGAGCGGTCAATGCCCGGAATGCTCTACCCGACTCCCATTGTTACATTCTCAAACCCGCATAACTTTAACCTCAGACTGTCTACTGTTGACCTCACCCCATTCCTAAGAGGTCTGTAAAGGGTGTGCATAAGCTAGTGTCCCCATTTATTCGTATCCTTATCCTGTATTCATCGTCACGTTTATACTTATATCTGTTATCTTAGAAGATATTTGACAAATAAAATCATTGACAAATTAATTAATAATTAGGTGTTTGACAAATAAATTAATTTAAAAAAAAATAAGAAGGGTTTCAAATGAAGACCTAGAACACAGGCTGATAGATCGAAAAGGAACTTATAGTAGTTCTCAACTTACGACAATTGAGCCCCAAATTTTCTAACTAAGCAGTTAGGCAGGGGTTACATGAGTTTTCCCTCATTTTATGACCTTTCTTGCCACAGTTGTTAAGTGAGTCACTGCAGTTAAGTTAGTAACATTTTTCACATTTACGACCGTTGCAGCATCCCCAGGTCACCTTATCAAAATTCTGGTGCTTGTTACCTGGCTCATACTTATGACCGTTGCAGTGTTCCGGGGTCACGCAATCCCTTTTTTGCGACCTTCTGACAAGCCAAGTTAATGGGGGGCGGGGAGGAGCCAGATTCACTTAACAACCAGGCCACCAACTAATCAACTGCAGTGATTCACTTAACAACACTGGCAAGAAAGGTCGTAAAATGGGGCAAAACTCGCTTAACAAATTTCTCACTGAACAACATAAATTTTGGACACAATTATGGTCGTAACTGAGGCCTTTGAACTCTGGTGCTGGAGAAGACTCCTGCGAGTCCCTTGCACTGCAAGGCGATCCAAACGGTCGGTCCTAGAGGAGATCGACCCTGACTGCTTTTTAGAAGGCCAGATCCTGAAGAAGAAACTCAAATCCTTTGGCCACCTATTGAGAAGGAAGGACTCACTGGAGAAGAGCCTAATGCTGGGAAAGATGGAGGGCAAAAGAAGAAGGGGATGACAGAGAACGAGGTGTCTGGATGGAGTGACTGAAGCAGTCGGCGTGAACTTAAATCCAGGGGATGGTAGAGGACAGGAAGGCCTGGAGGAACATTGTCCATGTGGTCGCAATGGGTTGGACACGACTTCACAACTAACAACAATAACATGGTCGTAAGTTGAGGACTACCTGTATTTGGGTTATAAACTGATATGGTTTTCAAGACGGAAACAAACAGCTTGATATAATCTCAGAAATGGTCTAGTCATTGCCTCATATACGACAAACGGCCAGCATGCTATAATCCCCACCCCCAATTCTTTTCTTTTTTTAATACATGTATTGTTTTCAATGTCATAAAAATCTCAAAGGGACTGACAGTACAAGCGTTGTCTTTGCTTTAAACCATATTGTGATGTCCTAGTTTGTTCACAGTGTAGCTGCCTTGCTGAAGATTAACTGAAGTTTTTAGACTTCATTTTCAAAGATAGTTCCATAGTTAATGTGCTGCCATTGCAAGAAATAGACTACCTAGAATTTGATAATAACAGAACAGCCCTCGTAACATCAATTATTATATGTTACTTATGTTCGGATCAATCATGGAAATATGAACCCTAAACATCCTTTAACAGGGTGTGAATTGACCCAGTTGGGTACAAATTAACTGACTCGATCTGAACGCTCCTGTTCAGATGGGCCATTTGACTTGTTGAATTCAACCAAATTATATTGATTCACTTTGATTTGGACCAGAAAAATACCCGTGGACGTGCATTAAATTTTCTGATCAGTTCAAACCAACCGAATGCATCCAATTTCATCCAACAAGTGGAATGGAATTGGCACTCTTCAGCTGGAAAGGGAAAAAAATTTCGATTTGGAGACTGGAACAAACGGCATTTAATATTTGCACAGTCCTTGCTATTGGCAGTGGTAGCTATAAACTCTGAAAAGTTCATGAGAACATGCATCCAAAATCAATCAGCAGTCATAAACCATCGCTATTGACAATGCAGTAATACAACAGTCCAGATTTGGTCCTCTGTAGGAAATTATTGGCATCGGAGACGGAAGAAGTAATGTATGGCAATGCATGACAATATGGATCCCAGAGCATGTTAGATTCATTAAAAGATTGCTTGGAATATACAGGTAGTCCTGCACTTATGACCGCAATGAGCAAAAAATTTCTGTTGCTAAGTGAGACAGTTATTAAGTGAGTTTCCCCCCATTTTACGACTTTTTTTGGCCACCGTTGTTAAGTCGATCATATAATTGTTAAGTTAGCAACACGGTGGTTATGCCAGTGTAGCTTCCCCATTGACTTTGCTTGGCAAAGGGAGACTTCGACCATCATAAATAGGTGTCAGTTGTCAATCATCTGAATTTTAACCATGGGGATTGCCGCAATGGTGGTAAGTGTGAAAAATCGGTCATTCTTGCAGTGCCGGTGTATCTTTGTGTGGTCATTAAATGAACTGTTGTAAGTTCTTAGGACTACCTGTATTTTTGTCCGATGGAGTTGCAACATGAATGGGTTGATATTAATAACCAATGGAGAATTAAAAGACCTTGCCACTGGTTGCGCTGTTGACCGAAAATAAGCAATCTTTGAAACAGGCTTCATTTTGTGAACACGGAAAGTGCTAGTGATGTTGGCCAGCACAATACACATTACTACATCTCCAGCTGGACAGGACTTACCTCCTGAGGACAATCAGAGGCGGAATACCGAAGCTAGAGAAGAGGAGAAGGAGAGAGAGAGAGAGAGAAGGGGGAAAAAAAAGCATCAACACATAGTTCCAAAGTTTTACAAAGCACAATGTCATTTATTCACAATGTCAATGTAAGAGACGCGGAGAAGAGGTATACCAGGTTGAATTACTAGGAGGAGCAGAAAAGATTTGGAAAGCCTCTTGACTGAAAATTAGGAAAATTGTTACCATTCCAGCCCTCTCTCCATCTTCCCTGAGTCTTCACGCCACCTGGTTTCAGGTTGACTTTCAGGGCTCAGGACCCCGGACAGCACCCTGGTATCTGGGGAGCTGGTTGAATTATTAAAGGAGATTTGGGTTAATGTCAGGGTTCCAAGTAACACCCCCAATGAAAAAAAACTCTAAGGCTTGAGTTTCCTCAAAGTGCCATTTTATTAGAGATGTCCTATTGGCACACCTGGGAAAACCCAAATGGCTAGCAATTTTCCATTATATGTCCCTGTAGTCTTTCTAACTTATCTACTAAGTGTCATCTTCCTCCATCTTCCCTGAGTTTCATGCTGCCCGGTTTCAGGTCGATGTTCAGGGCTCAGGACCCCGGACAGCACCTGGGTATTTGGGGAGCGGGTTAAATTTTAAAGGAGATTTGGGTTAATGTCAGGGTTCCAAGTAACACCCCCAACAAAAGAAAACTCCGAGGCTTGAGTTTCCTCAAAGTTCCATTTTATTAGAGATGTCATATTGGCACACCTGGCAAAACCCGAATCTGAAAGCTTCCAGGTTTTCCCCACCCAAAGGAAAGTCCAAGTCCCTTCCCCTGCACCCACAAGTCCATCACATGGTCCAATCAAAGCACCGTCCCAACTGGAGATGCCTTCAGCCACACTCCTCCAGGTGCAGGGCAAGATGTCCTTGACGCTCTGAGAAAGGAATGTTATTATGACTATATATCACCCCTGCTCCATACAATCTCCCCTCCCAGTTCCCACAGTAGTAAACTTGGCAGGTCTGAAGGCCTAATACAAAAGATGGCTTCCAGGCCTGACATCAGCTGTATTTTATTTGTACTATTATTATTATTATTATTATTATTATTATTATTATTATTATAAAAAATGCATTTTTAGACTGGTTACTATATTTCCAAAGTAGATAAGAATATTTGTAAAAAAATGCTGGCCTGACTCTATTCTCAAATGTAATCGAGAGGGCGAGATGGAAGTGTCCATTTCGGAAGGACACCTTTGGCATACTTTTGCCCATACTTTTGGCTAAAGTTTGACTTTGTAACTTTTGTGTAACGACCATCCCCAATTCCAGCTGTTTGAAAACACTTCCCTTGCAAATCTGATTCATCCCTAAACCGAAACACGTTCTGTCACAAAGCCTGCAGATGGAAGAGCTCTTGATGCAATCAGCTATATAGGAATAGATATATAAATACATATCCTTTTTATACGTTGTAACTAGATATAGAAACATTTCGTTCTGAGCGGCTCAGGGATAATCAAGCGTTTCAACCTGAAAAGGAGTGCCGGTGAAAGAAAACGCGGGGACAATTTGCAAATGGTTTTCTTAAGATTTTCTTCGGATTGACATTTCCCGTCCTTATTTTTATTTTATTTTTTTACTTAAGAAAAACATCTTAAGAGCAACGCATTTAATTTCAGCATTGAAATATCTAGTCTATGGGCACAAAGAATTTGACACCTATTCAGTATAATATTCATTGGTGCAGTTTATGGATAGTCCTCAACTTATAGAATAGAATAATGGAGTTGGAAGGGACCTTGGAGGTCTTCTAGTCCAACCCCCTGCTTAGGCAGGAAATCCTACACCACTTCAGACAAATGGTTATCCAACATCTTCTTAAAAACTTCCAATATTGGAGCATTCATAACTTCTGGAGGCAAGTTGTTTCACGGATTAATTGTTCTAACTGTCAGGAAATTTCTCCTTAGTTCTAGGCTGCTTCTCTCCTTGAGTAGTTTCAACTCATTGCTTCTTGTCCTGTCCTCAGGTGCTTTGGAGAATAGCTTGACTCCCTCTTCTTTGTGGCAGCCCCTGAGATATTGGAAGACTGCTATCCTGTCACCCCAGTCCTTCATTTTCTCTGCTATCCTACATGAGCACACTTTGTTCTGGTGGTTAAAGGCACCTGGCTGGAAACTAGGAAACTGTGAGTTCTAGTCCTGCGTTGGGCATGAAGTCAGATGGATGTCATTGAGCCAATTACTCTCCTAGCCCTAGGAAGAAGACAAGGACTGACTACTACTGAAAATCTTGCCAAGAAAAATGGCAGGGCTTCATCTAGGCCGTAGCCAGAAGTCAAGACTGACCCAAAGAGGCTGCCCAACGTTCATGTACATCAGACTGAACACGAATGCTTCTTGTCCTGCCCTCAGGTGCTTTGGAGAATAGCTTGACTCCCTCTTCTTTGTGGCAGCCCCTGAGACATTGGAACATGAATATGATTACTATTGGCACCAGAATTTCCATTGCTATGTTAAGTGACTCATGTCTGATTTTATGACACGTTTTCCCACAGTTGCTAACCAAATCTCTGCTGTTGTTAAATGAATCACAAGTGATGAACTCAGGGCTGATGATTGGGGTGGAATCAGTCTGATTTCTGATACAGATTTTTTTTTAAAAAAAAGTTTTTTACAAAGTTTGGTATACAAAGACTTTGTATGCTATCCTAGTGCAGGGATAAAATAGCTAAATAACTATGAAGATTCTCAGTCATCCAAGTCATGGACTAGAAGAAGCTTCTTGGGTGAGAAGCAAAACGTTTTCAAGGAAAAACAAAGGAAGTCCAGTTGCCTTTTGAAAAAGCACCTTTGGGATAAAATAGCTACTTATCTATACTAGATACAGATACAGATCTGCATAATATTTTCCTTTGGTGATTTAGAGGTGTGGATACAAACCAAACAAAAGATAAAGGTTTCCCTTATCCAGTTGTGTCCTACTCTAGGGGCTGGTTCTCATCTCCATTTCTTAGCCGAGGGAGCCAGTGTGGTCTGAAGATGCTTCTGTGGTCATGTGGCCAGTGTCAAGGTGGCGACTAATGAACCCAAGCAAATCAGAACTCTGAAACTCAGTTCTTTCTCAGAAGTCTTCTTTACTGAGTACATCATATCGGCACAGCTTCAATGGAAAACCAAATCTTTCCCGTAATTTCAGTATAATTAAACTAGGAAATAACCCCATCCCCAAATGTCACAGATCATGTTGGCCAATTGGGTTAATTGGTGGGCTCTTCAGACACTCCTTTCCCAACCTTATCTGTTGCCAGTGGAGATGACCTTGGTTCTTTGTTGTGTCTCATAATCTGCACCTCTATAACTGTCTGGTTTGGTTCTGCAAGCCAACAAGACAGACACAGACTTCAGAGGATAATTAGAACTGCAGAAAAAACAATGGCTACCAACGTGCCTTCCATTGAGGACCTGTATACTGCATGAGTCAAAAAGAGGGCTATGAAAATATTTACAAAGCTCTCACATCCTGGACATAAATTGTTTCAACTCCTACCCTCAGAATGATGCTATAGAGCACTGTACACCAGAACAACTAGACACAAGGACAGTTTTTCCCCAAACGCCATCACTCTGCTAAACAAATAATTCCCTCAACACTGTCAAACTATTCACTAAGTCTGCATTACTATTACTATTAGTCTTCTCATCGTTCCTATCACCCATCTCCTCCCACGTATGACTGTATGACTGTAACTTGTTGCTGTATCCTTACGATTTATATTGATTGTTTCCTAGTATGATTTGATTGCTTATTTGTACCCTATGCCTATCATTAAGTGTTGTACCTTATGATTCTTGACGAATGTATCTTTTCTTTTTATGTACACTGAGAGC
>WNWU01000129.1:243538-284607 GCA_012654045.1 Ptyas mucosa
TCCTTCCTTCCTTCCTTCCTTCCTTCCTTCCTTCCTTCCTTCCTTCCTTCCTTCCTTCCTTCCTTGAAACATGCACAATGGAGAATAACATTACAAACATTTTACGGACGAATTATCTCATCTATCACAGCGTTAGCACAAATGCGTACGACTGGGCCATAGGTCAGCATTACCAGGAAAAAAAAAAGGAGAGTTAAATAAATCCACACAGTTAATTAAAAAAATTGGCAGTGTGTGGCTATAATTGCCAACCTTGTAATAGAATTTTTAATGACCCTTCATCAACAAATGTATGCTAATGAATCCATATTCAGGCTAAATTTCTTAGGCTCCTTCCCAGTTTCTCCCCTGCGATATAAAACATTAGCTTCAGAGTTGGGTTTTTTTTTTTTTTGGAGGACTTAAAAAAAATAAAATAAAATAACAACCCAGCACATCGGATCCCCCAAAGATATTGTTTTAAAGAAAGAATATTTTAACAGAACAGTCAGGCTTGTTTCATTTTTGCTTAATTTGCAGTTCCTGCCCACAAGAGGAGCCGGCAACCCACAGGGTTTGTGCATAGATTACAGCTGACAGAAACACAAACTTTTAGACAGTTTGGCAGCCTCTGAATTGCTACTCCTGGGAACGTTCCAGATTCTTCACAGCATCAAGGACCAAAATAATAAAAATAATATTTTTTTTTTTAAAAAAAGGACTAAGGGCATTTGTTATGCAGCTCCTCAGCTTTGTGATTTTAACATGTGTGACCACGATAGGTGTTAAGGATATTCTTGGCTCATAACCGATGTTGTGGGTTATTGAGCAGAGTACCCTATGAGTAAACGCATGAAAAGCGACTGGGAGTGGTTGTGAACAATCACAGTTAACATACAAACACACTGAGTTGTTGTAGTCTTTTACTTTTAGAAAAAAGTAAAGCAAAGTCCAAAAACAATCCAAGTCATACACAGATAAGACGAGAGATAAAAGATCAATCCAGGGATATTTCAAGTACAAAGTCTTCTTACCGGTTGGAGTCATACACAATAAAACCGTTCTTCTTGAGTTTCAAAACAGGAACAAGTTCAATATCAAAACATTCAATAAATAGTGGGAAGTAACATGTAGCTATGATCGAACAGTGATCATGCAGAGAGATCAGGTAGAGAGTTACAGCAAATAAGCAGGTAAAATGGTGTAGTATCCACACAAGCCGTGATCCTGACTTCCCTTAAGCACATTGGCTACAGAGCTTAGCCAATCAGGATACAGGATGATGCAATACAGTCTTAAAGCAATATAATATCTTTCTGACTGCAAACATACATTGTTGGTTTATATATTGCCTGACCAAATAGTTAGACAAATAACCATTTCCTAACAACAGGACAAAGCAAAACTCTGTGTGGAGAGGTGGTGTGTTCACAAGTGAAATATAGAGTTGTAGAAATGTTTAGTGCCTGAGGCAAAAAAAAAAAAAAAAAATGGCTGCTTCTCCTCCCTCGCCCCCGGTTCATGTTTACAAGTTGGCTAGATTGACTTTTGACTGCCCTGCGGAGACAGGTTGAAGGAACTTGGGATGTTCAGCCTGAACAAAAGACAACTCGGGGAGACATGGTCGAGAACTATTTTCCCTGACCACAAAAACTAGGACCAGATGTAAAGATGTACAGTATTCATGGAGTTACCTAGATTTAATTGCTTGATTAGTTAGGTTTAAAAGTAAAGGTTCCCCTCGCACATATGTGCTAGTCGTTCTCGACTCTAGGGGGCGGTGCTCATCTCCGTTTCAAAGCCGAAGAGCCAGCGCTATCCAAAGCGCTGTGGTCATGTGGCCGGCATGACTAAATGCTAAAGGCGCACGGAACGCTGTTACCTTCCCACCAAAAGTCGTCCCTATTTTTCTACTTGCATTTTTCACGTGCTTTCAAACTGCTAGGTTGGCAGAAGCTGGGACAAGTAAAGAGAGCTCACTCCATTACGCGACACTAGGGATTCGAACCACTGAACTGCCGACCTTTCGATCGACAAGTTCAGCATGTTACCCACTGAGCCACTGCGTCCTTATTGGTCAGGTTTACAAAGGTAAAAATGTAAATGTTTCCCCAGTCCAGTCATGTCTCTCTCTGCTCATCTCCGTTTCTTAGGGAGCCACATTGGTCTGAAGATGCTTCTGTGGTCATGTGGCCAGTATGGCTCTATGGTGGTACCTATTTATCTACTTGCATTCGTATGCTTTCGAATGGGTAGATGGGCAGGAGCTGGGGCAAGTAACAGGAGCTCATCCTGTCACCCAGAGCTCAGGATTCGAACAAGAACTGTCCAACTGAGAAGTTCAATGTCTTTAACCGCTGACCCAAATCAAACCATGATTCTGGGTAGCAGATATCAACAACAACTCCTTATCCAGCACACCAATTGTACTGCTACACTGGAGAATTTTTTTTAAAATCAAGTTTTATTAGTTATTTTCCCCCCAACACACACACACACACACACATATTTTATGAAACAGTATTGACCATATCATCATATCAAATACAACTTGTCATATCCAAATATATTTTACTTAGTTACAATTTCTGCCAAAGTGTTCTTTATCCATATTTTTTAATATGCCCTCAAATTCTATTTTCTCCATTTTTAATCATATATATTCTCTTTTAATTTTTAATAATTCATTCTTTATCCTAATATATTTAAACATGTTTGGGGATGCCTTTCTTCCGTTTCATCTTTTTTGTTTTACAGCAATCTTTCTTCTCTTCCTCTTCCTCTCCTTCCTTTTTTTTATCCTTTCTACCTTCTTCTTCCCTCCTCTCCTACCCCTTCTCTACTTCCCCTTCCTTTCTCCCCCTCCTCCTTTCTTCCCCCATCTAACCTTCTCTCCTACTCTTACTTCCCCTTCCTTTTTTCCTCTCCCCTTCCCTTCCTTCTATTCCTCTCTCTCCTTCTCCCTTCCTTCGATCTCCCTACACCTTCTTCCATCTCTCTCTATTGCTGTATTCATTTTCAATTCAGTATTTTTTTTTTCCTATGGTGTCAAGGCATCCCTGATTTTCTGAAGAGAATTTTATTGGTCTATTCATTGGTTATTCCCAGACCAATGCCTGGCTACGTGAGTCTCCAAATCTTGTGATCCACATCCAAGACCGTGTTCCAGACTGTGATGGGAAAGCCCTACCAAAAGGCACACGGTAGGAAAGACGTGTAATGCTAGGGTGAATTTGCCTGCAGGCATGCGCGGGGTTGCGGTTTAGGGATCCAAAGGGCTCATCGATTGGCTAGGAGGTAAATAAATAATTTTTTTTTTAAACCGTGAGAATTTGTTTGGGAAAAATCATTTACTCAGGAGCAAATCTCAAGGGTCAGCGGCTCTGTTTTGGCTTGCCTGCCACAGAGAAGGAACTACCAATGAAGCAGTGCTATGCTCCAGGTGAACAGGTAAAACAAAGCAGGGAGCAGATGTCAGACCTTTTCAAATAAAAGGTGAACAAGTTATATTGCAGGAGTTTCTGTACAAGACTTTGCTAAAGATCTACCCAAGAGGGCAATAAAGAACCCAGAGGGCCAACAGCCTTGGGCTACTGTAAACCGAACATATAATATATATCAATCAAGGTTTCAAAAGGACAGAGCAAGCAACGCCAACACCACTAAAAATAAAAATCCAAAGCTGGAGTCAGATTGTGGCTCTGGTATGGTATCCGCTCTATGCTCATTTCCTTTTCTGCTCACAGCTTTTAAAAATAGACTTGTGGTCTTGGGTCAACGCGACACAGCATGTGAGACACGGACCTAAATAAACGGAACAGGAAGTGGGCCGAACTCTGCTTGGGTGACCACTAGCAAAAGAGTAATCTTAGGAGAAAAAGCATTGCAATTGCAACCCAATTCTCTGGATTCCTTCACCGAGCTGCTCTCATAATATCATTCCACTTATTATGCAGAAATAAGCAAATAGATGTTTAGCAGGAGTGTCAAACTCAAGGCCCGTGGGCTGGATCTGGGTTTCAGCAGGTTCTGACCAGTTCTGGAGAACCAGTAGTGGAAATTTTGAGTAGTTTGGAGAACCGGTAAATACCACCTCTGACTGACCCCGCCCCCTTCTATTCTCTGCCTCCCGAGTCCCAGCTGATCAGGAGGAAATGGAGATTTTACAGTATCCTTCCCCTGCCATGCCCACCAAGCCACGCCCACCAAGCCATGCCATGCCCACCAAGCCACACCCACAGAACTGGTAGTAATTTTTTTTGAAATACACCACTGCACTACAGGCGCCCCCGACATGAGTGATGTTGAGATGGATACAATCACCCTGGCCACGCCCACCCCGGCCCCCTGAAGTAAAACACAACCCTGATGCAACGCTCAATGAAATGGAGTTTTGACACCCCTGATATTTAGGATATGCTGTTGCAAAGGAGGTACTGTTACATAAAGGGGAATAGGCAGAGAAACGCCTATCCGTGACATTTTTCTGGACCCCAAGACTTCCAAGCTCTCAACTATTTTCCCTAACAAATGAATAAGGTGCTAACAAGCTGGCGGGCCTAATAACAGAACAAGAGGGACCTTGGAGGTCTTCTAGTCCAACCCCCTGCTCAAGCAGGAAACCCTACACCATCTCAGACAAACGGTTCTCCAATCTTATCTTAAAAACCTTGATGGAGCACCGACAATTTGTGGAAACAAGCCATTCCGCTGGTTAATTGTTCTCACTGTCAAGAAATTTCTCCTTATTTCTAGGGAGGGGTGGGCTTCAAAAATTTTAGCAAGGGGTTCTCTGCCTGGTTGCTGGGTGGGCGTGGCCATGGTGGGCGTGGCCTAGTTGGCCTCCTGCGTTTTTGCCCTCCCCAGGCTCCGGAGGCTTTACTCGAGCCTCCGGGACGGCAAAAACAGCCTCCCCAGGCTCCGGAGGCCCTCTAGAGGCTGGAAATGAACTGGGCTTTCCGAACTTCCGGTAGGCCCATTTTTCGCCCTCCTCAAGTCTCTGTGCGCGCCCTGCAATTACCTGCATCCAAAACGGGCCGTGTGGGGACTCCTGAGAGAGGCGGGGTGGGGTGGGCGTGGCCAGCCAGAAGTGGGATTTGGGGGGTTCTCCGAACTGCACGAATCTTAGCTAGAGGTTCTCCCGAACCCCTGCGAACCTCCAGCTGCCCACCCCCGCTTCTCTCCTTGATTAGTTTCCATCCACCGCTTCTTCTCCTGCCTTCAGTTGCTGCGGAGAAGAGGTTGTAAGTTTTGTTCCATGGAACAGAGATTATAAACGAGCTGCTCAGAGATACTTTCTAAAAATATGCGATAGAAAGGAAGCATACCTACACTGGCTTTTAAGCTTTCGATAGGCAGCCCCCAACTTTTTTTTTTTTTTTTAAATGAAATCTGGATTTTGCAGGCAACATCTACATTTTGCAGGCTGATGTTTGATCTTGGTAAGAAACAGCAGGGAAGGAATTCTGTGATCGGCAACTTGCAACAGTCTTTTTGTCCTGCACTTACTTATATCTTGCATACCTACCGACAAAAATGTCTACCAATTTACCAGACCCGTAAATTATTTTATCCTTTAAAAAAAAAACAAAGTATATATAAAAAAAGAAACCCGAGTTCTTTTTCTACAGGGTTGGAATCAGGGCTGCAGAAACATAATTTGTTCTATAATGATCACCGTTTCTTTTATCTGTTCCCAAGGAAAAGGAAAGACACATCTGCAACTGTTGATTGTATTCATCACTAGAGACTGAAATATAAAAGCAGGGTTTCTATTTTCTGGTTATAGTCTAGCAAAAATCTCAAGTCTAAATTCCACATAATTTAGCTGTACAGTCACAGTAGGGGTGGGTTGCTGGGAGTTCGCAGGGGTTCGGGAGAACCTCTAGCTAAGATTCGGTGCAGTTCAGAGAACCCCCAAATCCCATTCATGGCTGGCCCCGCCCACCCTGCCTCGCCTCTCCCAGGAGTTCCCACACGGCCCGTTTTGGATGCAGGTAAGTGCAGGGCACATGTGGGGGCTCGGGGAGGGCAAAAAACGGGCCTACCGGAAGTTCGGGAAGGCCGGAACCGGCCCCGTTTCCAGCCTCCAGAGAGCCTCCAGAGCCTGGGGAGGCCCTTTTCACTCTCCTGGAGACTTGAGGAAAGCTTCCGGAGCCTGGGAGCCTAAAATGCCCCCCCCCCACTGCTGTGGTGCAGGAGCTGACTAGGCCACCCCCACCCAGCAACCGGGCAGAGAACCCCTTGCTAAAATTTTTGAAGCCCAGCCCTGAGTCACAGCATCCCCAAAGTTTATTTAAACCTAGGAGTGAAAGTCCATTTTTGGTGTCCATAACTAAGAGCAGCCATAAATTATGTTTTTATGTTTCAAGAACACCCTAAAATACAAAAATGATATATATACCCCAGGGTTGAATTGAGAGGTCCTTGGTGCTCTCTGAATGTGGCTGTTTGTTGCAAACATTTTATTACCAAACTAGGTAACATCATCACTTTTGATGACAACAGTGAGTGTGGGGTTTGCTCCTGTTTATATACAGTACCCTGCCCTGTACTTGATAGTTCCTTGTATAAGTTATTGTTTTCTGCTTGATAGTTTGTCTAGTGTTAATCCCTGCTTTTTTTTTTAATAAAAAGTTTTTATTGGTTAAAAATATACAATATTATAGTTTACAATATGTTGAATTTTCAATATCTTTATATAAAGATATTTCAGTTATTATTTTCTTTTTTTAATTTCTCACACAACAGACATTATTATCTTAAGTCGAAACAAACAACCAGGTTATATAAAAATTATATAAACAAAAAAAGTGTTATACAAAATACAATAAAAGAAGAGAGAGAAAGAAAAATGTCAATTAAAAAAACCTTAAACAATAAATTCCCCTCCTTTCTTCATTTCCTAGTTCTGGCTCTTAAAACCATGGTCTGGCCTCCCCCCCCCTCCCGGGCCGCAACAGCTCCGTCCGCCTCCGCTCCTTGATCATCTAATACTTCCCCCTCTTCGGCTCCTGTATCTTCTCCCCCTAGGAAGGATTTATGTTGGTCAAAAAAAGCCTTAGCTTCCGTTACATTATTAATTTTCTTCTTACTGTCCTCCCAAAAAATCATCAAACCCTCCGGAATCAACCACCTAAAACCTACTCCCTTGAGGTACAGCTTATTTGATAAAAAATAATATTTTCTTCTTGATTCCCGTACCTGTCTGGGAATCTGCTTCAGGATGGTGATCTCCTTGCCCCTGTACACCAGCGCCCCCAGTCTTTGTTTTCTCAATATCTCATCTCTCAGTTCCCTTCTCACAAATTTAATATGAATCTCTCTTGGTAAATTATGTAAAATTGCAAATTGTGAGTTTACTCTGTACACCAAGTCCACATCCCTTCCAATAGACTCCAAATCTCTTTCTAAAAATTCACCCAACATTTTAACCATCACTTCTCTCAAATTTTCCTGGTCAAGTTGTTCCACGTTTTGGAACCTGAGAAAATAAGACATCTTATCCAATTGTAAAGTTAACATTGCATTTCCTCTCCCATCCTCCACCTTCTGGAGTGCCCGTACCTCCCCCTCCAGACCCCCATCTTCTTCTTGTTTTGCTCTGCCAGCTGTTGAACATCATTTAAATCTTTTTTCATAAGTGTCATTTCAGATTTAATTTCAGATAATCCTTTTTGCACGTCATCTAACTTGTCCAACTTCTGATCCAATATCGCCAATCTTTCCAAAATTTTTTCCATATCAGCTGCTGCTGATTTATGGCCCTTAGCCATCTTAGCTCAGTAGAAGATGAGAAATCAAAAGACAAACCTCCAGGGAAGAAAGAGGGATTAGCAATCAGAGTAATTTTTCAACTATCCACCAGTGGGCGCTCACAGGAGCAACGAGTCCGAAGTATAGAGTAGGTCAAACAGGAAGCCAGAGGAGAATGTTGTCTTCAATCATAAATAAAGAAGCAGGAAGTCAGACTGCCGCCATTGCCTACCGGGAAGAGAGGCCACCAGACCTCTCCAACAAACTCTGCCACAGCCATCCTCCAAGGAAAAGTCAGCAAGGTAAGGGGTTTCGCTCCATCTCCTTCCCCCTAGTTCTCTGCCACGGCACCTTTCCAGCTACAAGGGGGGGGAACTCCAACCCCCCCTCTCGCCTCCAGGATGCCTGCTCCGCTCTCCAATCAGTCCGTTCAGTCCGTTGTGCCTTCTTAGCTAGCACCGGTCCCCTTAGGCGCTGTGGCACCTCCGCGGCCTCGAAAAAAAGCCGCCGATCGCCTCCCACCCCCTCTGGAGCCTCGGGCGCGCCAGCATCGGCCTCCCGGCCCCTGGAAGTGAGGCAGGGGACCCCTGGCGAGCCGCCCTCAAACGGCAAACGCCCCAATAATGGGGCGCTTGGCCCAAAGGGCCTCCAGATGGGGGGGATCGGACTCTGGGGCCAGAGATAGCCCGATCAGAGTCTGTCGCCAGCGGAACCGGAAGCGGAAGTCTAGTGTTAATCCCTGCTTATCTGGGTGTTAGTTGCTAGAGGATGTGTTCTGCTTTTTTTTTTTTTAATTTCCTTCTTGGCTTTTTTATTGTCTTTTTTCAATGGTGGGTAACTGTAGTTTGCCTCTATGTTTATATTGATGCCTGATTTGTCTGAATGCTAATTTTCCAGGAATTCCCATATGGTTTTGGATGTAACTTGATCTAGGATGCTCACAGTTTTCCAGTTCAAACCATGGTCGAGTCCATCCATGTGCTGTGAAATTAAAGAGTTTTCATTGTGACTTCTGACTGCTAGTTGGTATTCATGGAAGTTCTCTGCTAAACATCTTAAGTAAACCAAGACCCAGTAGCCAAGGGGGAAAAAACCCAACATCTACAGCATAGAGTGTAAGGACTGTAAGAATCACTATGTGGAACAGATACGTAGAAGACTTGCAAAACATTTGATGGAGTTGCCCTGCCTATTTAACTTATATGCAGAGCATATAATATAATATCATGAGAAAGGCGGGGCTAGATGAATCAAAAGTTGGAATTAAGATTGCCGGGAGAAATATCAACAACCTCAGATATGCAGATGCTACCACTCTAATGGCAGAAAGCGAAGAGGAACTAAAGAGCCTCTTGATGCGGGTGAAGAAGGAGAGTGCAAAAGTTCACTTGAAACTCAACATTAAGAAAACTAAGATCATGGCATCCAGCCCTCTCAATTCCTGGCAAATAGATGGGGAAGAAATGGAGGTAGTGACAGATTTTATTTTCCTGGGATCCAAGATCACAACATATGGGGACTGCAGCCAAGAAATTAAAAGATGCTTGCTCCTGGCGAGGAAAGCTATGGGAAATCTAGGCAGCATACTAAAAAGCAGAGACATCACCCTGCCAACAAAAGTGCGTAAAGCCAAGGCTATGGTTTTCCCAGTTGCAATGTATTGCTGTGAAAGTTGGACCGTAAGAAAGACTGAGCGCCAAAGAATGGAGGCCTTTGAACTCTGGTGCTGGAGAAGACTCCTGCGAGACCCTTGGACTGCAAGGCGATCCAACCGGTCAGTCCTAGAGGAGATCAACTCCGACTGCTCTTTAGAAGGCCAGATCCTGAAGATGAAACTCAAATACTTTGGCCACCTAATGAGAAGGAAGGACTCCCTGGAGAAGAGCCTAATGCTAGGAAAGACTGAGGGCAAAAGAAGAAGGGGACGGCAGAGAATGAGGTGGCTGGATGGAGTCACTGAAGCAGTAGGCGTGAGCTTAAATGGACTTGGGGGATGATAGAGGACAGGAAGGCTGGGAGGAACGTTGCCCATGGGGTCCCAATGGATCAGACATGACTTCGCAACTAACAACAACAACACCCATAACAAACTATCAATGGCAATTTCTATGCACCATCTAAAAATAAGTTTTGGTGAATTTAAACTAGCTTCTTTTTTACATAAATGGTAGCTCATTTTTAACCAAGAATATGTGGGACTTATTTCAAAGCAAAGCCACATCCCCATCATAGGAAGAAATTGCTGGTTATCAAAGATAGAGTCCATTATATTGAATAAAGAGTTCGTTATATAACTTCTCGGGCAAGTCACATTCAATTCATTCATCCCCTTAAAATGGCTATAATAATACCAATCAGCTATTCAATATGATATAAATGCCTATGAGGTGGAAATGGCCACAGTCATAAGTAATAAAATCGCATTGCTCAAGGCTGCATCAAATTTCTCGAAAAACCCCTCAAAATCTAAGGAAGGTTTTGGGCTATAAAAATTCAGACCACGACTAGATACTTGTAAAGTGATACAGAAACTCTTTGCCGACATCTAGAACCATCCTAATTCTTGAGTTCAGATCCAATAGTTCTCTTAAAAACTGCAAAACGGGTTTCCATTGGTAAAAGCATTCATCCACAATAATCAGTTGCCGTTGTTAGTTGCAAAGTTGTGTCCGATCCATCGCGACCAGAGGAGGGTTTCAGCAGATTCTGACCAGTTCTGGCGAACCGGTAGTGGAAATTTTGAGTAGTTTGGAGAACAGGTAGTAAAAATTCTGACTGGCCCCGCACCCATCTATTCTCTGCCTCCCAAGTCCCAGCTGATTGGGAGGAAATGGGGATTTTGCAGTAACCTTCCCCTGGAGTGGGGAAGGAATGGAGATTTTACAGTATCCTTCCCCTAGAGTGGGGTGGCAATAGAGATTTTACAGTATCATTCCCCTGCCATGCATGCCCACCAAGCCACACCCACAGAACCGGTAGTAAAAAAATTTGAAACCCACCACTGATTGCGACCCCATGGACAACGTTCCTCCAGGCCTTCCTGTCCTCTACCATCCTCTGGAGTCCATTTAAGCTGATGCCTACTGCTTCAGTGACTCCATCCAGCCCCCTCATTCTCTGTCATCTGTTCTTTTGCCCTCAGTCTTTCCCAGCATTAGGCTCTTCTCCAGGGAGTCCTTCCTTCTCATTAGGTGGCCAAAGTATTTGAGTTTCATCTTCAGGATCTGGCCTTCTAAAGAGCAGTCAGGGTTGATCTCCTCTAGGAGTGACCGGTTTGATGGCCTTGCAGTCCAAGGGACTCGCAGGAGTCTTCTCCAGCACCAGAGTTCAAAGGCCTCCATTCTTTGGCGCTCAGCCTTCCTTATGGTCCAACTTTCACAGCCATCCATTGCAACTGGGAAAACCATCGCCTTGACTATACGCACTTTTGTAAAAAGTCAGTAAAGGTGGTATATTTTCTCAAATTCCAATATTAAGTCCTCCAGAGACAATGCAGCTATGAGCATCTTACGGATGCAAAACTGATGCTTATCCATGGTGATGGGCAAAGCTGCTGGGGTGACTTGATTTACGCTAATTTAAAAATCCATTGGCTACACATTTATGAAATAAAAAAAAAGAAGACCAATCAATTTTCAATCAAGGTTAATTGAAAGCAACCAGAAGACCAGTTGCTGAATGATTTTCCCATCACATTCAGGGCTTCTTCAGGAGGAAAGCATGATTTCCTTCTGTGTTGGTATGCAAGTTGCATTTACACTTCCTTGCAGCGAGATTTCGATGCAGTGCACTCTAACCCGAATAGTTAAAGGTTTAATTTATGGAGGAAGGAATTCTGCAGGAAGGCCTCTCCTATACAGTCATGGTTATAACACGACAGTTTACCCAAAGGAAAGCTGGTGATGGAACAGCTCATTTCTACCCTTTTCCAAATTTTATTAGTTTGTTACAAGTTTTACAAAAGCAAACCAAATTCAAACCAAACTGGCTAGAAGTTATCTACTATGGTGAGTTTAGGAGCTGAGACTTTCTCCATGTGAAATCTTTCCTTCCTTCCTTCCTTCCTTCCTTCCTTCCTTCCTTCCTTCCTTCCTTCCTTCCTTCCTTCCTTCCTTCCTTCTTTCCTTCCTTCCTTCCTTCCTTCCTTTCCTTCCTTCCTTCCCCTCCTATCTCACCCTCCCTACCTTTCCCCTATTTCCTTCCTTCCTTCCTTCCCCTCCTATCTTCCCCTCCCTACCTTTCCCCTATCTCCTTCCTTCCTTCCTTCCTTCCTTCCTTCCTTCCTTCCTTCCTTCCTTCCTTCCTTCCTTCCCCTCCTATCCCTCACTCCCTCCCTCCCTTCAATAACTCACGACAATTGATCTCTTTTCCTTTTGGACCTGATCCCTGACAATTTAGCCCCAATTTTCTTTGTCCCAAAGGCCCTTTTTCGAAAGGCAACTGGACTTTCCCTTGAAGATGTTTTGCTTCTCCTCTGACAAGCTTTTTCAGCTCTTCAAAACTGAAGACGTTTGTTGGATGACAAGAGAAACGCCTTCAAGGAAAAACAAAGTCTAGCTGCCATTTGAAAAAGCACTTTTGGGACAACCATGACCTGGATGACTGAAAATCTCTAATCTTATCCTATCTACTAGATTTGTCGAATTGCTCCCTGATCATTCCCAACTGCTTACAAATCTATACTACTACGGGTCAAATCCAGTGGTGGGCTTCAACCAGTGTAACAGCCGGTTTGCTGAGCGAATGCGCGTCAAAGACACGCTCTACACATGCAATGCGTTTGAGAACAGCTCTAAAACTTACCTTCTACTGCAGCCCCGGTTAGTAAAACAGCTGAGGCACGGCAATCCGCTCTGCCACACCTATCAGCTGGGCTTCAAACAAAGGAAATATAGGTCGGTATAGCGCAGGGGCAGGTGGGTGGGCCCAGCTGATCATCGGAGCGAACCGATTTGCTCTCAGCTGATCATCGGAGCTACAGGTTCTCCCGAACCGATCCGAACCGGCTGAATCCCACCCGTGGTCAAATCACAAGGCAACTTCCCCCAAACCAAAATGTGTAGATAAAGGAAAAGATGTTCTTTGGCTATAAAAAATTAAGACTATCCGCCTATACTGCATCCATTACTTTTTACATCTCAAGCCCATTTTGTTCCTCACTGTACTTTGTGTACTCTGTGGAGTAGCACGCAGGAGACGCAAGTGGCAAAGCCAATAGGCTACAATTATTCTTTAATAGAGATTCGGTGTCACTCCCCCTCCCCTCCTCAGGGGAATTCATTGAGCAGTTAGCAAGACACAAAATTGCACTGCCTCCCAGGTACAGCAGCTGGTGAGCTATTAAATAATAATTGCTCCATGTTGGCCTGTCCCCCTACCTTCCTCCCACCTCACATCCCTGGTGCTTTTTTTTTGCGTTGTTGTTTAAGATTTCTAAAGGGTTGTGTCCTAGTGAATCTCCAAGATCTTCTACAATCCAGACTGATCTTCCACCAGATGTGTCCACAGCTTTTAGCCTGCACCTGGTCCTCCTTTTAGAACTACACAAATTTGGGGATTGGAAGGGGAATAACAGAGAGCCCTGAATTGGAAAAAAAAACTTGGCATGACAAGTCTAATGTATTTTCAAACAACATGACCTTGGAATTCCTATGTGGATGGCATATCATTGGACTTTTAGGTGTTGTGAAGTTGATGGAATTATGAGCTGGAAGATTCAGATTTTAGTACATCTTAATCTATGGGAACTTCCTGGGGGACTTTGGTCACTCCCAACCCTCTTAGCTGAACAGGTCAAGCGTGTCTAGTCTTGAAGGGGCTGGCCTAAGAATATCCACTAAGACCAAAAAAAAAAAAGAGAGAGACGCGGTGGCTCACTGGCTAAGACACTGAGCTTGTCGATCGAAAGGTCGGCAGTTCAGCAGTTTGAAACCCTAGCACTGTGTAACGGAGTGAGCTCCCGTTCCTTGTCCCAGCTTCTGCCAACCTAGCAGTTCGAAAGCAGGTAAAAAATGCAAGTAGAAAAATAGGGGCCACCTTTGGTGGGAAGGTAACAGCATTCCGTGCTCCTTTGGCATTGACTCATGCCGGCCACATGACCACAGAAACGTCTTCGGACAGCGCTGGCTCTTCAGCTTTGAAACGGAGATGAGCACCGCCCCCTAGAGTCGGGAACGACTAGCACATATGTGCAAGGGGAACCTTTACCTTTAAGACCACACTTGGAATACTGCATCCAATTTTGGACACTACAATTTGAAAAAGAGGTTGAGACTCTGGAAAGAGTGAAGAGAAGAGCAACAAAGATGATTAGAGTGGTGGCAGGAATTGGGTATGTCTAGTTTAATGAAAAGAAGGATTAAGGGGTGACATGATAGGCAGCGATCTAATATTTGAGGGGCTGCCACAAAGAAGATAGGGGTCAACCAATTCTCCAAAGCACCTTAAGGTAGGACAGGAAGCAATGGATGGAAAATAATCAAGGAGACAAGCAACCTAGAACTAAGGAGAAATTTCCTGGCAGTGAGAACAATTAAACAGTGGAACAACTCACCTCCAGAAGTTGTGGATGCTCCAATATTGGACTTTTTAAGAGACTGCATAACCATTTGTCTGAAATGTTATAGGGCAGTGATGGTTAACCTTTTCGCCGTCGTGTGCCAAAAGCGGGGGGAGTGCAGGGGGGGGTTCACGCATGTGTGTGCCCACATCCATAATTCAATGCCACCCACACCCCGCCCCCCTGTGCACGTGTGCACGACCCCACCCCCCCATGCTTCCCCCGCTTTTGACACACGGTGGCAAAAAATTACCGATGGCCTGTAGGCCCTTTTTTTCGCCCTCCCCAGGCTCCAGAGGCTTTTTTGGAGTCTGGGGAGGGTGAAATCATCTTTCCCCAACCCCCTGAAGGCCTTCTGGAGGCTGGAAACAGCCAATTTCCTGACTTCCGGTGGATCCAGAAGGCCCAAACATCAGCTGGCCGGTGCACGCTGGAGCTGACCTAGGGCAACGCTCACGTGCCCACAGATATGGCTCCACATGCCACCTGTGGCACGCGTGCCATAGGTTTGCCATCACGGTTATAGGGTCTCTTGCTTCAGCAGGGGGTTGGACTCGAAGGCCTCCAAGGTCCCTTCCAACTCTGTTATTTCTGTTACGTTCTAGTCTACCATCAAATCCAGAAGCTTCCCAGGTTGTTGTTAGGAAAAAGAATGAAATAATAACACTACATTCACCACCCTGAGCTCCCGAATAAAAGGAAGGACACACATTAATGTAGGGATAAATACACCATGAATGAGCAGGCGAAGGATTTCCATATGTTCATAATGTACATTCCAAAACAAGAAAGCTTATTTTCACTTTTCTTTTTTATTGGGTCACTTAATAAACCATCAATCTTAAAATTAATTATATTATGTTAAGCTTTCTTCTGAAGTAGCTGATCTATATCTTGAGTAATTAATGTAATTATTTAAGGAGGCATTAACTATGTAATAACCAAGGAACCTAATTGTGATCCTTTTAATTAGCTGATGTAGCATTCATGATAGAAATACATGAATGTGCGTCTCCCCATCCCTTTGGACCTCTATAAAAATATTGGTTACTCCAAGGGGGAGCAGTTTTGAAAAATGGAATCATAATTCTTAAGGCAGGGAGTCTGAGTGATAGGCGTGACAGCTTACCAGTCATCAATATTTCCCAGTAACAATCATTTGTTCTCTAAACCAACTTAGAAGCTAAGAGAATGCATCAGCTGGTAGAGTCATCTCATTTTACCCATTTCCAACTTTTTTGTTTTCTGTAGTTTCAGATTCTTTGGTTCAGATTCACAGTTCATATCGACCTCTTCTTTCATTCAGATGGTGATATAATGGCAATTGTTCTTCCGATTAACAGCATTTATCGTCATCTTCTTTTAACAGCCCCATAATCCCTTGCGGGGTGGAGTCTGGGCAATTGAACGGAGCTATAGCAGAGTGTTTACTGGCTGGATGCCCCTCCTGTTGCCAATGCGGAGTTTCGTTCAGCAGATATATTCTTATTGTGCCCAGAGAGACAAATATCAGCCTCTACCTAGGATCGAACTCACAGCCTCCAGATTTCGAGGCGAGAGCTCCACCTGTAGGCCACCGCACCTGTCCGATTAACAACATTATATAACTGCAGCAATTTGCATGTTTGCTAGATGTGGAGCTGCTTATTTTATTGTTTCCTTTTTGACTTTCACCGAACTTTCACCAAACTCTAAGGAGCCCCTTGCAATGACACACTTTTCTGCTTGCCTAAGAAGATGGCGATCACCATTCTGATTCCAACCACTGGATCAGAAGTGGGTTTCAGCAGGTTCTGACCAGTTCTGGAGAACTGGTAGCGGAAATTGTGAGTAGTTCAGAGAACCGGTAGTAAAAATTCTGACTGGCCCCACCCCCATCTATTCTCTGCCTCCCGGGTCCCAGCTGATGGGGATGGGGATTTTGCAGTATCTTTCCCCTGGATTGGGACAGGAATGGACATTTTACAGTATCCTTCCCCTGCCATGCCCACCAAGCCACGCCACGCCCACCAAGCCATACCCACAGAATCGATAGTAAAAAAATTTGAAACCCACCACTGCCCTGGATGCTATGACTTGTCTACCTGGCATCTTCGGAGCTGCACTAGGCTGAATTCTGCTTTCAACAACATGCAGTGTACCTGTTCGAGCCCCTTCTGAAGTCAAAGAATCATTAAAAAAAGATAAAAGAAATCGCCTTCCTCCTCTTCTCTCTTTCAAATAGCTGACTGTGATTTACACTGCCAGATGGAAACTGCAGAAAACATGTCATAATTCTGAAATGCACGATCCATTCTCAGCCGCTAAATGTGGATCACCGTCAATTGTCGGAGAAGAGCAGGAAGAGCTGGGGGGGGGGGGCAGAGTTAAGTAAGTTATTAGCCTAGAGCAGTGATGGCTAATCTTTTTTGCCATCGCGTGCCAAAAATGGGGGAGCGGGGGGGGGGTGTCGCGCGCATGTGTGCTCACACCCATAATTCAATGCGCTCCTCTCCCTGTGCATGCAGGTGTGATCCCCCTGCGCCCCCCGCTGTTGGCACACGATGGCACGGTCGGCCTGGTAGCCCTGTTTTTCACCCTCCCCAGGCTCCAGAGTCTTTCTTGGAGCCTGGGAAGGACGAAAATGGCCTTCCCCACCCCCCTGGAGGCCCTCAGGAGGCCGGAAACGGCCTGTTTCCCGACTTCTGGTGGGACTGGAAATTAGCTGGCTGGCATGCACATGTGTGCTGGAGCTGAGCTAGGGCCACACTCACGTGCCCAGAGATATGTCTCTGTGTGCCATCTGTGGCATGTGTGCCGCAGGTTCGCCATCACGGGCCTAGAGTCATTGCGTTTTGACAAACAGTCTATGTCAATCCTTCTTGCATTCCATTGACCCTTACCTGGTGACAATTTAGTATTTGACCTTAATTGATTAATTTCTTGTGCGTATGCTCAAGCAATAAATCTTCTTAACTGCAACTTAACAGGTGGCCTGGTTCGTTCCCCTTGGCCTAATCAATGAAAAGTCAGATTTTACAACAAGCCATAATAACAATATATTACAAGTGTAATGCTACTTTTCAATATGTGGGAGTCCCCCCTTTTCCCTGGAATATTCTAAAGTCTGGCTGTTTTGCACGATTGCTCCAAAGCTATTGCCATAAAATTCATCCTGGTAATGAATAAAAATAACTCTATATTTTCCTATTCTTATTGCTTCTTTTTGAGGATGAGTACCGTATTTTTCAGAGTATAAGATGCACTTTTCCCCCCAAGAGGGTGAAAATTTGGGTGGGTCTTATACACCAAATATAGCCCTGTCCACCTGCTGGCTCCCACCCTTTGGCCTCCCAGCAATTTACCTCCTTGCAGCAAGCAGCAAACAGCTTGTTTCAGCTTCAGCACAGCCTGATTAGCACAAGCAGTTGATAGTCGGTTGGATCAGCTTCCCAACCGTCAGCTGTTTCAGGCTGCAGGGATTGCCATTGCCTATTGCCACGCGGGCCTCCACTGTTTGCTGCAAGGAGGCAAATTGCTGGGAGGCAGATTTTTTTTTTCCTTGTGCTAATCAGGCTGTGCTGAAAATGAAACTAAAGCAGGGTGTTTGCTGTTTGCTGCAACGAGGCAAATTGCTGGGAGGCAGTTTTTTTTTTCTTGTTTTCCTCCCCAAAAAAGGTAGGTTTGTTTTATAGTCCGGAGCGTCTTATACTCTGAAAAATACGGTATCTTCTATAGCTCTTATTTACTGTGTCCCTGTAAAGGAGTTGGGCGATGTTCGCAGACCACTCTACTGATGAGAGATAAAGCAAAACAGAAGAGCACTGAAACACACCTCTTACCTTTAACGGATTATTAAACAGGAATACACTGAAAACTCCAATGCTTTCTCAGTGCAACTTGAGAAAAATGGTTTTAAAAAAAATTGCTTACACACTACCATCTGTCTTAGCTGGAACACGGGAGGGGATATGCAATGAAAAGGCATCAAATTATCCACTCATTCATCTAACACTACATTATTACATTATACTGAATTACATTTAATTGCTGTAAATGCAAATTGTGAAATCCGTGGTTTGTATCTTGCCTTGCTCATATGTAAGTTGTCTGGCAGACACAAGCCAATTCCCTCTTAAACATATTTTCTCCAACTGTATAATGGGAAAATAATAATATTGACTTATCTTTCAACCTAATATCTTTCGAATATGTTGGGATTGCAACTCCCAAATTCTGCTCTAGGCATACTGGATGATAAGGGTTCCAGAGCCAAAGATCTAAAGCTTCTCTAATAGGGGGAGATCTGACTATTACAAACACTATTTCAGTGAGACTATTGTTAGCCAAAGAGAATGCAGTTTCTGGTTTTTGTTGTCGTCATTGTTGTTCAGCCATCAAAAGATGTTATAGGCCACCTTTTGGAGCAACAGAGCAATCCTATTATTGATTTACCATTTTTCATTCATTCAGTTTTTCCTCCGGCTCAAAAAAATCAGGATGCTATTTGAAACAGTGGAGGTTTTCTCTATATGTCAGGCACAAAGAATCAAGACCTCTGATTGGGTTGCAGCATAGAAAAATGATTGAAGCCTAGACACAAGAACAATGGCTCGGTGACTAAGACGCTGAGCTTGTCGATCGAAAGGTCGGCAGTTCAGCGGTTCGAATCCCTAGTGCCGCGTAACGGGGTGAGTTCCCGTGACTTGTCCCAGCTTCTGGCAACCTAGCAGTTCGAAAGCACGTAAAAAATGCAAGTAGAAAAATAGGGACCCCCTTTGGTGGGAAGGTAACAGCATTCCGTGCGCCTTTGGCGTTTAGTCATGCCAGCCACATGACCACGGAGATGTCTTCGGACAGCACTGGCTCTTCGGCTTTGAAATGGAGATGAGCACCGCCCCTTAGAGTCGAGGGGAACCTTTATTGTTACCTTTTATACACCAGAATCTGACCAACAAAAGTACAATGCTAAATTGACACCACATAAGGGTCAGTAGAATTCAGGAGTTGGACAGAGACTATTTGTGGGAACACAATGACTCTAAGATGATGATACACTTAATTCCACCTGCCCGCCCACCAGCTCTGCTTGCTTTTCTCCTTCATCACCTGAATTACTTGAACACTTCACTACTGCCTTGGTACCATGTTCGACGTCACATTTTTCTTTTCTCCATGTCACTCAAATGTGTCTCTTATTTGGCTTTGGTTCAGAAGTCAATTATCAAGCTGTTCCTGCCAGTTTTGACTTTCCTGGTTTTGTTTTTATTGTCACTGGGAATAATGTTACTGCACCGTATGATTGGCGGTAAGGTTTTTGTGTTGCCATGAATGATGTATAAACCTAGAGCAGAAGGTATATAATTTGTACAAATAAATAATGGATGGATTAAAATATTAGAGAATGAGCTCTCTAGACTTGGGGTGGGGGGTGGGGGAGCACCAACAATAGCTTCATATATAAAACCGCGTCTATGTAAGTGCATTGAAAAGCCAATTTCATTGAGTTTAGAAGTAGGATGGTAGCCTTAGGCATCCTAACACAGCTTCACTTACCAAGGTCATTAATGGCTAAACTGCTATTTGCTGTTTTATTAGGGTCTTTTAAAAACCATTGTAGTGTTTACTACATTAGTAATTCTTTCTATTGGTCGCTCCTTCTTGTGTGCTTTCAGAAGCATTGATGTGTTCTTGTTTTATGGCTTCTACTTTTGGGTTAGTCCATTATAGTCATAGTCTTGTTTTTTTTTTAAAGAGTTGTTTCATGTGGTTTGTTTTTTGTTTTGTTTTGTTTTTTGTTTAAATGTAATCACGTGTTTCTTGATCTCGTCTGACCTGGTTGTCAGACCAAGAAATAAGGGAAGCGTGTAGAGATGGAGAAGAAAAACAGGGGAGACTTGGGTGGTGAGCAGAATGTCAGAAGTTCAATTATTTGCATCTCCAGTTGGGAAGAGAAATGCTAGGTGTTAGAAAACTATTCTGCGAAGGCAGAAGAAATATTTGGATTTGGGCTGCTCTGAACAAAAGCTGCTCCCCAACACTTTTCTCCATTCAAAGAAATCAAATGGGGAGGTGTGGAAGGCTGGATCTTTTCTGGGTCAGCAATCCAACCATGGGGGGGGGGGTGTCAGTTATTACCGTATTTTTCGGAGTATAAGACGCTCCGGACTATAAGAGCCTTGGTGGTGCAAGGGACTAAGTGCTGTTAAAGTAGCACTTAGTTGCCAGCTACCTGCAATTACTGCAAGTTCAAATCTCACCAGGCTCAAGGTTGACTCAGCCTTCCATCCTTTCGAGGGAGGTAAAATGAGGACCTGGATTGTGGGGGGCAATAAACTGACTTTGTATAAAAAAGAACACCGCTTAGGGGGCCCCGAAAGCCCTACTAAGCAGGTATATACAAAAATATGAAGGCTATTGCTTAATGCATTGTAAGCCACCCTGAGTCTCCAGAGAAGGGCAGCATATAAATCAAACAAATAAAAAACAAACAATAAACAAACAAACAATAAATAAATAAATAAATCAGCTTATTGCCCCCAGAATCCGGGTCCTCATTTCCCTTTTCCCAAAAGGTTTCCACAATTTTGTGGAACTACTGTAATTTGACTGCAATTTCAAGCATTTACAGTACATTGATCTGTTCGTGGTTTGAAATTCCTATTGGTAATAACTGGAAATGGATGTTTGACAAAACTAGAAATGCAGTTTTTACAAGGGGTTGGATCAGGTTCCGAGAGGCCTCTTCTAACTCTGATTCTATCAACCATAGCTATTGTGCCTCTGGGCAACGTAAGAAGCTTCCAATTGGGCAACTGTAAAAAGGTCTCCAATCCTGATTTAATATTAGGGGCAGCTGGTACGCCAAGCACTTTTATTCGCCAAATGGGAATGGCTCATACATCATGAGAATTTCACTACAGAGCTATTATTCCAATCCGTCTACTTTAAACTAGTTTGAGACCAACTTTCCGTACCTGGGGGACCCTCTGACTGTATTGCATCTCAGAACATTTCATGATGGCTAAGTATTAAAGAAGCTGAGCTGGTCAGCTAGAAAGCCGACGGTCCAGGTTCAAGACCCAAGCGCCGCTGGATGGGATGAGCTCCCCAGCTCCTGCCAACTTAGCAGTTCGAAAGCATGAAAGTGCCGATGGATAAATAACTTTGGTGGGAAGGTAACAGTGTTCTGTGAGCATTTGGCTTACAGCCCTGCTGGCCACATGACCACGGAAGTGTCTTTGGACAACATAGGTTCCTTTGTCTAGGAAACAGAGATGAGAAGCAGTGGTGGTATTCAATTTTTTTTTTACTACCGGTTCTGTGGGCGTGGCTTGGTGGGCGTGGTGTGGCTTGTTGGGCGTGGCAGGGGATGGCTACTGCAAAATCTCCATTCCCATCCCACTCCAGGGGAAGGATACTGCAAAATCCCCATTCCTCCCCACTCCTGGGGAAGGATACTGCAAAAGCCCCATTCCCTCCCCACTCCAGGGGAAGGATACTGCAAAATCCCCATTCCTCCCCACTCCAGGGGAAGGATACTGCAAAATCCCCATTCCCTCCACACTCCTAGGGGAAGGATATTGCAAAATCCTCATTCCCACCCCACTCTGGGGCCAGCCAGAGGTGGTATTTTCCGGTTCTCCGAAATACTCAAAATTTCCGCTACCGGTTCTGCAGAATCTGTCTGAACCTGCTGAATAGCACCCCTGATGAGACGTATCCCTTAAGAATTGGACATGACTGGACAAGGGGGAAAACCATTACCTTTAATGGTCAATCCAATTTGCAAGGTACTTCTGGAAAAAATTGGTCTCTACTAATTAGTGCAGTTCTGAGAATTTGAAGGACTTTTCTTGCCTAATAAGGAAGATGCAGCTCTAATGGGCAATGGTTCTAACCATCTCCAGGAAGCTCCAAGGATACCTTGCTTTTGACTCAAGTATAAAACAAGGCAGTTTTCAATGGCTACCTAGGAAGCTTTAATAAATAACAAAATATTTGCCTTTTTTCCCCCCGATTGTTTTTTTTTTTTTTTAAGGTTAAAACCTGCAGCTGGAATAACATAACGTTACCATTAGACATATATATTTTTTTTAATGTTGAGATTTGCTTTACAGCCTTTTTGGAAAATGCAATTCCATTTTACTTGACTTTCGGTTCTCCTTGGAGACGCTGAGAATTGATCCTAAGACCTCTTGACATACAAATGAACGATGACCGATTCTTTTTCTGAACAACAAATACACATTTTTTCCCCCCATTTCCATACAATCTCGTCTCCATAGTGTTCAGGTAAACCTTTTCTTCGTGTTGCTTTGTTTTCTCATTCTAAAGAAACTTTATGAGCCTGGTATTTGATTATATGACTCCAAGTATAATATTTTGAAGTAAGAGGGTATTTTAATGTATAGAACAGGAGCAAAGTCAAGCAATGAAAAACTCCATAAACCTTCTGCAATAATCAAATTAAAATCCCTCTATTTCCCAATGAATCAAGAATTAGGCTTAGCATGTTAATTCAATGTGGTTTAGACTGGTCTCCATCTCTCTCTCTCTCTTTTTAATATACATACATATATACATACATATATACATACATCTATATCTATCTATCTATCATCTATCTATCTATCTATCTATCTATCTATCTATCTATCTGTCTAAAATTTATATTTGCTGATACAGAAATAAAGAAATAAAATAAAGAAATAAAGGGAGATTACTATAGATCTATTTCAAGCTATTTAGCTCTCATCAGCTAGCCATACCTCCCTCCCTCCCTCCCCCCCCTCTCTCTCTATATATTATATCTGATATATATATATGATATATATATATCAAACTGGTTGTTGGAAGAAATCATTAGAGCAGAAAACCGGTTGTTAAATTACTTGAATCTCACCACTGATCCTATTCCCTTCTCTCCCTCAGCCTTGCCCCACAGAATCCTCCCCTATCCTATCCCCTTCTCTCTCTCAAGATTTCTAGCCCCTTCTCTCCCTCAGGCTTGCCCCACAAAAGCCTTTCCTATGCTATCCCATTCTCTCCAGAGTTATTTTCAATTTGGGAGGGAGTAGAATGTTTAACTAATTAGCATCAGAGTCAGAGGTGGGTTCTACTTACCTTTACTACCGGTTCGCATGCGCAGATCGTCCATGATGATATCCGGGCAGGTGGGCGGGACCTCCCACCACTTTTACTACAGGTTTTTCAGAACTGGACTGAACCGGGAACAACCCACCACTGATCAGAGTGTGTTAATAATAATGTAAGAAATACTAATGCTCTGATGGTCATTTAAAAAAAAAATCCTTTCTTAGTGAGCACCTAGAAGCCAAGAGGAATATGCATGGCAAATTTCAAGTTTGTAGGCTTTACGGTTTTGGAGATTTCGTGATTACGGCGTGAGTGTTTTTCGCATTTATATACATAGATAAGCATTTTTGAATACAGTCTATGAATACAGGGTATGTCAGTTACACAAACAAAGACCAGAATAAAAAAAGATATTAACACATGAACTCATAACAGTAACTAGTAACAGTAACTATAATACGATAATACTTGTATTAGATATAATTGTAATAGTATAACCAAATAGTTTAAACTGGGTTTTCTTATATCTTGGCCTATTTACATTTTGTAGATTATCATACTTATAGTTGAAAACCATCTCTGTTTTAATACAGACATTCATAGTCTTTTTTCCTCTAATTCCTACCCATTTTCTCTAGCCACTCATAAAAACTGTTCCATATCCGGTAGTTTTCTGAGTCTTCTTTATCTTTAATTTTAAAAGTTAACCTATCCATTTCAGCACATTCTAAAATTTTCCGAATCACTTCTCCGTCTGGCGGAGCGTTTTCATTTTTCCAGTATTTAGCAAATATAATCCTTGCCGCTGTCAGGTCTCCATCTCTGAATACAATTCCAAAACTCCTCACCTCTCTATTAGTCTCTAAAATTAACCGATTTGCCAGAGCTAAAACAAAAATGAGTATCACATAGCATAGCAACCTTAGTTATTTCTCATTTGCAACAAGGCTGAGGAAGTAATTTGTTTTCATTTCTCGTTCCCTCTGATAAATCTGTCAGAAAGCTTAGCTACATTTAATCTGTCTAAGGTTTAATAATACGACGACAGACAAAACAGAGGTTAAGAAGATATATAGAACCATCTCGCAGAAAGTGGCACCTGCTGTGAGGAGCCACAGGTGTTTTCTGGACACCTTTATGGAATTTTGTGCAGCCAGAAGAATTTCATTATAAGGTGAACACATTCAATTATATGTCACATCTCAGATCTGGGTCCTAATCTCATGTAATGATGCTCCAGTTTCTTCTTGGTTTTTTTTTTCTCCCCTCTTTGTTTAAAACAGGTAATCTGCAGCTCAGGTAACTTCTGGACACCCTCTGCTCAAGCTCTGAGAGCCGGTATTAAGGAACCAGGCCAGAGGTGGGTTTCAGCAGGTTCTGACCAGTTCTGGAGAACCGGTAGCAGAAATTTTGAGTAGTTTGGAGAACCGGTAGTAAAAATTCTGACTGGCCCCACTCCCATCTATTCTCTGCCTCCCAAGTCCCAGCTGATGGGGAGGAAACGGGGATTTTGCAGTAACCTTCCCCTGGAGTGGGGTGGGAATGGAGATTTTACAGTATCCTTCCCCTGTCACGCCCACCAAGCCTTGCCACGCCCACCAAGCCACACCCACAGAACCGATAGTAAAAAAATTTGAAACCCACCACTGCGCTGTAGGCATAAAACCAATTGGGTGGCTTTGGGCCAATCATCAAAAGATAGTGAGTTCTAGTCCCATTTTAAACAGGAAAGGTGACTGGGTGACTTTGGGCCAATAACTAGGAGACTGTGAATTCCAGTCTCGCCGTAGGCATGAAAGCCGGTTGGGTAATTTGGGGCCAATCCTCCTCTTTCATCTCAACTCATTGCTGTGGGGAAAATAGGAGAAGGGAGGATTATTAGGTATAGTCACCGCTTTGAGTTATTTATAAAAATAACAAAGGCAGAGCAACACATGTATAGTAGCATACATGTGTTACTATATGTACAGTAGCATGTATGTATAATAGCAATAGCACTTAGAATTATAAACCACTTCATAGTGTTCTACAGCCCTCAGACAGCAGGAATAGCATGGAGGAAAGAGTGGATTGTAGTGAGAAATATAAGATTACTGACCTTGGAAGGACATGATTTACAATTGGAGTGGCACACATTTTTATGGTATTGGGAAAATAAGATACATGGATCTTTTCAGAGACATTATATAAGGAATACATTATTATTGGTGTGGGAGAAAATTAAAGAACAACATTGTTTGAGGATACCAGTTTGGCTTTCAACAACGGAAGCGTTGCTTCACCCAAATATTATTAATATGGGACGCATTGTCAGATATAAAGATATCTTGAACAAAGAAGGGGGGACTCAAAACGAAAGAAGAAATGAGGGGGCAAGGGATCGATATAACGTGGTATTCACATGTGCAGATACAGTCTAGATATGAGAAAGATGCTAAATTACAGGGTTTTTATAAAGAATTAACGGAGTTAAACAAAATCTTAACAGGGATGGGAAAAAGGTTAATAAAGAAACTTTATAATTACTTCTTGGGTATAAAATTGGAAAAGGAGCAAGTAAAAGAGACAATGATCACCTGCAGTACTACAGTCTGACCAGTAGTGGGTTGCAAAATCCGTCGCTACCAGTTCGCTCGCTCGCACAATGTTTCTGCGCATGCGCAGAAGGGTCTGACGTGGGCGGGTGGAGCCTCCCACCACCACCGCTACCAGTTCGCCAATCCAGATAGAACCGGTAGCAGCCTACCACTGATTCTGACCACTGCGCCAGCCCAGCTGCATTCTAATGTAACACATTCTAACCACTGCACCACCACGTACAAGCATGCAAAGAAATAATATCTTTTTCCTACTCTAGCGCCAATGGAATCTTAAGATTGTGCATCCATTCTTGTCCATTGACACATCACAGCTTTGACAAGCTTCCGGAAGAGCAAAATCAACCGCCGACCTTCTTGAATGAATTAAAAAAAAACCAACAACAATCTGACCATCACTTTGCATATGAGGGAAATGAAAACAATCTTTCTTAGGTCACCATTACTGTGAAAATAACACCAATGCGGCAGAGTTGCCAGAGATGAGAGTGAATGAATTTAACTCACAGCTGATCCAAAAGCGTAGTCCTCACATGACACTTGATCGCAGCTACTTCCGTCAACATCTGGATGCCGGTTGCATAAGTTGGCTTAACAGGATGTTGTTAGCTGCTGCTTAAAGAGAAAAATGGCAAAAATCATCGTTAGGAGAATATCTTCATTATGAATCCGACTCAAAGGTCAGAACAAGCTTTTAAAGATTTTTTAGATGTCTTTTAGATTTCTTAATGAGAAATATGAAGACATTATTTCCCCCTTCTTCTCTCTCTCTCTCTCTCTCTCTCTCTCTCTCTCTCTCACACACACACACACACACACACACACAAGGAGACAGAGAAAGAGAACATCAACCAAACACAGATGAATAATACTGAGATCCTGAAGTCTCCATGGTCTTCTAAGTTTAAGTTTACTTTATGGTCATTGCACCTCATACAACGAAATTAAATGCCATCTTCAGTGTACATTATACATATAAATAAATAAATAAATCCTTCACATTCTATACAATTGAATTGAAAACCCTTAAACTGGCTGCTAAACTGCCTCGTTAGTTTTTGAGTTAGCATGTCAACGATTGTTGTTTGTGAATCATGGTTTGGGGGGTTTAGAGCAATATAAAGTGAAAGCAAACCACCCCCAACCAAACAACGCAGTCTATCCTGCTTTTCTTCATACCTTCACAAGGAGTAATACAGGGGTGAAATCCAGCAGGTTCTGACAGGTTCTGGAGAACCAGTTGCAGAAATTTTGAGCAGTTCGGAGAAGCAGTAGTAGAAATTTTGAGTAGTTTGGAGAACTGGTAAATACCACCTCTGGCTGGCTCCAGAGTGGAGTGGAAATGGAGATTTTGCAGTATCCTTCCCCTGGAATGGGTGGGAATGGAGATTTTGCAGTATCCTTCTCCTGCCACGCCCACCAAATCACCAAGCCACACCTCACCACGCCCACCAAGCCACACCCACAGAACCGGTAGTAAAAAAATTTGGATTTCACCACTGGAGTAATAAATTATACAAATGACTGAAATCCCTGGCCGATTGTAACCGTCAAAGCCAAATTAGCACCATCTTGTCCTTTTGACTAAAAAACGGGCAGCAAAAAATGAGAAAACTATTCAGTTCATCTCACAGTCTAAAACCAAGCTAGAAATGTTTCCTGACAGTTAAAAACACATTACTGGATATGTGAATTCAAATGTCAAAATCTGCTTTTACAAGCATATTTTTTTATTGCGCACCACAACACTGGTTTATTCTCAACCTGTCTCGGAAACAAGATATACAGTAATAAGTAAGGTTTGTTTGGTTTAGTGTTTTTTTTTTAAATAACTCCTACTGTAAACGTGTTTAAATGGATAGATTTGTATGGTTCTCATGTATTATTTTTCCTCTGTATCTTTTGATTTCTCTTAAATGAGTCATGCAAAAAAACCCCTCCCACATTTTGTCTAACCCTCAATTTGGAATTTCCAGAAACAATGCTACTTGCTTCTCAGAAGTTTGCTAATTTTCACAGAGGGGGAGAGCGAATATGAGTTTCTGAAAAACATTTCGAAACAATCCAAAATACCACATTACCAGAGGTAAACCAAAATTCTGGCTTGCGTCCAGAAATTGTGGGCAATCCATCACTGGAGGTTTTCAAGAAGAAACTGGATAGCCATTTGTCTGGAATGATAGAGGGCAGTGATGGTGAACTTTTTCAGCACCAAGTGCCCAAACCAGAGTGTATTTGCATTTGTGTGCACCGGAGTTCTGGAAACCTGAAGATCAGCGGCTGGTGTGTGCATGCCTGGTTTTTTGGCTGTTTTTCAGGCAGTTTTCAGGCCATTTTTTAGACTATTTTCAGTTGGTTTTCAGGCTGTTTTTTGGGCTGTTTTCAGGCCATTTTCAGGCTATTTTTGGCCTGAAAAACAGCCTGGGTTTTGGCTGTTTTGGGGGCTGTTTTCAGGACGTTTTTGGGGCTATTTTTAGGTAGTTTTCAGGCTGTTTTCCATGCCATTTTCCAGGCCATTTTCAGACCATTTTTCGTCCATTTTTGGGCCAGTTTTCAGAAACCAGAAAAGCAGCTGGCGACGGCGTGCATGCCCACAGAGAGGGCTCTGTGTACCACCTCTGGCACACATGCCATAGGTTCGCCATCATGGATATAGCGTCTCCTGCTTGGACTAGAAAACTTCCCTCCAATCGTATTATTCTAAAGTGCCATATATTAACATTCAAACCCCAAATCGGTTCACTTATATTAATTTCAAAGTTAATCTGAGTTATGGAATTGAACAAACTGGAAGTGGACACTTTCCATCAGAAATCCACTCAGTTTATTATTCAGGACACAAAATTGAACGAAGGAACCAGTGTTGTTTCTGTAGTCAGAAAGGATACAGCTTGTCCCAGCTTCTGCCAACCTAGCAGTTCGAAAGCAGGTAAAAAATGCAAGTAGAAAAATAGGGACCACCTTTGGTGGGAAGGTAACAGCATTCCGTGTGCCTTTGGCATTTTGTCATGCTGGCTACATGACCACAGAGACATCTTCGGATAGCACTGGCTCTTTGGCTTTGAAACGGAGATGAGCACCGCCCCCTAGAGTCAGGAACAACTAGCACATATGTGCGTGGGGAACCTTTACCTTTACCTGGTTACCTGTGTGGTTGATTAGGATTCTGAGGAGTTCGTAGGCTGGTTGTATGTCAATATGTCTGTTGATAAAATTGCTTGTGGAGTGCCAGGCTTCGATGAACTCATGAATGTGGCGGGTAGGACGTGGCCAACAATTTTTGTGTTGCTCCTATTGAACTTGTGCTGTTTGGTGTTGGTGTGGGTAGAGATTAAGGATTTGGGATTGTGGCATTTCACTGCCAGCCGGTGTTCGTGGATCCGTGACCCTTATCCATTTGCTTTGAATGTCAATTCAGATTCTTGTAGACAGTATTAGCCTGCATTCATTTGAACTGCTGGGACTCCTGATTTCTTGTACTTTACATCCCAATAATAGAAGAAAAGGGTCTATGCAAGAGATAAACATCTCATGAGACTAGACATCTAAAACAGCTTAAGATATAAAGACTCTTAAAGACTCTCTGTGACAGACCTGAAATCATTCATATCTCTTAGCTCTCAGTAGTCTTATCCCTTGTACTAATGTTTACCATCTGCCTAATTTAGCCCACTGAATATAAATAGGCTAACATATGCTACGCATATCTTTGGTTATAACAGCCACTGTGTAAAACAACTGGAAATAACCTAGGTAAGTCTCCAGTGATATTTGTGGAAGGGTTCTTTTTTTTCTTTCTTTTGGAGATTTGAAGATGATGTTTGAGGCGTAATCTTCCATAAATCTCTGCCTGTTGACCGTTCATTGAGGAAAGCCTTAGGTGCCTGTATGTCTTGCTCCTATGTTGCAAAGATGGAAGAACAGAATATGATGTCCAGGCTGAATCTTTGTGATCGTAAAGATGGTTTGGCTGTGGAGGATCCCATAATCAATCTCAGCAACTCCAGGTAGAACCAGAAGTCTTATTCAAACCAAACTCCTATCCAAGAGAAGAAGCAATTCCAGTCTTGGTTGATTCTCTGGCCGCACAACCCACAAAACCTGACCATAGAATTAACCCAGTTTGCACAGGGCATTGAATGTTGGGTCTGTTGGTGTGCATATATCCAAAAAGGAGAGAAAACAGAAATGTATGGGAGGATTTGTTCGAAGCATTTATACAGAATGTCTTGCGGAGGGAAGAGAAATATCTTATTTCCATCATGGAAGAGAAAATCAAAGTAAGAACCGGGAAGAAGAACAAATAATCTAGCAAAATAAAAAAAAATGAGACAAGACCGAAGAAAAGTGTTTGTTTTGTTTGGGTTTTGATTGGAGAAAGTGTTGTGGCCTGCCAGCGGCCAGCAGAACTAGCAGCAGATTCGGAGAGTGAGGATGTTCCCCATCCTGGAGTCTGGGGAAGGCTCTGATGAGGGCTCTGTGTTGGAGGCAGAGAGGTGGCCAAGGCCATCTGGTAGTTCTTTGCTGCCTCTGGAGCCTCCGGAGTCTGACATCAGCGAGGCAGAAGAACAACGGGAGCCTGTTCCCAGTGTGCACATATGCAGAGCTGCCAGAAGACAGGAACAATTAAGAAAACATGATCGACTTGGGAGTAAGGCTTGGAGAAGATTGGCCCCTCCCATAAGACATAAAAGAGGAGCAAACGGGACGTGAGCTTTTGCAGGAAGCAATTAGCTCATCTGGTTGGTAAAACCTTTGGAAAAGTACTCTTTGACTCTGTGCTAAGTTTGGCCTTGCCCTGCATTTGGCAAATTAGTTCTCTGGCAGCATTCCAAGGGAGATAAGGTGAGTGTTTGTAAACACTCCCCTGCAAGACTGTTTGAGAAACCTTTCGGACTGGGAATGACAATAATTCACAGCTATATGAACAAAAGAGGTTTTCCGGGATCAAGATTGTGCTGTATACTTTCTAAGGAAGCCTAGGTCAGAACAGAAAGACAGTCTCTTACCAGACACTTAAAGACCCCCTCAGTTCGCTCCACCTGAGGCACTTTCCATGATTCACGATGGTATGGAGAGATAGAAGAAGCAGGAAGTTGAGGAGAGTTCCTCACCACACCTATTGTTGTAGATTCTTAGGGCTGGAAGGGACCTCGGAGGTCTTCTAGTCCAAACCCCTGCACAAGGTCCTTGTCCTATCTCAGATAAAATGGCTGCCCAATCCTTTCTTGAAAACCTCCTTTGGTGGAGCATCTACAACTCCAGGAAGCAAGCTGTTCCACCACTGAGTAACGGTCCTCACTGTCAGGAAATTTCTCCTTAATTCCAGGTTGGATCGCCCCAGTGGTGGGATTCAAATAATTTAACAGCCGGTTCTCTGCCCTAATGATTTCTTCCAAGAACTAATTCACCAAACTGCTCAGAAAATTAACAACCGGTTCTCCCGAAGTGGTGCGAACTGGCTGAATCCCACCACTGGATCTCCCTCTGACCAGCTTCCATCTACTGCTCATTCAGTCTCGGTTAAAACCCTTTAAAGGTTAAGAACCCTGAATGGAAAACAGGGTGCGGGCGGGGGAGTACAAATCAACTAATAACCACTTTAGGGAAACAGGCTAGACTCCATACCATGACGCCGGGCCAGGTAAATGGCACCGGCTGCTACCTCTTGTTCAATTTAGCCCTTCTATCAAATTGAAACAGTGTTTTAGCTGATTGGGCAAAGCACATACCAGGCCAAGTAAAGCTCAAATCAATTCCATTTCAGGTTTAGTTCTAATAATGGCTGTTTGACAGTCTGGAGGGGTTTTTTTTTTTCTGATGCGTATCAACGGATGCCAGACATCCCTAGCATCTGCAAAAAAAAAAAAAAAAAAAAGCCAGAGGCTGCGTTAATAAACTTGGGAATGTGCTCAAATTTCCTTTAAGAAGCTGGGATGAGTGACCAATTAGCCAAACTTCTTGAATTTACCTGGTTCCTTGATTATCACGTTTCAAAGCAATTAAGCGGGTTTTTGTGGGATAAACGAGAGAGCGTTATGGTGGCTTTTTGATATCGAATGAAGGGGGCTGCAATTTTTTCGGGAAAGAAAATGCAGATAAGTGGCTGGCTTGTTATCAAAGCGAAGACTGTTTCTCATCACTCCAACTGGGTTTTTTTTTTCTTTTTCATTTTTTTTTTCCTTTTTGGAGGCGGGTATCTGATGGCAAGCATTAAGAGCATATGGAAAGATAAAGCATACAATTACAATTTTAAATTGGCAAGGCCGTCTTCCCCAGGGTTGGTTTATTGATGTATCATTAAAGGCATTTTAATAAGTCCGACAAAGAAGCGAGGCTGCGAAGGCAATCTTCTCCTCATTTCGCTAGGCATTTTGAACATGAGATGGGCAGGATGTATAGGGGAGCCTTGGAGGCAGTTTTGAATATGGCATCATGAATTTGCAGGCCGGTCATAAAGAATCCGTAAGGACATAAGTAGTTCCTGCGTATTTTTCTTGCTGCCAAACTACAGGTAGTTCTCGACCTACGACCGTAATGGAGTCATAACAATCGTTAAGTTGAGGCAGCCACGTGACTGAATTCGATTTCACTACTTTATTTGCATTTTTCGTTAAGACTGTGAAGCGAATCCATGTATTCCTGTCGATGTTTTTAGTTGGAGACCATACAAAAAGGCTGGAAACGAGCCAAAAATGTTATGAAACACAGCCATGTGCCCACTACAACTAGCCATAGAGGTTGCTAGCACTTGAAATGAGGTCGTGTAACTGTGTATGTGTGTGTGTAGCCCGGGTGTCAGCAACCTGCGGCTCCGGAGCCACATGCGGCTCTTTGGGCCCTCTGCTGTGGCTCCGTGTTGGGTGATCCCACCACTGGCTGGCCCTGGCCCTCATCCTCCCCTCCCAGTCACTCCTCACCTGGCCTGAGAAGGTAAAGGTGATGGCAGGGGATGGAGAAGCAGCCAGGACAAAGACAGAGAGATACAGAGAGAGGAGAGGGGGGAGAGACAGACAGACATAGAGAGATACAGAGAGAGAGGGGGAGAGAGAGAGAGAGATGTCAAAAGGGTTTTGTGGTTCCCGTTGTTTTTTAACAACCAGTTCTCTGCCCTAATGACCAGCTGGGTAGGCATTGCTAGGGGGTCATGTGACTGGTGAAAGTGAGTGACGTTGAGTTGGCCACACCCACTGAGGTTTTGTGGCTCCTGGTGTTCTCTTTTCTGTGGGAAACGGGTCCAAATGGCTCTTTGAGTGTTTAAGGGTGCAGACCCCTGGTGTAGCCATTGGAACTCTGGAACTGACTTGTAAGCTTTTGGGTATTTGCTGTAACCTTGACCAGTTGTTAAGTGAGGATTACTTAGCTTGAGGCTTCTGTGACTGAAACCTTAGTGTCAGGCGGGGAAGCTTTTTCATTGGATCTTCAGGCCTGCCACATTTACTACTGTGGGAAACTGGGAGGAGGGATTGTATGGAGCATGGTTGATATATAGTCATAATAACATTCCTTTCTCAGAGAGTCAAGGACATCCTGCCCTGCGCCTGGAGTGGCGTGACTGGGAGGCATCTCCAGTTGGGACGGTGCTTTGATTGGACCATGTGATGGACATGTGAGTGCAGGGGGAAGGGCCTTGGACTTTCTTTTGGGTGGGGAAAACTTGGATGCTTTCAGATTCGGGTTCTCCCAGATGTGCCAATATGACATCTCTAATAAAATGGAACTTTGAGGAAACTCAAGCCTTGGAGTTGTCTTTCATTGGGGATGTTACTTGGAACCCTGACATTAATCCGAATCTCCTTTAAAATTTCAACCAGCTGCCCAGATATTGGAGTGCTGTCCGGGGCTCTGAGCCCCAAGCATCGACCCAAAATCGGGTGGCATGAAGACTCAGGGAAGATGGAGGAAGATGACACTTAGTAGATTAAGTTAGAAAGCCTACAGGGACATATAATGGAAAATTGCTGGCCATTCCCAGGTGGTTTAATTCGTTTTCATCGCACCTGATCCTTTTATTGATGTCTTCAGAGACTCCTTTTGTTTGATGCCAAATGCAAAGTGTGTCCATAAAACATCTATCGGTTAATTTAACCAGCTCGTTAACTTTGATTATTTAACAATCATTTAGCTCGTTCCCTTCCCATATCAACCTTAAGGGTGCCTTGCTAACTCTGTCACCATTTGATCAAGTAAATGTTTTGGGGTTCTGGATTTTCATATCCGAAGCATACTCCTAAACCAATAAGCCTTTTCTGCTCTTTGCGGCCACACAATGAAGACGTACATTACAGAAGTCTAAACCCACTTTACCACTTGTAATGACATTCAGACAGGAAAAGCAGCCCATAATGCTTACAGGCGTGCAACTGATTTGCATTGTCAACCACTATAAACCCAACCGATAAGAAAGAGGGAGGAAATAATCACGTTTTACAGCAACGTGGCCTCTTTAAACTTGGCAAATTTGACAAAAGGCAAAGCAGAAAAATTCCACGCTTAACTTAACCTTTCTCCAGATCGTGAAACCTAATCGTATCGATTATTCGTCGTGAACCCGGGCAAGCAATTTACAGTTTATTTTACTTATTTATTAGAGCTATTTGGCCGCCAAGTCGGAAAGAGTCAAGGCAGGGAGTTTTTTTGCTGTCTGCAATGAATTTCAGCTGGGCTGAACCCGTTCCAACATTAGGAAGCGTGTGGTAGAAATCACACAGATTTATTCTCTAATGAAACGGGTTGGATGCAACATTAAGAGACCCTTTGCAACAACCATGGAGATGCCATGGGTTGAGAGCAGAAGCACCTTTTGTTCTTAATTGATAAGAACCATGCATTTATCCTTGAATAGGTACGTGGGTGAAGGTACGTTGTGCTCCCCAGATTGCTCTGAACCATCAAGTATGTATATTAGAGAAGCCATACACAAGAGCATATGTATTAAGAAAGACTGTGTTCAAGAGACATGGAAAATGTTTATGCTGGTGAAGGTTGCTTAGCTATAATTTGCTGAATGATTACCCATTGCCAGAGTTTGTACCCTGTTTCCCCTAAAATAAGACATCTCCTGATAATAAGCCCAATCGGTCTTTTGAGCGCATGCACTAAAATAAGCCCCTCCCTGAAAATAAGCCCTCCCAGAAAATACTTAAATGCATGTGCAGCCGATCCCCGCCATTTCCTCTGGTTTCCTCCACGCACCACAAAATAATACGACCTCCCCAAAAATAAGGCCAACTGCTTATTTCAGGGTTCAAAAAAAATATAAGACAGGGTCTTATTTTCGGCGAAACACGGTATATGTTCTACCCCAGCTACGGACCCCAAAGAACGCAGCACACACAATGTCTGTACAAACCTTAGTTTACTAAATTAAATCAGGGGTTTTTTTTTCCAAACAAAGGCTGTTAATTAACTTTCTTAACAGCCTACAAGAATCCAAAGAATAAATAATTGTAATCTTACTATGGTTGGCAGAAAGCCCAGAAGCAATTTGCAGAGAACTAAGATAAAGGCACGAAGGAGAGTGAAGGAAGTTGTTCCCTGCAAATTGCTTCAGTCGGCGTTCCTCTTTAAATAGGCTAAGGGAATGGCCAATTAGCCCCAAGTCTTACTCTCGAGGAGACCTCCTCCTGAGGAACCACTCCTGCCTTTTGGCAGCTCTGCATGCCCGTGCATCGAGAAGAGGCTCCTCCTCTTCGTCCTCTTCACTTAAGGGAGCTTCTGGAGATTCTGAAGGCCCTGGCTGAATCCCCGCCTCTGGCACCACATCTTCTCCAGCCTCATTGTCCAACTTGAGTGCCAGCTGCATAGGCTGCTGGCACAGCACCACACCAACCTCCTCACTGTCCAAATCAGCCATCAGTCGCACAGGCCACGTACGGGCCACAATACTATACTACACAAAAGAACACCCTTTATCCTAACAAGCATGCCACCTGGCTGGTGCTTTGCACTCAACAGTATGAAATTTAAGCTTTGCCTTGACTAAATTCCAAATCCATTCCATCAAAAGTCAACATCGCCATTGACTCAAATCACAAAATCCAAAACCTTTGCTTTCCTTTAATGTACAATTTTGTATAGGACTCAGGGCAATCTTTCGCTAACATACACATTTTCAGTGTAACTTTCTCCGAGTGCATCCTTTTGTATGTATTTTTATTTTTCATCACACACTTTCGGTTGCGGTTTTTGAACTGAGAACTGCAGCACAACATTTAGAGAAATTTGGAATCGGAGATTAACTGTTTTAATACAAAGAGCTCTCCAGGCATTGTGAATTAGGCGAGTTAGCTTAAAAATGCAGAATTAATTAATTTTTCTAACAAGGTACAGTTTCTCCGTGAAATACCTTCACACTGAGCATTTAATTCCTGGACAAGCAAAGTTTTTTAAAACTGGCTTTCCCAAGTTCTACTGAGTCCCAGTATTGTTATATTCTTTAGCCATTTGCCTTCTTGGTTGCCTTTTTGATCTAATTTGTTCAAAAGCAGTACATGTTTAGAACAATAAATTATATATGCTGCCCAGAGTCACTTGTTGAGATGAGTAGGTATAGAAATCAAATAAAAAAAAAATAAAACTGTTTCCGTAAAAATGATATTTGCCCCTTAAGGATGCAAAAGAACCAGATTAAGCTCAAGACTTTATAACTGCTCACTCCTGAAGTCTTTGCTGATAGGCATATTAAAAAATATAGATATTTTAGAGTTACATAGAAAAGAAAAATAAAGTCTTACACTGGGTGTAACCAGGCTTAATAGCAGTAACTGAGATGGATCTTGGAGTCTTAGTTTACAACCAATTAAATATGAGCCAACAGTGTGCGGCAGCAGCCAAAAAAGCCAATGCAATCCTAAACTGTATTAAGAGAGGGATACAATCAACATCAAGTGATGCACTAATACCACTCTATAAAGCCTTAGTAAGACCACACCTAGAGTACTGCGTCCAGTTTTGGTCACCACACTATAAAAAGATGTTGAGACTCTAGAAAAAGTGCAGAGAAGAGCAACCAGGATGATTAGGAGACTGGAAACTAAAACATTTGAAGAACGGTTGCAGGAACTGGGTATATCTAGTTTAATGAAAAGAAGGACCGGGAGAGACATGACAGCAGTCTTGCAATATTTGAAGGGTTGCCACAAAGAAGAGGGAATCAAACTATTTTCCAAAGCACCTGAAGGAATAATGGATGGAAACTGATCAAGGAGAGATTCAACCTGGAAATAAGGAGAAATTATCTGACAGTGAGAACAATCAACCCATGGAACAGAAGTTGCCTTCAGAAGTTGTGGGAGCTTCATCACTGGAGGCTTTCAAGAAGAGACTGGACTGCCATCTGTCAAAAATGGTATAGGGTCTCCTGCTTGGGTGAGGGTTGGACTGGATGTCCTACCAGGTCCCTTCCAACTCTGTTAATCTGTTTAAATAGCCCAGAATCTTACATTTCTCAATTGGAACTCAGATTCTCTTAGCTTCTGTTTCTGAATTGAAAATATGGAGATAATAAAACCGATCACATTGGCAGATGTGTCTGTTGCAGAGATTGCTCTGAACACTTTCAGAAGGCGATATAAATTCTAATTATTGTTTGCATTTCTTTATTATCTTTTTATCCTTCCTGTCCTCCAAGGGACTCCATAGTGCATATGTGCCTCCCATGCCAAGTTACTTCACGAATTGTATAGTCAGGCAAGGATTTGATGCCGCAACCACTGTCCTCCACCTATGACCAAGGACTCAAGAAACATTTTCAAGAAATAGAGGGGAAAGAAAAAAAATACCCAAAAAGCACGGATGATGTTCCTTAGTTTAGGTAATGAAACATCTGCAAGAAAAGAACCAAGCTCAGAGAGCACCAAAGACCCTTCATTTCAACCCTGAGCTATGAATAGTCTCCTTTCTTGAATACCAAAAAAGATACAAAACGTGGACAGAATGTAAAAATTAGAGATGACTGAAATGTGTTAGATAGATGATAGATGGACGGATGGACAGAGGGAGGGAGGGAGGGAGGGAGGGAGAGGACAAATGGACAGATGGACAGACGGATAGATGAATGGACAGACGGACAGAGAGACAAAATCAAAATCACATAATCACATAATCAAGCAGCTGGCATTGTGCATAGTTACATCTGCACATAGTTACATCTGCACTAGACCTTCCCAAGGCCAGATAAAGTGATGGAGAATGAGAGAGCTAAGATCCTGTGGGACTTCCAGATCCAGATGGACAGGCAGGTACTAGCCAATGAATCAGACAACATAGTAGTAGACAAGGACCAGAAGACAGTGGTGCTCATGGATGTAGTGATGCCACATGACATCAGGAAAGAGGAGAATGAGAAGCTGGAGAAATACCGTGGCCTCCAATGAGAATGTGAAAAGTGAAGGCCAATATTGAACACTCTCTGTGTGTGTCTCTCTTTGTCTCTCTGTCTCTCTCTCTGTTTTTGCCTCTGTCTCTGTCTCTGTCTCTGTCTCTCTCTCTCTCTCTCTGTCTTTGTCTGACTGTCTGTCTGTCTCTCTCTGTCTCTCTCTCTGTAGGTCTGTGTGTCTGTCTGTCTGTCTCTCTCTCTCTGTCACTGTCTGTATGTCTCTGTCTCTCTCTCTGTGTGTGTGTCTCTCTCTCTCTTTCTGTCTCTGTCTCTATCTCTCTCTGTCTTCTGTCTCACACCAGCCACCACTACAAGTGATGGAGAATGCTCGCCATTTTGATTATGTGAGGTTTCAGGTGCCATCTTTGGCATCTAAGCTTATTCTTTTTTTAAAAAAAAAAGAAGAACATTTTTTATTAGTAGTACATGGAAAACTTTGCTATCTGGAATGTATCTGCATGCAAGCTTCAAAAGAAAAAAGCTGCAGAATATCTACAGTTGCCCATATGGTTTTCTTCATTTGGGACAGGATTTTACATTCTGCATGAACTAAACATTTTCCTTGGTATAATTAATTGCTTCTCCCTGTGATTTTTCCCAGACACTCATTTTTTCCCCTTCTTCTCCTTTTCCTTCTTCTGTCTTTAATGCTCGCTGTAATACATCTCACTAAATAAATCTTCCTCAATCAGTTTCTTCCTCTAGCTGGCTAATGGTACCTACTGTTTTTAAACAAGTACACGTACGTAAGCCCAGATGGGATATCTAGTCTGTCTGAAAATCTTTCAACACCTGAAGAATATTTTAATAAGAAATCACCCTGAATTAAACCACTTACTCTCTCCAAAAGACCACACAGCCAACAAATACAAACAGAATAACAGAGTTGGAAGGGACCTTGGAGGTCTTCTAGTCCAACCCCCTGCTCAACCCTCTACACCAGTGGTTTTCAACCTTTTCTTCACCACAGACCACCTTTAAATACCTTTTGTGGCCCTGGACCCCCAAGATTTAACTCAACATTTAAATCATACCATTTCTTCAAGCTTTCGCAGACCCTCTGTGACTATATCATGGCCCTCTCCAGGAATCCACAGATCACAGGTTTTGAGAACTACTGCCCTATACTATTTCAGACAAATAGTTGTCTTCTTAAAAACCTCCAGTGTTGGAGCACTCAGAACTTCTGAAGGCAAGCCATTCTGTTGGTTAATTTTTCTCACTGTCAAGAGATTTCTCCTTAGTTCTAGGTTGCTTCCCTCCTTGATAAGTTTCCATCCATTGTTTCTTGTTCTGCCTTCAGTGGCTTTGGAGAATAGTTTGACTCCCTCTTCTTTGTGGCAGACTTTTAGATATTGGAACACTGCTATCATGTCACCCCTAGTCCGTCTCTTCATTAGACTAGTAGACATACCCAGTTTTATTTATTTATTTATTTTGTCAAACAGGTACAAGATAACAGGTATAAGTATAAACATTAATATGAACACAGGAAATGGATATGAATAAATGGGGACAGTAGGCACATTGGTGTGCTTATGCATGCCCCTTTCAGACCTCTTAGGAATGGGGTGAAGTGAATAGTAGACAGTCTAAGGTTAAAGTTTTGGGGGTTTGGGGAAGTAACCACAGAGTCAGGTAGTGCATTCCAGGCACTGACCACTCTGTTGCTGAAGTCGTATTTTCTGCAACTGAGTTTGGAGCGGTTTACCTTGAGTTTGTATCTATTGTGTGCTCGTGTATTATTGCGGTTGAAGCTGAAGTAGTCATTGACAGGTAGGACATTGTGGCAGATGATTTTATGTACTACGCTTAGGTCAGACCGAAGGCGGCGTAGTTCTAGGTTGTCCAAGACCAACATTTCAAGCCTGATGGCATAAGGGATTCTATTGTGAGCAGAGGAGTGGAGGACTCTTCTCGTGAAATACCTCTGGACTCACTCAATTGTATTAATGTCCGATATGCAGTGCAGGTTCCAGGCAGACGAGCTGTATTCAAGAATTGGTCTGGCAAAGGTTTTGTATGCTCTAATATATTACAATATTACAGTTCCTGCAACCTTTCTTCATACGTTCATACAATATGTTCATTTCAGAGCAAGTCTCTGTCTGGTAACACAGACATACAGAGGTCTTTCTAGTTAAAGAAACTTTAATTATTGCTTTAAGCTGAAAAGTTTCCCAATCCAACTCTTACCAGGGAGAAAAAAAATCAATATTGGCCTTCTCAGTGACTGGGTACGGGGAAGCGACCACTTACATACACAGGCACGTAGACATACACATAGTTATATACACACAATGGCGTTCCATTTTTCAGAGTTACATTTAGAATTCTATTAATGTATTATTCAAAGAATGTCATACATTTCTGGGAGCACAGGCTGAATTAATTTTTAGAAATCTCATTTTCTCTCTTCCCTCAATTCATTCCATCCCTTTTGTCCTTCCAGGTTTTGGAAGTTCTATCTTAGGAACTTAGATAGAACTTAGAAAAGAGATTTTTTCTTTCTTCCGATAGTCTTTTTTTTTTTTTAAGGCAAATATTGCTTCTTCTTCTTCTTCTTCCTCCCTCGTGTTTTTAATGGGGTTAAAATCAAATCTACTACCACCGTATTCCTAATGTATCTATAAAAACAGATCTGATTGGGGTCAACTGGGATGATCTTACCTGATTGAATATATATATATATATATATATATATATATATATATATATATAT
>WNWU01000129.1:290151-301251 GCA_012654045.1 Ptyas mucosa
ATTAATCTTCTCATTGTTCCTATCACCCATCTCCCCCCACTTATGACGATATGTCTGTAAACTTGTTGCTGGTATCCTTAAGATTTATATTGACTGTTTCCTAATATGATTTGATTGCTTATATGTTCCCTATGACTATCATTAAGTGTTGTACTTTGTGATTCTTGACGAATGTATCTTTTATGTACACTGAGAGCGTATGCACCAAGACAAATTTCTTGTGTGTCCAATCACACTTGGCCAATAAAGAATTCTATATTTTATAATGGTAAATACCATATTTTTCAGAGTATAAGATGCACCGGCGTATAAGGCGCAGCTTAGTTTTTGGGGAGGAAAATAGGAAAGAAAAAAAATCTGCCTACCAGGTATTCATCTGGCTGGCGTCCTTAGTCTGGTCAGTTTCAGAACACAAGTTTGCTTGTTTTTATCCCCTGCTCGGGGATAAAAAAACAGCTTCTAAAGCACAGCTGATCTTTGGAGAGAGAAGCAATGAGAAAAGCAGGCAAACCACGGAGATTGCTTCACTTGCTAGCGTCTTGTTAGGGCTGAAAAAAACCTTCACAGCTGAGAGTCGGAGGGAGCAGGCAAAGCACAGAAGATCACTTCACTGAAAAAAAAAGCTTCTAAAGCACAGCTGAGAGTCGGAGGTAGATCACTTCACTCGCTAGGGCCTTGTTCGGGCTGAAAAAAAGCTTCGAAAAAGCTACATTCAGAATATAAGACGCACCCAAATTTTCAGCCTTTTTTAGGAGGGAAAAAAGTGCGTCTTATACTCTGAAAAATACGGTAGGAGTTGTGAAGCCAAGGGCTGTATGATGTGAACATAAAACATAGAGTATCAGAGTTGGAAGGGACCTTGGAGGTCTTCTAGTCCAAGTTCAAGCAGGAGACCCTATACCAAGGGTAAAATCCAAAATTTTTCCCTACCGGTTCTGTGGGCGTGGCAGGGGAAGGATATTGCAAAATCTCCATTCCCACCCCACTCCAGGAGACAGATACTGCAAAATCTCCATTCCCTCCCCTCCTGGGGGAAGGATATTGCAAAATTTTCATTCTCACCCCACTCTGGGGCCAGCCAGAGGTGGTATTTGCCGGTTCTCCGAACTACTCAAAATTTCCGCTACCGGTTCTCCAGAACCTGTTAGAACCTGCTGGATTTCACCCCTGCCCTATACCATTTCAGACAAATGGATATCCAGTCTCTTCTTAAAAGCTTCCAGTGATGGAGCACCCACACTGGTTGATTGTTCTATGAGGAAATTTCTCCTTAGTTCTCGGGTTGCTTCTCTCCTTGATTAGTTTCCACCCATTGCTCCTCGTCCTGCCTTCAGGTGCTTTCGAGAATAGCTTGACTCCCTCTTCTTTGTTGCAGCCCCTGAGATATTGGAACACTGCTATCATCTCACCCGCTAATCCTTCTTTTTTTCTAGACTACACTGTCTAGTCTAGCAAAAACGTGGGCTGCCTTTCATTCCTGCTGCGACCAGATTTTATTGCTATTGTGCAATTCCTTAATGCTGGAAGTCACCCAGAATGGAACAATAATATCTCAGTACTGTTTAGGATGTGTAAAATTGCTAGTTGCACATTTTCCAATTCTCAGTTTTGGCTTTGCAAGTTCAGGCTTTTTCCACGAACGTTTTATTTTATGGAGCATTTTGGTGGAGGGTTAACCTCTCACCCCCTTCCTCTTACAACTTGAACAAAATCTTCATCCATCTGCATCCGAGGATTTGAGGTTCATCCGTGGCCAACTTTCCTGGGCGAGCTCCCAAGTGCTTTAAAATTGATCACGAAACATATGATCACAGATACCGGTTGCCAATTAATGTGCCACGTTTCTAAATGATCTGTATTTGTAGGTGTCACAATCAGCGTGCCGCACTGGAATATAGCTGGAAGGAACTACGTATCTTTTAACTCTTGACCGAAGTAAATACGTACACTTATTGGCTTTTAGTAAAGTTACAGAAATGAGCCAGCCATTCCTAGTCTTTTTTCTGGCCATTAATTTGAACCAAGGTGGCACTGGATTCTGCCACAGGACCATTTCATGCCTGTGGCAAAGAGAAGAGGATATTTGTAGCTCAGGGTTGAGCTGTGGGGAACTCCTTCTAACACTGACGATGTTACCTAGTTGGGTCGTGAAATGTCTGCAAGAAAATAATCAAGCTCAGAGAGAACCAAGAACCCCACAGTCTTGTTCCTCGACACTGCAAGCCCCTCTCCCTTGTAGCACTGATGATGTTACCTAGTTGGGTCGTGAAATGTCTGCAAGAAAACAATCAAGCTCCAGGGAAAGGATACTGCAAAATCTCCATTCCCTCCACACTCCAGGGGAAGGGTACTGCAAAATCTCCTTTCCCACCCCACTCCAGGGATACTGCAAAATCTCCAATCCTTCCCCACTCCTGGAGGAAGGATACTGCAAAATCTCCATTCCCACCCCACTCCAGGGGAAGGATACTGCAAAACTCCCATTCCCTCCCCACTTCTGGGGGAAGGATATTGCAAAATCTCCATTCCCACCCTATTCTGGGGCCAGCCAGAGGTGGTATTTGCCGGTTCTCCGAACTACTCAAAATTTCCGCTACCGGTTCTCCAGAACCTGTCAGAACCTGCTGAATAGCACCCCTGCTCTTTACTCTACATTTTCCAATCGTCTACTTTTATCGTAATCATGCATTTTGTGGAACAATGAAGGGGGTGGGGGAAATGAGTAAATGACACCATTTCATCCCCCCATGCGTCTTGAATTATTCCTTGCCGGGAGAAAGTCTGCTTCCTCAGTCAGAACTTGCTTAAATCAATCTGTCATTAGACATGATAAATAAAAATTACTTGGGGGGGGGGGGCAGGCTGGAACGGGGTAAAAACACACAACGGCAGCTTAGAAAAGTTCTGCTTTCTCCCTTAAAACTTCCCGAAGAGTCTTAATTAAGAAATATTGGACAAAAATAAAAATTTGGATAGCAGAAATAACTGCGGAAGATATTGAGCTAAAACCAGAAATCTTTTTGTTAGGAATGCTTAAACAAAACATTAGAAAAGAAATAAGATACCTAACATTACATATAATTACAGCGGCTAGGTTAGCCCTCCATTACCAACCGAGCAGCAAATAATCCCAACAAATTTATATATGTGCAGAAATGGATAGATTAACTTTGAAATTAAAAGATGAGGAAGACTCACAATATTTTAAGGTATGGGATAGCTGGTATGAGTGGATAAACCAAGGGAAAAGAAGGCAAAGTAAAAATGTAGTAAGAAATTAAAAGCAATAATCCTACACCGCCATTAAGATAAAAAGAGGAAATAAGGCACTGTGTATATTTGTACTTATACATATTATATACACTTAGCTTGCTTGTTGGTGATTAGTATTGTAATTTTTTTTTTTTATTTGATTTATATGCCGCCCTTCTCCGGAGACTCAGGGCGGCTTACAATGCGCTCAGCAATTTGAAGGTTGCGAATGTTTTATATAATTTTATATTTTTTAAATTTAATAAAGTTTGCTTTTTAAAATTTTTAAAAAAAACCTACTTCCTGAAGAGTCACATCTAATTGCTGAAAGGCAACTTCAGAAGGTTTCACTCGAACCACCTGAATTATCTGTTCTGCCCCCCCACCCTTTCCAAGATTGTAGCGCAAGGCTTATATAGGAATAAAGAAGGTACAGCGAGCCAAATTTGATGCTTAAACGGTAATACCTTGGAAACGGGGCAATAATTATAGAATTGGTTGAAGTCTGCACAGTGGTGGGTTTCGCATCAAGTAAACCTGCAGGTGTTTTCTCTATTCTAACGCCAGTGATTAAGTTCACTTTCGAAGCTCCAGCTCTGCATGTGGCTGTGGATTGGGGGTAGGGGGGGGTGGGGGACGACAATACAGCTGCAACACAAATGACAGGATTTGGCAAGATCGGTTGGCGGTGAGGACGACAAACAAACACAACAGATCTGGGAACTTGGGAGAAGGATGCTTTTCTGGTTACAGGACATTCCACGTCCTTGTTAGACTTGGATGGCTTCACTTTGTTGACAGGTTAAAAAGAATGTACCGGCTTGATAATTAAAAAAAAAAAAAGAAAGAAAGAAAAAAGCTTCTAGAAATCCAATATTTGCACACACTGCTGTAACCTTGAGCTGGTTGGGCCAATCGTGGTATTGACTCAAATGGATGTTACGTCACTTCAAGTTATACTTATGGCCTCTTAAGTGCAATTCCATTTAACGTGGGTTGGAACGCGACGCATTCCTGGGATGGTTATTCTTAAAAATTCAACTTCACATCCCTTGGGCACCTTGACATATTATACTTACATACTTCACTGTGGCAAGAAAGGTCGTAAAATAGGGCAAAAGTCACTGAACAATTGACTTGTACAGCAACCGAAATTTTGGGCTTAATTATCGTCATAAGCCAAGGACTACCTTACCTGTAGCCTTGCTTTGGAACATGCTGCAAGTTGGGTTAAAAGTGAATACAGAATTGATAGCTGCTTTAAGTGAGATACCCTTGCTTAATTACATTAAATCTCTAAATATTAATCTGGACCACTTCCCAAACTAAATCCTGAGTTCCTAATCATTTTCCACCCTGAATCGCATTCTTTCATTCAATTCATTATATTGACATACTGTAATGCTTAGCTTTCTCTTCCATAAAACTTTTTCTTTTTTAAAAAAACAAAAAAATAATAATTCTTATCAAGAAGCAGTCACCTCATTTGGTAAAGATAAAGGTAAAGGTTCCCCTCGCACATATGTGCTAGTCGTTCCTGACTCTAGGGGGCGGTGCTCATCTCCATTTCAAAGCCGAAGAGCCAGCGCTGTCCGAAGACATCTCCGTGGTCATATGGCTGGCATGACTCAACACCAAAGGCGCACGGAACGCTGTTACCTTTCCACCAAAGGTGGTCCCTATTTTTCTACTTGCATTTTTTTACCTGCTTTCGAACTGCTAGGTTGGCAGAAGCTGGGACAAGTAACAGGAGCTCAGCCAGTGATGAAATCCAATTGTTTTTACTACCGGTTCTGTGGGCGTGGCTTGGTGGGAGTGGTGTGGCTTGGTGGGCATGGCAGGGGAAGGATACTGCAAAATCCCCATTCCTTTCCCACTCCTGGGGGAAGGATATTGCAAAATCTCCATTCCCACCCCACTCTGGGGCCAGCCAGAGGTGGCATTTGCCAGTTCTCCGAACTACTCAAAATTTCCGCTACCGGTTCTCCAGAACCTGTCAAGAACCTGCTGGATTTCACCCCTGAGCTCACCCCACTACGCAGCACCAGGGATTCGAACTGCTGAACTGCCGACTTTTCGATTGACAAGCTCAGCGTCTTAGCCACTGAGCCACAGTGTTCTCATTTGGACCCCTGCTTTAATTCTGGCTGAAGTACTGAAAATGTATTAAAATATACCAGATTTCCATCCGAAAACTAATTTTCCCACCATCGTTCTCGGTAGAAATATTCTATGTTCAATTTCGCATTACTGCACCCCTTGCATTAACAGAATAGGAGGATATTCAAATGTTCATACTGTAGATACTAATTCTTAGGTTGCTAAATCCATTAAGCTTTTTGTTAGTGTCTTTTAATAGTGAAGCAAGGAAATAGGTGCATTTTTAAAAAGGCATGGTTAAGTGGCTTATGTAATTTAATTTATTGCGTATATGTCAGCTCTTTGCCTGTCGATAGGCTTACCTGAGAAGATAGCAGGAAGGAAGAGAAATTAAGACATACTAAGAAAGCAGCTTAGATTACGATTGAGCTCAACATCCGACTAAGCCACAGTTTACTTAAATCTCGGCTTATTGAATAAATTGCATTATGCAGACTCATACATGCAACATGCTAAGCCACCAATCTCAATTACAGTCCATAATGGCTAAATATGTCTCAGGCATAAAAAATCAGGACCAGGAGTGAAATCCAGCAGGTTCTGACAGGCTCTAGAGAACCGGTAGCAGAAATTTTGAGTAGTTCGGAGAACCGGCAAATGCCACCTCCAGCTGGCCCCAGAGTGGGGTGGGAATGGAGATGTCGCAGTATCCTTCCATGGCCACGCTCACCAAGCCACGCCCACAGAACTGGTAGTAAAAAAATTTGGATTTCACCGCTGGTCAGGACCATTTGTTTAGTTTGCAGCATAAACAATTTATTGAAGCCTACTTAGAGAAATCTGGCCAATTAATGGTCAGAACTAAATTGGTGCTAAATAAGGGAAGGGAAATCCAGAGGGGTTGGACTCGGATCTCTTGTGGAAATGTAAGGATTCTAGATTCACCACCAAGGAATTCCACCCACACAGGGAACTATCTATTCCTGTCTAAATCTCAAAGGAAAAGAAGAATGTTAATACAGTACAACTCTCGTGCAAATTTGTCTTTATACTTAACAGGAAGTCGATGCCGCTTGCTTCATTATTTTTTGTTGCAGTTACAGCCGACCTTTCTTTTCGGGATGCTTTTTAGTATACACAACTCTCTCTCCACCATTTCTACTCCCCACTATATGAATACTGTGGGGTAGGTTGGGCTGATATTGAGGGAGCTGTCCATAGTCATGAACTGCCTCTTGTCGTTCGTCGTATAATGGGGAGGAATCAACTGTGTTATCAAAGACAAGAAAAATACCCTTCATTTGGGTTCCTTGGTGTACTCTGAGATTCACTGTTTTCTTGCAGAAAACATCCATCCATCCATCCATCCATCCATCCATCTTTCTTTCTCTCCACCCATATCTATCTATCTATCTATCTATCTATCTCTATTCCTCTCTTCCATCCCTATCTATCTACCTATCTACCTATCTACCTATCTACCTATCTATCTATCTATCTATCTATCTATCTATCTATCTATCCCTCTCTTCCATCCCTCTCTATCTATCCCTCTATCCCATCCATATCCATATCTTCCTATCTATCTATCTATCTATCTATCTATCTATCTATCCCTCTCTTCCATCCATGTCTCCATATCTCCATATCTATCTATCTATCTATCTATCTATCTATCTATCTATCTATCTATCTATCTATCCCTCTCTTCCATCCCTCTATCCCATCCATATCCATATCTTTCTATCTATCTATCTATCTATCTATCTATCTATCTATCTATCTATCTATCTCTATCTATCTATCTATCTATCTATCTATCTATCTATCTATCTATCTATCTATCTAATCTATTCCTTTCTTCCATCCATGTCTCCATATCTCCATATCTATCTATCTATCTATCTATCTATCTATCTATCTATCTATCTATCTATCTAATCTATTCCTTTCTTCCATCCCTATGTATTATCTATCTATCTATCTATCTATCTATCTATCTATCTATCTATCTATCTATCTACCTACCTATCTATCTATCTCTCTCTCTCTCTCTCTCTCTTCCATCCATCTCTCTCTCTCTCTATCTCTCTCTCTCTCTTCCATCCATCTCTCTCTCTCTCTCTCCCCCCCTCTCTCTCTCTGCTAGCCAGCTAGCCAGTATTTCATGATAACAAAGTCCTGTGAGTTTTCTCACTATCCTCTTTTAAAAAGAATCTCTAGGGCCCGGCCCCAAATGTTGGCATCAGAGTAGGATTAGCATTCCTGGTGTTAACTTTAGCTAGTGGGCAAATATTAGAAACTCATCAGATTTTTTAAAAAAGCGAGGGTTTCGACCCATTTTCTTCTCTCCTCTGCATCGCAGGTGGCATAAAAATAGACTTCTTTTGTTTCCATAATGGATTTTACAAAGCAATTGAGGTGGGTTGGCAGCTCTGCAATCTGACAAAACAAATATTTCTTTTCACTGAAAAGTACATATGAGTTTTCTCTCCTATCACCCAAAAAAATCTCCCAAAGCTTTTCAGAACCCAGCGCACGTCCACTCCTCTTTGCAACTCATTTTCCCCTCTTTTTGTGACAACTGAGGCAATAATTCACAGCTCACTGGGTCTCCTAAATAACCCCCTTTATATTAACATGGTTGACATTCCCTCATGCCCAGCAGGGATCAACTGCACTGGCAGGCACCCATGAGGGATTCTTAAGACTTTGGAGATTTAAACATAACTGTCCCAAAAGTCTGTCTGTCTCTCTGTGTGTGTGTGAATGCGCGTTCTCCTTGCTACCGTCTCAAAACTCAAAAATGGAAGAATAACATAACATTGCCATTTTGCAATTTCCAAGTATTTTTTCCCCCTTTCCTGGCTCTCATTCAGATTCCTTCCACAAGTGTTTTCAAGTCAGATAAGCTTCACCCTTCTGAGAAACTGGTCCTTTCTCTTCCCTTCCCCTCCCCTATACTAGAGTCAAATGAGCTCCTTAAGTACCGTATTTTCTGGAGTATAAGACGTGCTGGGGGCGCAGTGGACTAATTCACTGTTATTAAGATCAGCTGCTTGCAATTACTGCAAGTTCAAATCCCACCAGGCTCAAGGTTGACTCAGCCTTCCATCCATTCTAAGATAGGTGAAATGAGGACCCAGATTGTGGGGGCAATAAGCTGACTTTGTATAAATATACAAAAGTATGAAGGCTATTGCTTAATGCATTGTAAGCCACCCTGAGTCTCCGGAGAAGGGCGGCATATAAATCAAATTAAAAAAAATAAAATAAGACGCACCTTTTTCCTTCCCAAAAAGAAGGTGAAAATCTGGGTGCGTCTTATACTCCGAATGTATCCCCGCCCAGCCTCTCAAACGGAGGTTTTAGAGGCTGAAAAAAGCCTCTGAAATGGAGCTTCAGAAAAAAAGCCTCAGAAACGAAGCTTCAGGGGGAAAAAAAGCCTCCAAACAGTCATAAGTCACTTTTTTTCAGTGGCGTTGCAACTTTGAACGGTCACTAAACGATCTGTCGTAAGTGGAGAACTACCTGTACTTTGTGAAGTATTACATGGTTACAACCAGTTTAACCTTCTCGCCAGTGAACACACCGTACAGTTGTAGGTTTTAGGTTTAATGCAATTATTTATTACTGAAGACAGTGTTTAGGTTAACACGGAGTCTTTCCTCATTGTAAAAAAAAGAAGAAAAATTAATAATAAATGTATTTATAAAAAGGGACCACCTCCAGGAATGGGAATAGATACTAATTGCTCAAGTTACTAGTCATCCATGAAGCATATGCTGAATGTAACCCAAACAGGCCAGAAATGACTTCGGCAGCTGTAAATCTTTCACACCTACAATTATGTGTGAGCACTGGTAGAATTTTTATTTTTATTTTTTTTAAAAAAAGCTCCATTCAACAGCTGGAATCAGGTAGGTTTACCAAAGTGAAATTGCAAAATTAAATTTAGATGAACTTAATTAAAAAAAGGGGGGGGAGTTATCCAATTTAATGCCGACATCCATCACAGCCTCATTGAAATCCTTTCTGGTCGCAAGAAAATAAATTAAGGCATGAATTCCAAAGCCACAGAAAGGAGGGACTGAAGTATGAATGGAAGGAGAAGGGAAATCATTCATCCAGGAGGAATTTTCTGAGCCCTCAGATGGAAATGTTCACCAGGAGGAGCAGGAGACCCTACACCATTTCTGACAAATGGCAGTCCAATGTCTTCTTGAAAGCCTACAGTGATGAAGCTCCCACAACTTTTGAAGGCAACTTCTGTTCCATTAGTTGATTGTTCTCACTGTCAGGAAATTTCTCCTTATTTCTAGGTTGAATCCAGTGGTGAAATCCAATTTTTTTTTTTACTACTGGTTCTGTGGGCGTGTCTTGGTAGGCGTGGTGTGGCTTGGTGGGTGTGGCAGGTGAAGGATACTACAAAATCTCCATTCCCACCCTACTCCTGGGAGAAGGATACTGCAAAATCCCCATTCCCTCCCCACTCCTGGGGGAAGTATCTTGCAAAATCTCCATTTCCACCCCACTCTGGGACCAGCCAGAGGTGGTATTTGCCAGTGCTCCAAACTACTCAAAATTTCTGCTACCGGTTCTCCCGAACCTGCTGGATTTCACCCCTGGTTGAATCTCTCCTTGTTCAGTTTCCATCCATTATTCCTTCTCTGGCCTTCGGGTGCTTTGGAAAAGAGCTTAACCCTCTCCTCTCTGTGGCAGCCCCTCAGGTATTGGAAGACTGCTATCCTGTCTCCCCTGGTCCTTCTCTTCACTAGACTAGCCATGCCCAGTTCCTGCAACTGTTCTTCGTATGTTTTAGCATCCAGTCCCCTAATCATCTTTCTTGCTCTTCTCTGCACTTTTTCTAGAGTCTCAACATCTTTTTTATAAACTGCCCCTCTTGAAAGACCAGTTCCTCTTAACTAGTGGTGGAATGCTGCTGGTTTAACAACCGGTTTGGCGAGCACGTGCTTTGCGCTGAAAATGGAGCATTTAGAAGTTCAGCTGCTTACCTTCCATGTCACTACGGGTAAGTAGAATAGTGAGGGGGGGGGAAGGGAATCAGCTTTGCCGCATGATTGAGATGAGCTAGGAAGCAGGAAATAAAAGACAGGATAGGGCAAGGGTGGGTGGGTGGGTGGGCAGGGCCAGCTGATTGTCGGATTGTCAGCCCGAACCGGCTGAATACCACTTGTGCTCTTAACCCTTCGCAGAGCTCCTGCGAGTCTCCTGATGCCTCCCTGGGAGATTCCCGCATGTTGATATATAAATTATTATGTTTATGGTTTGACATCTTCAGGAGATATTAAAGATTGACAGACACAGGCTTCTCTTCCCCGAGAAGAAACATTTTTGGCTTCCTCCTTGTCTAAACAGCCTGATCATTGGCAGGAAGGAAATGTTTCGTGCTCCTCCAAACAACCAGAGAATATTTAATATTGCAAATATTTGCAGGCCTTACCATGGTATTCAACCTTTGGTTATGGAGATCTCAAACCAGTTGTCTTCAGCTCAAATGGGAGAACCTGTCAACGAAAAGGCAAAAAAAGAGAAAAGATTTAAATGTATGCGTTTGGATGTGTGTGATATTTTAAAACCTCCACTTACTAAATGGGATGGGATGGGATGGGATGGGATGGGATGGGATGGGATGGGATGGGATGGAATGGAATGGAATGGAATGGAATGGAATGGAATGGAATAGAATAGAATAGAATAGAATAGAATAGAATAGAATAGAATAGA
>WNWU01000129.1:306993-317291 GCA_012654045.1 Ptyas mucosa
ATATATATATATATATATATATATATATATATATATATATATATATAAAACCACTCACACATTAATCACGAAATCTCCAGAACCGTAAAGCCTACAAACTTGAAATTTGCCACGTATATTCCTCTTGGCTTCTAGGTGCGCCCTAAGAAAGGATTTTTCGAAATGACCATCAGAGCATTAGTATTTCCCATATTGTTATTAACACAGTCTGATGCTAAAGAGTGCTACTCCCCCTTCCCACCTCAAAAGAAACTTGTTCCAAATGCAAAACACAAGCAGAGGAGAGGAGTTTCATTTTCAGTTTTAATTTCACAGCAGGAAGCAGCTTTACTACAGAACAGTTGAGCTAAGCCACGCCCAGCCTCCTTCTTGTCTCCTTCTTGCTCACACAGCAAATACTGTTTGAGTTTCCAAACACCCCTCAACTCTCTCACACACTGACAGGATGCTAGCCAGATGAATACTGATGGGACATTCTACTCCCCCTCCCCCTCTGTTCCAACTGCCAGTTGCATTATATTAACACACTCTGATGCTATGGAGTTACACCTCCTACATTAAGATTCAAGCTGCAAGTGTTAATTTATCAAGCCCAAGCGCATAGTTTCGTAGCAAAGCACGGGCATCCAGCTTATATATATATATATATATTATTATATATATACCTATTAGTGTACATTCAAAGTGACACTAAAGTTATTCTAAGTATAAGTATAAGTCTTCAGGTTGAAAACCTGGGTATGGAAATCTAGAAACACTCACAAAATGATCTTTTGTGGAATTTGGCAAAGCGACATCAAAATGAAATGTAACTGATTTGCAGGGAAAGAAGTACTAATAAAAGGAGAAGTGTTTCTATTCTGAGTTGGCTTGGTTCATCCTTAGTAACAACATCTCTATAACGTCTCTACTACATAGTACTGAACTGGGTTTCCCACCATGTTGTGAAATATTGGTGATACAAGCTTCTTCATTAGATATGAACTTCTACCTAAGAAAGCTTTCTCCCCCCAAAATAACAGTTTTGTCCTCCGATACCATTCAATATCTTACAAGTAAGGCGGGTAACTCTTATCCTCACATTTCCTTCCCACATAGATTCAAGAAAAAGCCAAGTTAATGATCCCGATTTAGGGACCCTGATTTTTCCACTATGCTTCATGATTAGAAACAGGGATGGCTTTAAAACTTCTGCAGATCTCCAAACTGCAGAAGTCTGAGTTACATGGACAATTGTCTACATTGCTTGAGAGGCACAAACAACAAAACCCACACATGAAGAGTTCCAATTAGCTACTTTATTGTTTTATGCCAATTGCACAGGAATCTTCCTAAAGTGGCAAGATTTTGTCCGGGAAAAACAGATTAGGCTCAAAAGCATTCAAGAGGAGCCAGACCTTGCCCTCTTGTGCTTACGTAACGAGTCCAGGCTAATTCCCTGTTTGATTCCTCCTCCCAATTGTGCCAGTTGCTCTCCAGCAACGTATGACAAAGAGAAGAACTTTTCTTCAAAATAAGTTGGGGTTTAAAGAAGTAGGGGGAATGATCAAGAAGAGAAAGCTGTTCGAAGTTTTTTTTAAAAGATCTCAGCAGAACTCTTACGCAATCCCAACCTATAGGAACCTTTCTGATTTTGAATCTCGCCTAAAGCTTCTTGAAAGAATCTCTTCTGCAACTCTCAGCATCTCAGAAAGGAACGGCTGTTGATACAGTTACCTTAAGAAAACATGAAAACCGCATTATTGCTCCGTTCCCAAAATCTGACATGACAAGACTAGATCAAAGCTGCACGCAGGAGGGGAATTCTGCAATTCAAATAGTATATGGGAAGATAGGGAGGGAAAACATGAGTTATGTTTAATAATGCATTCTTTTTACACCGTAAAATACATGGTAGTCTAAAGCTTTTTAAACATTTACTCAAGAAGTGACACGGACAGGTAAAGAGGGATGTAAACCTCCATCAAAACTAATAAGAGCAATCAGCTTCTAATGAATAATGATTAAAGAACCTAGAAGAGAACTGTGGATCTTTCAGGTGGCTGGCCCAGTGGTGGGTTTCTACTGGTTCGCCACGGTTCAGGCAAACCGGTAGTGGCAGCAGTGGGAGGCTCCGTTCAATTGTCCGGACGTCATCACGGAAGCTCTGCACATGCGCAGAAGTACCCCGTGCATGCATTCACAGTTCCAAACTGGTAGCGAAGGTAAGTGGAATCCACTACTGGGCTGGCCCATTACTAAAAATTAATACTAAAAGAGGAAATGGAAAGGCAAAGGGAATCTTGGATAGTGTGTTGTGACCCAGGCCCAAGTAAGGAGTAGGAAAATCAGTCTGTGAAAAAACAAACAAACTTTATTCGAACAGCTGAGAATGACTTCATTCCCAGCGTCGTTCAACTAAATTAAAGCAAATTCCTCCCAACACAAATTCCTCAGTCCTATCGCAAACCTTGGTCCAATTAGGCAAACTGCCAGAGGCCTTTCTTGGCAAACGTTCAGAAGTCACGGATACAAAAATAAATACAAGATGTAGACGAAGAAGAAGATGAAGCTACCAACGTTGTTTTCCGGCAAAGCCCAAACGCCGTTGCTGGTCTGTTTTAAGCCTTATGGGAGGGGCCAATCATCTCTTGGGCCTACTCCCAAGTTGTCCTCTTTGCTTGAGCTGCTCTTGGCTTCTGGCAGCTCTTCTCATGCGTGCATTAGGAACAGGCTCCTCCTGTTCCTCTGCCTCATTCCTATCAGTCTCTGGAGGCTCTGGAGTCCGCACCTCACTCCCTGATGGTTCTGGCCCCATCTCTGCCTCTGATGAGGCAGAGCCCTCATCTGGGCCTTCCCCAGCTTCCAGGACTGGCCCATGTTCTTCCTCACCCTCATCACTGTCCGACTCCACTGCCAGCTCTGCAGGTTGCTGGCAGATCACAACAAATAGTTACATTTTTCATTTTAGGTCATAAGACCCAAGAATAATCTTCTTGGTCCAGTAGGTATTTGAGCATTTTCAATCAACTTTCTAGCTCAGTTTTCCCCAATTGAGAATATCCCCAAAAGACACCGGACAGCCCTTTGTCTGGATGCTATAGGTCTTGGCTAGAAGACCTCAAAGATCCCTTCCAACCTATTATTCTATGTTCTACATGGATTGGGATGGTCGGCAGTCCATTTTCAGACCCGAGGTGACTATTCTTATCAATTTTGAAGGAGCCTGAAGAACATTCTAAATCCATCTTCCTCAACCACAGTATGAATTTCACCTCCCACCATTATCAGACCTGGAAAAATAAGGCATCCTTCACTTAATCCTCCAAGGAAAGATTGAAGGCAAACGAGGAGATCCAGGTAGAAGAAGAAGAACATCATGGCTTCAAAATCTAAGGGACTGGTTTGGACAAAACTCAACAGCACTTTTTCATGTGGCTGTTGATAAAAATAGGATGGCCAACATGATCGCCAACATCCGATGACGGATATGGCACAACAACAACAAGAAGAATCATTATCAGCCATAGCCAAGATGGCTGGGGAATTTTGGGGGCTGAAGTTCACATCTGTGGCAAATGCCCTGATTGCAGCACCTCCCACTTAATTCTCAGGAGCTCTCAGCATCTGGCAAACAAAGTTAGTTGAGTGAACCGAGAAAGAGATCTTCCCTTTGTTTGAGAAATGTCCTTTCTGGTCTCTCCCACACTCTTGATGTTTTGGCATCCAGCTAAGATCTACATCCTTTCCCAGGCATAGCGACACAGATCCCTGCTGGTCTTTCAAAAGCAGGTTAAAATGAAGCTCTTCCGAAAGATCTTTTCAGTGACTTTAGATAGCACCCTAATAGAATTGTTTCCAGGTTAACAGTTTTAAATATTAGTTCTAACTGTTTTAATTATCTTTTGTACCTCTCCATTATGGATCTTTACCTCCTGGTAAACTGCCAAAAGACATGGCTGCAAAAAAAAAAAAATCTAACCAATCAATTAAATAAATAACCAGTGGGTTTTATATTTATTAATATTTGGATATTTAAAAATATCCAAAAATACCTTCCTGATTATATTAGTAAATCGAAAAATCTACCACTTTCAATTATTTCAACTTGATTATTTCACTAATATTTCCCTGCCCTGAAATAAATGAGGTGCCTCTGAAATTCAACAGGCAATGGCAGATATTAGGCAGAAAATACAACTAAATCCCAATTTGAATGTTGGAAACTCTGAAAATTATGGTTATAAACCAACTGCTTAACGCATTGTAAGCTGCCCTGAGTCTCCGGAGAAGGGCGGCATATAAATCAAATAAAAACAAAAAACAAAAAACTGGATGGTACCAGCTTAAATAAACTGATTCCAGCATAATGTTATGGCCCAGCGTGGAACAAATCAAATCATTTATTTCATAATCGCACAATGCAATATAGTCCTTATTGTTTTTTTTTCTTTGATGGCTATAGAACATTGAATAATAGGAAGGGACCTTGGAGATCTCCTGCCCTACCATTCCATACAAATGGCTGTCCACTCTCTTCTTGAAAACCTCCGATGATGGAGCACCCACAACTTCTGGAGGCAAAGTATTCCACTAATTAATCGGTCTCACTGGCAAAAAATGTCTCCTTAATTCTAGGATGGTTCTCTCTTTAAAGATCTTCCACCCGACAAGTCTTGTCTTACTTTCAGGTGCTTCAGAGAATGAGCTGACTCCTCCCTCTCTGTCACAGCCCCCTCAAGTGATGGAAAACTGCTATCATGTCACTCTTAGCCCTTCTCTTCATTAGACTAGACGTACCTACTTCCCTCATCATATAGTTTAGCCTCCAGATCCATTATCATACCCCTTTGTCCTTCTGATTTAACCATGTACGGTAGTGGCCAAAATTGGGGAAACCTTTTGGGAAACGTGTATTTTCTAAAACTAGCTAATAACACCACTTTTTTGGGGTGGGGGAGCAGTACCCTGAAATGACATATCAATGGAAAGATAATTTCCAAGAATTACATCAAGAATGTAATGCCATAACCTTTATGAAGGATGTGCTTTTAGAATAGCAGTTACAGTATAAAGAAGAAAAGGGAAACAGGTAGAAAAAAACGAGCTATACAAAAATTATCACCACGTCAGTTAATCCTTAGCTGAGTAACCTTTAGCATGAATGACGGCCTTACAACGTCTTCCCATGGAGTGAACCAAGATTGTCTTTTAGTTCTGCAGCTGTTATCATGTGAAACCAAGATTGAAGGATGGCTTCTATTAACTGGGTTTTATTGCTGGGTCGCTTCTGACTAACAAGCTTCTTTAGTCGGCTCCATAGATTTTCAGTTGGGTGAAGGTCTGGGCTATTCGCAGGCCATTCCAGCAGTGGAATAGGATTATCTTGAAACTCCCCCCAAAAGTGGTGTTATTAGCCATCAAATCTCAAAAATACACTTTTCCCCAAAAGGTTTCCACAATTTTGGCCACTACTGTATAAATAATAGAGTTGGGCAGGAGGAAGACTTGTGCAAAACTCCATCCCACCTCCACTCACTAAATTCCAGTTTGGGAAATTATTATTTTTATTATTATTTTTATTTATTTATTTTATATACTGCCCTACTCCCAAAGGACTCAGGGCGGTGTATAGTTGAACGAAATATACATGTAATAAAGGAATTGAAAAGAAAAAAAATGACATGTCTTCTATTTTCCGAACGCAAAATAGAATCAGATACCCGTTTTGTTTTATCTGCTTTGATAGGCACTTAGCTGGAAAATTCTTATGCACAAATGCCGCAGAATTCAGTATGAACATTATGTTTTTTACCCTTTGTCATTGTTTCCTCCTTAACCCCTTCACCTCTGGGAAAGTGACCAGAATGAATATTTTATGTTTGTTCATTTAATTGCATAAATGTATGCAGCCTTTGATTTATGATCCGTGCGATTCCGCTTGCTGTATCAAACAACGCTCGTACTGATGCATTAGCCGTGTATAACAAAATCAAGGAAAAATATTAACCTGTCAGTTGATTTTCTTCGTTTATTGCAGACTGACCTCTCCCATTATAATTTCTAAACCATTAACGTGGCCAGGAATAGGGAGCTGCCAGTTTCCCTATTCATTTGAAAGTTTGACTACCTTAACTATGTATGATGTTATTGGAAGCTAAATTGACATTAAAGTATCACCGAGATGTTAATATCCAATTTAAAAATGAATACTTTCCTATACAGATGGGTGGAAACTCTGAGTATGTTCCTCATAATAAGAGCGTATTTTCTGTCGGCAAAATCCTATTATGTTATTCCTTGATCATGATGTAAAGGAGAACATCCAACCAGACATGTGATCAAGACAAATAAATGCCAATCCTTTAAATGTGAGGGGAAGAAAGAAACTCAAAAGAATAGAGATGGTGAATTCCCTGTATCCAGAAAAGATAGAAATAAATCTACTGAGAGTGTTCAGTAGAATATATAGACTTGGGCATTTCAACCTTGACAACTTTAAGACTTGTGGACTTCAACGTATAGAATTCCTTAGCCAACTACTATGTCCCATTTATACAGAGAGTCCTGGCAGACGCCATGTGAGGTGCAAATCCTAATTGCTGGTGTGATAGTTCAAAACGTGGCATCCTTTTTGTTTGCAAAATTAGTACTGTATCCCTGAGTCACATTTCATTCTCAGCCTTACTCCAAGAGGACAAGTTGCCAAGAATATCTGGGATGAAGAACAACGATGAAGATGATTTTGATACTGCCTACCTGACTGCTCTTTAGAAGGCCAGATCCTGATGAGAAGGAAGGACTCACTGGAGAAGAGCCTAATGCTGGGAAAGTCTGAGGGCAAAAGAAGAAGGGGACGGCAGAGAATGAGGTGGCTGGATGGAGTCACTGAAGTAGGCGGTGTGAGCTTAAATGGACTCCGGGAGATGGTAGAGGACAGGAAGGCCTGGAGGAACATTGTCCATGGGGTTGCGATGGGTTGGACATGACTTCACAACTAACAACAACAACTGAACCCTCAAAGGGGCTGCCTAACGTTCTGTGTATTTTTAAGCAAAGTGTCTCTTTGCTTTTTCTTTCTTCTCACGTAAATGAAAAAAGATAAGATATTCCACATGGGCTCTTGCATTAAAATATATTTTGCAGTCTCATAGAGTCATAATGGCTTCATAAATTAGTAATGCGTCATTAATATGCGATGACTGGTTTCCCATTCCTGCACCTCCACAGGTTGTGGATCATTTCTTTCAAGCACAGGGCTCTGGGATTTAATGAAAGAGCAAATGTGGTTTTCGCGCCCTTAAAATAGAAGCTTCCTTAAGTCGTATGTAGACAATCTGAAACAGGATCGACTTGGGCAGGGAGGAAATTGCTGGACAAAGTCAGGGTCCTGTTGAGTTTTGGCTCTGGTCCAGTTGTCTGTTGAGTGCCTAAGAGTGCCTAATCGCTAACACGTGAGAAAATCTAAAACTTAACAGGAAGTCTTAAGTCCAGTGTTTTTCCAGCTGGGCAATTTCAAGACAGGCAGACTTCATGTCCCAGATTTCCCTAGCCAACATAGCCATTACTGAGAATTCTGGGAGCTGAAGTGCACATTGTTGTGGTCCACCAGCAGCTTGCGGACCTGGCAATGGAGTCGGACAGTGAGGAAGCTGGAAACGACAACAGGCCAGTCCTGAAGTTAGGGGAAGGCCTGGACGAGGGCTCTGCATCGGAGGCAGAGATGAGGTCAGGAGCAATGCGCGCACTCCGGAACCTCCAGAGGCGGACAGCAGAGAGGCAGAGGAACAGGAGGAGCCTGTTCCTAGTGCACGCATGCGAAGAGCTGCCGGAAGGCAAGAGCAGCTGAAGCAAAAAGGACAACTCAGGAGTAAGGCCAGAAGATGATTGTCCACTCCCATAAGACTTAAAACAGCAGCAACAAGCCGTTGGGTTATTTGTCGAAAAGCAACGTTGATTCCAGTGCTTCTCGTCAGTGTCTCTTGAACTTTGTGGGTTTTTTGCCAAGAAAAGCATTTGGCAGGTTGCCAAAGACATCAAAGGTTGGTGATAAGGCCGACAGACTGGTTATTAAGAATTTGTTTTGGACTAAAGCTGAGAATGAATTAATTCTCAGCTGTTTTAATAAAATGAGTTTGTTGAGGACTGAATTGTGTTTGGTAATCACTACTTGGGCCTCGGTCACAACACACATAGCTGGAACTGCCGTGTCCCCTATGATTGTTCTGTGGCACGGTCTCAAATTCATCCGAAAGGAGAAACCAACCCCACCTGCCTACTTCTCAAATTTTAGAAAAGGAAACTCATAAGTCAGAAGAAGAAAGTAAGGTAGACAGGCTTGGTTGCCCAATGATTACCGCAGGGGTGGGCTTCAAAAATTTTAGCAAGGGGTTCTCTGCCCAGTTACTAGGTGGGCGTGGCCATGGTGGGCGTGGCCTACTCAGCTTCCTGCACCATGGCCGGGGGGGGGGGGGAATTTTTACCCTCCCTGGGCTCTGGAGGCTTTCCTCGAGCCTCCGGAAGGGCAAAAACGGCCTCCCCAGGCTCTGGAGGTCCGTTTACAACCTCGGTCGAAGAGGTTGTAAAAAAATGCTTTTAAAAGCCTCTGATGATCTCACCCGAGCCGCGTGATCATCAGAGGCTTTTTTTTTTTTACTTTTTTAAAAGCATTTTTTCGGCTGAAGAAAAAATTGTAGAAAAAAATGCTTTTAAAAATAATTTAAAAAAAGCCTCTGATGATCAGGCGGCTCAGCTGGGCATGGGGAGGGGGCAGGGATTTTTGCTACTAGTTCTCCGAACCACCGGCTGCCATCGCTACCGGATTGGGCGATCCGGTCCGAACCAGGAGCATTTCACCCCTGGGTTCTCTGCACTTAACCCTGTGAACATTTGGAGAATGGGGAAGGAGGAGAGAAAACAGGAGAGAAAAGGTACACATGGCATCCTTTCCTGCACGTTCAGTGGTTGCTGTATCACTGCTTCCACTGCCCAAACTTTCTCCACGCCTTCGTTTCACGTTAAGATCTCTCTGGTTTTATTTTTGTTTGAGGCTCAGACCCAACTAGCATGCAGGAGAGGAGATTTTAAAACACTCGTGGCTTGCCAACAATTTAATCAGGATAAGATTGCCACGGCTGCTCTGCCTGTGTGGCCTTCCCAAATATGTCACAGCTTTGCTGATTTTAATCAGGGTGGGTGTTTTTTTTTCTTTCTCTCATTAGAATCCAAATCAGAGCAGAGCGAAGGTCTATCACTTGGCTTGCTCTGAGCTAGAGCTGATAAGAAATCTTTAAACGCAGTCCCTCATTATCTTTTGACACAGATGTATTTGGCAGTTGCATCAAACAAGGACTGTTAGACTGTCGGCTGCTGACTTGTTTATTTTATTTATATACTGTGTGTGTGTGTGTGTGTGTGTGTGTGTGTGTGTGTGTGTGTGTGTGCATAATCATCTTCATTTAACGACCCCATTAATCCCTTGCGGGGTGGAGTCTGGGCAACTGAATGGAGCTAGCAGTGTGTTTTAATGGCCGGATGCCCTTCCTGTCACCAGTGCGGAATTCTGTTCAGCAGATAAATTCTCAGTGTGCCCAGAGAGAGAAATATCTGCCTCTACCTAGGATCAAAGCCTCCTGATTGTGAGGTGACAGCTCCACCTCTAGGCCACCGCAACACACACACACACACATTTTATATACATACATACGTATATACATACATACATACATACATACATACATAGATATATCAAATTTATATTTGCTGATAAAGAAATAAAGGGAGACTAGTATAGATCTATTTCAAGCTATTTAACTCTCATCAGCTAGCCATACCCTTACTCGGATTCAAACCTGGGCTTCCTGCATGTTAGACAGTTGAATGCCCCCTCCCACATGTTAGGGTAGACCAGATGTCTCGATAGAAAAACACTTAATCTTTCCCCTGGCTCAAGCTGATGAAGGGAGGAGAACTTGTGGCTCAGAAGGTTAATTCAACTGCCTAATATGCAGGCAGCCCAAGTTCGAATCCGAGTAACGGTATGGCTAGCTGATGAGAGCTAAATAGCTTGAAATAGATCTATACTAGTCTCCCTTTATTTCTTTATCAGCAAATATAAATTTGGTATAAAATGGTTTGTCGTGAATGCAACTGCTTGAGGGGCTCCTGGATTGGAGCTGAAAGGCGAAAGGGAAGCGGTATGCTCCCTCCCATATTGGGGCAGACCAGGTGCTTTGACAGAAAAACACCTCCCTCCCTCCCTCCCTCCCTCCCTCCCTCCCTCTCTCTCTCTCTCTCTCCCTCCCTCCCTCCCTCCCTCC
>WNWU01000129.1:330441-351293 GCA_012654045.1 Ptyas mucosa
CAAACCACGATGGTAGCAGATCCATCAACAGATAGCAACTCCTTCACAATAGCAGCTCATAGCAGTTCAGTCACACTAGCAGTTCATAGCAGCAGCAGCAGTTCATAGCAGCAGCAGTTCATAGCAGCAGCAGGAACTGACCAGGTTACCATACTTTGTTTAAATATACTTCCAACTAGTCATTATCCCATTACAGCATGACTCAGCAAGAAGGTAACATTTACAGTTTAAAGTTACAGTATCCATATATTGCCTGGACAACTGGTTCTAACATTATATACCATATAGAATCCTAACATTCTCCATCCCAGTTTTGAAATAACGACTATGGACTTTTTGGGCAGTGTGTGAGATGTACTAGCAGCGGATTCTGGTGTGAATGAATTCCAGTGATAAAGAGGTGTCATTATTGGCCGCTTCAAAAATGGGAGGAAAAACACGACTGTTATAAACAGAGAGTAATCCCCACTCCCTTCTAGCATTGATGATGTTACCTAGTTGGGTAATGAAATGTCTGCAAGAAAATAACCAAGCTTAGGCAGCGTCGAGGACTCCTTATATGTTGATTACCAATGTTGGTTCATTCTTAGCTACAGAAGGAGGAGAAAGTGATAAAAGAACTGATAAGAAACTTGCTGTCTTGCCAGAATGGGACAATCCGTCATAGTCAACTCACTGCAGCCAACTCATCATGGCCTACTTGCTGTGGGACAACTCGCCATGGAACAATTTAACAATTCAATTTAATTCTTTAAAATAAATAAAAGATATTTTAATATTTGCATTCACATTTCCTTCTGTCCCTCCTTTTGCACCTTTTCTTTAATGATTCTATCCCACCATATATATATTTTTAATATTAGTGTAACTCTTGTCCTAAAAGTGATGTAGTGGCTCAGTGGCTAAGACACTGAGCTTGTCGATTGACAGGTCGGCAGTTCAGCGGTTCGAATCCCTAGTGCCGCTTAATGGGGTGAGCTCCCGTTCCTTGTCCCGGCTTCTGCCAACCTAGCAGTTCGAAAGCAGGTAAAAAATGCAAGTAGAAAAATAGGGACCACCTTTGGTGGGAAGGGAACAGCGTTCCGTGTGCCTTTGGCAGTTAGTCATGCCGGCCACATGACCACAGAGATATCTTCAGACAGTGATGGCTCTGCGGCTATGAAACAGAGATGAGCACCACCCCCTAGGGTCAGGAATGACTAGCACATATGTCCCAGGGGAACCTTAACCTTTAACTGTTGTGCTACAGCAAGTTGGCCATATTGAGTTGACCATGGTGAGTTGATGGTGGTGAGTTGGCCACAGCAAATTGTCATAGAACCCTCTCTTGCTACTGACATCCTGTTGACTCCAAAATATAGAGTTTTCATTTTTAGCTAATGGTAACTAAGATAGCTGGGTCTGAAGAAGTGCTACTGACATAAGTTAGCTTACTTTTCACTCAATCTTTTTTGGGGGCAGGAGTCAGGGAGGTAATTTCATCGCTTCCTACCTTAAAAAGTACTGGAGAGAAAAAGAAGAGGATTTCCTGTCTATAACCTTTTCCATATGCTGTTCTGAGCTTTTATTGTAGTGTTAAAATGTGAAATAGTCCTACCGAGCTGGCAAATGTTCTATCATCTTTCTTTTTTAAACAGGGCCACATCATAAATCTCAGGTAATATCTGTCTTTGAATGATAGATCTCATTGGGACCAAGACGATGAAGGTTTTAAGAATAAACATGGTGTTGCTAACAAAAACAAGATGTTTTTATTTGGGGGCTCAGTAAGCCTGAGCAGAAAACATTCAAAGCAGATTATTAGATGAGATTGCATGTGCCAAAAAGATAAGACAGGGCTCTTAATGCCAAAGGTGTAAATAGAATCCAGTCGCAAGATCCAGGAGAGAGAAATATAAGTGACGTGCAAAACTTTCTCTGGCTCTTTTCTTTCTGTTTCTTTTTACCAACTTTCATTCAATCATCAGATGAAAGAGAATTCGGTGTTGAGCTTTCTTTCAAAATGGAAGAAAATTTGATAAGATGGTCATGGGTTGTATGCAGGGGTGAAATGCTACCGGTTCAGGCCGGTTCGCCCGAACTGATAGTAATAAATGCTACCGGTTCAGTGAATCGGTAGTAAAAAAATGTTTTAAAAAGTAAAAAAAAAATGTGTGGGCAGTAAACCATTGGTGACCAACAGAGGATTTCACCACTGGTTGTATGTGAAGTTTCTGCACCATCTGGAAAAAAAATATATTTCCCATCTTTCTTTTATAATCAAATCTCTAGAGTCTGCAGGACTCTAATCCCAAGAGAGGATCCTAGGAATGAACTCCAGAGACAGAGTTGTTCCTATTAAGATTTGTGGGCAGCCAAGAAGTCTTCAGAATGATGGAAAACCTACCAGAGATATCAAAACCAGCCTTCTCTGACATTCCCAACGAGAAAGCAAGCTCAAAAACACCACTGAGATTGGAAACAACAAGCAAGAAAAGAGCAAGGCAGAGAAATAAAAATTAGTTTTTCTTTAATTTATCGCAGAACGATTGCAAGATGGTTATGGCCCCAAATTTGTGAAAGCATGCATGCCTCAAGGCTATATTAGCATTCTTGAGGGACAATAGCAGAATACTTTTATTTTATTTACTTAATAGGTTGAATAAATACATATAAATATATAAATGTTTATTTACAAGTGTCCATCTTATCATCAACTCTGGGCAGCTCCCAATCCAAAGTCATTATATGAAATCTTTTTTTAAAAAAATATATATAGAGGTTTGGTATAAGATGATCACAACCCAAATTTGACTCTCTGAATACGTGATTTATTTATTTATTAAATTTGATTTATATGCCGCCCTTCTCCGGAGACTCAGGGCGGCCTTACAATACGCTAAGCAATAGCGTTCATACTTTTGTATATTTATACAAAGTCAGCTTATTGCCCCCACAAACTGGGTCCTCAATTTACCTACCTTAGAAAGGCTGGAAGGCTGAGTCAACCTTGAGCCTGGCGAGATTCGAACCTGCAATAATTGCAGGCAGCTGGTGTTAATAACAGGGTGCTTTAGACCACTATACTACCAAGGCTCTTTTATTGAGATAGATAGATAGATAGATAGATAGATAGATAGATAGATAGATAGATAGATAGATATTTGCTGATAAAGAAATAAAGGGAGACTAGTATAGATCCATTTCAAGCTATTTAGCTCTCATCAGCTAGCCATACTCTTACTCGGATTCGAACTTGAGGGCTCCTGGATTGGAGTTGAAAGGCGAAAGGGAAGCAGTATGCTCCCTCCCATATTGGGATAGACAGGTGCTCCAATATTTTTTATTTTATTTTTTTATTTTTATTTGATTTATATGCCGCCCTTCTCCGGAGACTCAGGGCGGCTTACAGTGCGTTAAGCAATAGCCTTCATACTTTTGTATATTTATACAAAGTCAGCTTATTGCCCCCACAATCTGGGTCCTCATTTTACCCACCTTAGAAAGGATGGAAGGCTGAGTCAACCTTGAGCCTGGTGGGATTCGAACTTGCAGTAATTGCAAGCAGCAGATGTTAATAACAGGGTGCTTTAAACCACTGTACTACAGGCTCTGTAGCAAAACACTTAATATACATACATACATATATACATACATACATACATACATACATACATACATACATACGGTACATTGGGAGGATTTGAGTCTTCAATTTTCTGCAACTGGATGGGTTAGAATCCAGACATTTTTTGGGAAATGGCTCATTTTCATTTAAAAAAAAAAATTAGGTGCAAATTTTGAAAGCAAAGAAAATTTTTAAAAAAGTAGATTAAAAAAAACAAAGAAATAGAAAAGAAAAAGTTATAAAGAAATGTCTTCTGATCTTCTTTACAAGTACATTTGTATTTTACCCTCTCTGTCTATGAGGTTAAATTTCCATTCTTTCTATAATGTACCCTTTCCAATCATCAGACCCCTAATTTGCAAGTTCATTTTTCTTCTTCTTTCAGCAAAAAGCCCATAAGGGGTTTCCAGTCACTAATAAAAGTGGTCATTGTTCAGGGGTGAAATCTACTTACCTTCCCTACCGGTTCGGAAGTGCATGCGCCATGCGTGCCCGCATTCATCACATGCAATTTTGGACTCTCTGTGCATGCGCAAAAGCCTTCTGTCCATGTGCAGAGGGTCAAAAACAGGTTACTTCCTGGTTAAAACCAGGAAGTAATGATGTCTGGGTGGGTGGACGGAGGCTCATGCTGCCGCCGCTACCAGTTTGCTGAACCACGCACCGCCACCGCTTCGCCCGAACCGGTGTGGACCGGTAGCATCTCACCCCTTTCATTGTTCTTCCTCAAAAGCAGACAAGTTGATTTTGCTATCTCTGCTAATTATGTCCATCATCACCAGCCATTCTGTCAGCTCTGGAGGCCATCTTTTTCTTTGGATCTTCAGGGCTGCCACACTTAATGCTGTGGGAAACTGGGAGGGGGGATTGTATGGAGTTGGAGGGAAATCTAGACATAATAACATTCTTTTCTCTGAGAGTCAAGGACATCCTGCCCTGCACCTGGAGTGACGTGACTGCGAGGCATCTCCAGTTGGGACGGTGCCTTGATTGGACCATGTGATGGACATTTGGGTCCATCACATGGGGGGAAGGGACTTGGATTTTCTTTCGGGTGGGGAAAACCTGGAAGCTTTCAGATTTGGGTTTTCCCAGGTGTGCCAATTTGACATCTCTAATAAAATGGAACTTTGAGGAACTTCTAGCCTAGATGTTTTCTTTCATTGGGTGTGTTACTTGGAACCCTGACACATTCCTTCATTGTGAGTATTTCAGAATCCTTAAAAACTTTCGATAAGCCACAAATCCTGCATTTCTCACGTGTTTTTTTTTTTTAATAGGAAGCTCTTTCATGGGTAGATTTCTCAAAACTGTACACAAAGTTTGCACAGATAGGAGCTCAACGGAAAAACAGCAGTGCTGTTTAACATTAAGGAGGCCACCAACAGCTTTTCCCCATCGTTTCTGCCCCATGTCATGTCAAACAGCTACCACATCTCATTAAATATGGCAACTTAATGACTATTTTGCTTAATATACTCCAGACCGCATCCATATATTTAACAAACATTCAGATTTATTTATTAAATAAATTTAAAACAATAAAATAAAATAGAAATAAAATGAACACAGATGACGCAAGCTCCCAAAAGAAACTAAAGGGGAAAAAAAGTTATAACTTAGAAAAATGAAGGGCTACTTGGATACCCTTTAAAACTATACATTGAAGAAAAGTACAGAGTTGTATACATATACATTGTCAGGGTAGATTAATGGCTTTTTAAAATGTTTTGGGAGGAGTAGAGCAAGGCCAGAAAATGCTTTTCTGAATGAGCTTCTTTCTGTTGAAGAATAAGAACAGAGACGGATGAAATCTCAGCTGCTCTAAACTTCAAGGAACTTTTCAAATTAGGTAAGGGCCCTGCAGGACCACAGTTTGGAAACTCAAGTGGGACCATCACTTGTTGGATAACAGTAACAGAGTTGGAAGGGACCTTGGAAGTAATCTAGTCCAACCCCCTGCTCATTTATTTATTTATTTATTTATTATTATATTTATATACCGCCTTTCTCCCGTAGGACTCATGCAGGAGGCCTGTACTAGGGATTCGAACCGCCGAACTGCCGATCTTTCTGATCGACAAGCTCAATGTCTTAGTCACTGGAACCACCTAGTCAAGCTGAGCCACCTAGTCATGTTGTAGTAACTGGTAGATCGACTGGGTAGATTGAATAGGTAGATTGAAACCTGCCCAATTGGAAAGCAATTGGAAAGCGTGCAAATGCAAGTAGATAAATAGGTACCACTTTGGTGGGAAGGTAACAGCGTTCTGTGAGCCTTGGCATATAGTCAGGCTGGCCACACAAAGGCGCTTTTCCAAGAGGCAACTGGACTTTCTGGGGGTTTTTTTGAAGATGTTTTGCTTCTCATCCAAGAAGCTTCTTCAGCTCTTCACTTCTTGGATGAGAAGCAAAATGTCTTCGAAGAAAAAGCAGAAAGTTCAGTAGCCTCTTGAAAATGCACCTTTGGGACAACCATGACCCAGATGACTGAGAATCTCCATAGTCATGCTGGCCACATGGTCATAGAAGTGTCTTCAGACAATGCTGGCTCCCTCAGCTAAGAAATGGAGATGAGCACCGTCCCCTAAAGATGGACACAGCTGGGCAAAGGAAACCTTTACCTTTTTACCTCTGAGATTGAATCAATATCTATTTGCCTGCTTATAGCCTATTGCATAAGACCAACGTCTACAAGAACAGGAATGTACAAGTAGAAAGTCCATGCGAAGGGTTGAAATGCATGCAAACCCTTGAACACGTCCTACGCATACCAGAGCTTTGCACTTGTTGAGAAGAAACCTCTGAAAAATTTTGGAAGGTGGACAAAAAAACCTTCCGTGTCCGTGCAATACTCAACGCTTCTTGTTTCCACCTGGTACAGAAAAACTAATACGAGCTACGTTGAAGTTGGAGCTGATACTTTTGTAAGAGGGAGGTGATGTAAATATTTTCTCACCAAGGACCACACTTCACTTTTGAGCGGTCTGCCAGGAGCTCATACTTCAGGTTGGTGACAATAAGGTAAGTGTTAAATTTCAGTGTAAATCAAATTAATGTTTAATGAAAGGTAGTTGAGGTTATTGCATCCCATGTATTAAAGGAGCATGTGGTTAAGACGCTGGGATGGAGGTTAGCAAGCCTATGTTTGAGGCCTTAGTGCTGCCATGGGGTGGAGTTGAGCTCCTGTCCTTCACTCCAGCTCCTGCCAGGGACATGAAAGGAGCTCCCAACTGGGTGTTTCCCAGGCAACAGTGATGTCACTGGCTAATCCTTTCAACCGGGAAGCACTCCAGTCCTTCTGATATGAATGTAAAAATAATCCCATGTGTTCAATAAGTCTTACGAGTGGTGCAGTGGTCTAGAGGTGAAGCTCTCGTCTCACGATCAGGAGGCTGTGAGTTCGATCCTAGGTGGGGGCAGATATTTCTCTCTCTGGATACAATGAGTAAATATCAACTGCAAACTCTGCATTGGCGACAGGAAGAGCATCTGGCCAGTAAACACTCAGCTCCATTCAGTTGCCCTGACTCCACCCCGATGCAAGGGATTACGGGGTCATTAAAAGTCCCCTGCCCCCCCTCCCAAAAAAATCCAATAACTCTTACATTAAAACTTCTCAAAGGATACAAAATTTGGAAGAAGAGTTTTAACAGTTGCACATAGAAGGCTTAGGAGAGCCTTCCTGATATACTGAATTATCTCCCTTATAGTTCCAGAGCCAGTTGCTAGTGGGAAAACGGGCTGATGCCAACCCCAGATATTTACTACCTTATTCCTACGAGGAAGTCAATTTCCGAGATGATATTTTGGAACAGTTATAAGGGAAATAGTATGTCCCCGACTCGGTGTAATCTTGTTTGTAGCAGGAGCATTTTCTCTCGTAGGCTCCTGGACTAAATGAACACAGCATCGCTTGAGCAGTTATTATTGTGCCTATACTTTTATGCTGAGCCATAATGTAATTGCTGTGGGCTCAACTTGTCATGCTGGGTGAATTCAACCATTATGGCTTGTAAACCATAGCTGATGGCTTACTGCTATGTGTGTAACTTGAATGGCTGGGTGTATATAGCACATAAAGCAAAAACCAAATAGGTTTTGGCAAATAGGGTCATGGGAACCAGGACACTGTGATTTATCAGCTGTAATTTATGAGTTAGCACAAGGATTCTCAAACTTTGTGGTACTGGGACCCTCTAAAACAATTAGTGAATTTATGCTACTCTCCTCCCTCTCCCCCACTCCCAAATAACTACCTGTTCAATGTCCCTGCTCTGCTTGGACAATCCAAATATTGATGTGTCTAAGCCGGGTGTCTGCAATCTGTGGCTCCGGAGCTGCATGCAGCTCTTTGGGCCCTCTGCTGCGGCTCCCTGTTGGATGATCCCACCACTGGCTGGCCCCACTCCTCACCCTCCCCTCCCAGTCACTCCTCGCCTGGCCTGAGAAGGTAAGGTGACAGTGGGGAATGGAGAAGCGGCTGGGGCAGAGACAGAGAGATACAGAGAGAGGGGGAGAGAGTGAGGGAGGGAGAGAGAGAGAGACGTCAAAAGGGTTTTGTGGTTCCCGTTGTTTTTTAACAACTGGTTCTCTGCCCTAATGAACAACTGGGTAGGTGTGGCTTGGGGGGGGTGTCATGTGACTAGTGAGTGATGTTGAGTTGGCCATGCCCACCAAGGTTTTGTGGCTCCTGGTGTTCTCTTTTCTGTGGGAAATGGGTCCAAATGGCTCTTTGAGTGTTTAAGGTTGCAGACCTCTGGTCTAGGCCAAGCAGGCATATAGTTGGTTACTTGGTGTGAGCACATAAAACCACGAATAAGAGCCAGTGTGATCTTCTCTGGAAGAGCTGATCCTGTAGGAAGCAAAGGATGAAGCTAAGCAAATGTTCCTTGAATACAACCACATCTCCTTGGTCATCATTGAATAGTTGTCTGGGGCTGGTACAGAAGCCGTTGATGTCAGTGCAAAGACATATTGTAGGAGAAGAGCAAGCAGAGCTGGAAGGTGGAGTTAAGCGAGTCATCAGCCTCGAGTTAATAAGTTCCCACAAACAGTCTAAGTCCTCCTGATTTCCCATTGACCCTAATCTGGCATCAATTTAGTACTGACCTTTAGTTGAGTAGAATCTTGTGTGTAGGTTTGAGCAATAAATCTTCTTAACGTACAACTTTACGTATGGTCCTGATCCTTTGTGTATGACAATAATCAGAGTTCTACTGCTTGGATCATTTCCATATTGTGGTCCAATGCCAATGTTGTGACCAAGGCCCAAGTAGTGATTGCCAAACACAATTCAGTCCTCAACAAACTTATGTTATTGAAACAGCTGAGAATTAATTCATTCTTAGCTTAGTCCAAAACAAAATTCTTAATAACCAGTTTATCGGCCTTATCACCAACCTTTGATGTTTTGGGCAACCTGCAAAAGGCTTTTCTTGGCAAAACCCCCACAAAGTTCAAGAGACACTGACAAAAAGCACAGAAATCAACGTTGCTTTTCTACAAAGAACCCAACACCTCGTTGCTGCTCTTTTAAGCCTTATGGGAGTGGCCAATCATCTTCTGGCCTTACTCCTGAGTTGTCCTTTTTGCTTCAGCTGCTCTTGCCTTCTGGCAGCTCTGTGCATGTATGCACTAGGAACAGGCTCCTCCTGTTCCTCTGCATCTCTGCTGTCCGCCTCTGGAGACTCTGGAGTCAGTGCATCACTCCAGATGGCCCTGGCCCCATCTCTGCCTCCGACGCAGAGCCCTCATCCAGGCCTTCCCCTGTCTCCAGGACTGGCCCATGGTCCTCTCCAGCCTCCTCACTGTCCTACTCCATTGCCAGATCCACAGGCTGCTGATGGACTACAACAGCCAACTTCTCAAAACAAAACAAAAAAATCCAGCCATGTCCAGACACATCAGGAGAATGTATACTCCCCTCTTCAACTTCCTCACAACCCTCCTTGGGATGACAACTCAATCTGAGAACCCTTGGGGTCTGCATGTGGGGTGAAACCAAGTTAATTAAAGTTTGTTCAAAAACCAGCATTAATCAAACTCTGCATGGTGGTGGATCCAATCTCTGCATATATTCTTCAATAGCTGAAAGTTGGCTGTTTTGTTTTGTTTTGTTTTGTTTTTTAAATGTAGGCTGGATATATAGAATGAACGAGCAAAATAAAGGAGGAGAGGATTATTTGTGAGATACTTCATCAGCAACAGCCTCATGGGACAAGCACAATGCAAAAGAGTTGGCGGATCAGGCTATGATTTAGGGCAATGCATGAGAAGACGGAAACCTTTGCCATCTTAATCAGATTCCTAAAACTTTCTGTCATGGCTTCCAATAATTACTAAATCGCTTTAAGGGAAGTATACAAACGTCCGATGATAAACTGACCCTGAAGAATTACGAATCTTGTTCTTTAAATGATTTTTTTTTTCCTGAGGATGGGCACTTGGGGAGGCACATTTTAGACAGCTTAAGCTGTTAAGCAAATCCACTTTGTCTTTTCTCTCTTCTCTATATGTCCCCTGCCAGCAAACAGAAACACAATGTGGATTTTAAACTCCTTTAGAAAGCCATGGAAAAATTTCTTTGAAACAAGATGGCCGAGAGCCATTCCATGGGAAATGCTCAGCCTTTGTTTTTTTGGAAGACAACTATACAAGATCCAACAGCTAGTACCAACACCATCCTTTGATGCCTTGATGTGTTCACGCTTAAAAAGAAATCTCTCCAGCATTTCACTCAGTGGGAAAGTTTGCAAAGTTTTTTTTTTTTGTTTTGTTTTACAAGACTTATCCACACAGTAGAGGTCCATGTTGAGAGGGAGGGATAATTTTTTTTTTAAAAAAGCAAGATGGTGGCAACAACTGACCAACCAACCGACCAATCAAAATCCACATCACATTACTCCTCGATGGCCCTGGCCCCATCTCTGCCTCTGATGCAGAGCCCTCATCCTTGCCTTCCCCAGTCTCCAAGATTGGCCCATGTTCCTCCTCAGCTCCTCATTGTCCGACTCTACTGCTAGGTCCGTGGCCTGCTGATGGACCACAACATCAATATTATTATTATTTTTAAAACTCTTAGGTGTTTGGTCTTGGACCGTGAATAAATTTTGATTGAACTCTACCAGAATCACCCAATTACCTAATACAACTTTATATAATGTAAGCAGTCACGTTGACTAACATGATATGTTCTTGAGAATTAGGAATTACTCTTAATACTCCCAAGTTATATTTTAAAGGATTGAGGATTGTTTAGAAGGTTTCCTAGCACACAGATGGCCAGTTTCTGTGACTTTCAACCCTTCCTTTTCCAAACTAATCCAAGAATAAGGAGCCTGGTGGCGCGGCAGACTAAAGTCCTGTAACTAACATTCAGCTGCCTGCAATTACTGCAAGTTCAAATCTCACCAGGCTCGAGGTTGACTCAGCCTTCCATCCTTTCTAAGGTAGGTAAATTGAGGACCCAGTTTGTGGGGGCAATAAGCTGACTTTGTATAAATATACAAAAATATGAAGGCTATTGCTTAACACATTGTAAGCCGCCCTGAGACTCCGGAGAAGGGCGGCATATAAATTTATTTTTTTTAAAGAAAAAATCCACATGTTTTCTAATGTTCAATCTACTATGTTCCTCTTTCTCGAAATACACAGGGCAGATGAGGCAGAACAAGTGTGCAACAAAAGCCACAAAGATTCACACTGCCAAACTCGTTCATTTCTGGATAAAGCAAACTTGGGTTAAGAAGCAGCAAAGATCTCCAACTTTGAGAATATTGCAAAGGGTAGGTTCCAGCAAAAAGCTTAATTTTTAGTCAAGCGCACTGGAAATACTCCAAGGAAGTCTGCAGCTTTTAAAAATTGCACACAGAGGCCAGTTTATCAAAAATATGGCCAGAATCCCAAGGAAGCAAGCCAAATGATATCTAATGAATAACCTACTTCGGTAAGTTGTGGAACAACTGCAAAAGTCAATTTGCCAATTTGTAATTGCTGGTGTACATTTTCTCCCTCTGATAAAAGCCTTAAATTAAGAAGGCGTTTCATGCTTTATTGGAAGATGGCTCCCATCTGCCAAGGAAAATGGTCGAGAGAACCCTTGGGGGCAGGGGCTCTAGAGAACAATCGTACTCATTTGCTTGTTTGGAAACCAGTTGCTATTAAACCAATTATGTTTGCAAAGTCAACCAGACTTTAACCTTGCCAACTTCCTCAGTGATAGTCATTTTCTGAGAGAACACCAAAATCAACAACAAAAATGAAGATGGATCTAAGTTGACAAGCAAAAGATAAACCCTGGGCCTCCTAGGGGATCTAGGGGAGACAGGATAGGGGAGTAGGGGAGACATTGATAGCAGTGTTCCAATATCTCAGGGGCTGCCACAAAGAAGAGGGAAGTCAAGCTATTCTCCAAAGCACCCAAGGACAGGACAAGAAGCAATGGGTGGAAACTAATCAAAGAGAGAAGCAACCTAGTACTAAGGAGACATTTCCTGACAGTTAGAACAATCAATCAGTGGAACAACTTGCCTCCAGAAGTTGTGAATGCTCCAACACTGGAAGTTTTTAAGATGATGTTGCCTGAAATGGCGTAGGGCTTTCCTGCCTAAGCAGGAGGTTGGACTAGAAGACCTCCAAGGTCCCTTCCAACTCTGTTATTCTAGTCTATTCCATTTTCCAAGAAATGGGGGCCTGAGTGGTGCAGTAGACTAAGGCACTGTGATTAACATTCAGCTGCCTGCAATTACTGTAAGTTCGAATCTCACCAGGCTTAAGGTTGACTCAGCCTTCCATCCTTTCTAAGGTAGGTAAAATGAGGACCCAGATTGTGGGGGCAATAAGCTGACTTTGTATAAATATACGAAAAGTATGAAGGCTATTGCTTAATGCATTGTAAGCCGCCCTGAGTCTCCGGAGAAGGGCGGCATATAAATCAAATTTTTTTTAAAAAAAGTGAAAAAAAAGATGAAGAATCAGACTTACTAAAATGGCTCCAAAAGAACAATTTGGTACAAAGCAGAGATGGGAAAAACACAGGTTATAAATAAATCTCAAGGACTCCATCACGTTGTTAGAATTCAACCATCATAAATTCTTGTTCCTGACACTCGGGTTATCTCGCCTCTTGAAATCTAGCTCTGTTCTTCATCTGAAATCCTGATTTATGCAGGCTCTGTTTTTCCTTCCCCTCTGTTTGCTAGGCTTTTGCCGTTTACTAATTACCATTGGCATCTTCTGACTTCTGGCAGAGCCAGTCGGTCTTGGGCACGACGCTGGCATGGATCTTTAGGAAGCCCAAATAATGCCCTGCAATGCATGCATAAACTTGGGGTCTACGTACATCCGCACACAAAAGAGAGATGAAATCCCAGTCAAGTTTAATGGGGAATGAAATGCTCGGAAGTCATGGGATGCCACTTGGGTAAAAGGGCAAAAAGAAAAGACGACTGAAATCTCGAACAAAAGAATGCTACAACCTTGCAACCTTTTGGTGCAGGTTGAGCGGGTTGCATTGTCCTTCAGAATTACCATTAAAAACAGAGCCCCATTAAGCAGCGACTTTAAATCACAAATTTCAGCCTGCTAGGTTTGGTAACAGTCGTGGCGGACACCTAAGTGAGAATGCATTTTTGGCATTGCCGTCATAGCAATTCCACAATGGAGTTACTGTGAACTCTTCTTGTTCTCGATGCTAATATACACGGCCCTGAATACGTGGGCACTCTTTCAATGGCTGCCACTGAGACTGTTTTTTAAATAAAAAAAGTTTCTTTTTTTTTGTTATTGTTTGGTAAATAACTGAATTATGAATGTGCCCCTTTGTTTCTGCTCCCTACAGCCTCCAGAGAAAACCATGATTATATTCTCATTTCTTTACTGAAATGGTAATTATATACATTCCGTGCATAAAGTAAGTATTAAAAGAAACACTCAATTCACAAGTAAATGTTGGTTGTATCTGGGTAGCTGAGAATTGTGTGGTCAGACCAGTGGTGAAATCTAACATTTGTTACTACCGGTTCTGTGGGCGTGGCTTGGTGGTGGTGGTGGGTAATGTGACTGGGTGGGCGTGGCCAATTTCCCCCCCCCCTTTTAAAACCATTTTTTTCTACAACCTCTTCGGTGAAGAGGTTGTAAAAAAATGCTTTCAAAAGGCTCTGACGATCCCAGCTGAGTTGCCTGATCGGCAGAGGCTTTTTTAAAAAGCCTCTAACGATCCGCAACTCAGCTGGGATCATCAGAGGCATTTAAAAGAAAAAAAGGTGTTTTTTTCTTTTAAATGCCTCTAGCAATCCAAGCTGAGCCGCACGATCATCAGAGGCTTTTTTTTTTAAACTTTTAAAAGCATTTTTTCGGCCGAAGAGGTTGTAGAAAAAATGTTTTTAAAAGTAAAAAAAAAAAGCCTCTGATGATTGTGCAGCTCAGCTGGGCATGGGGTGGGGAGAGGGATTTTTGCTACCAGTTCTCCAAACCACCCACCTCCATCGCTATCAGATCGGGTGATCCAGTCCGAACCAGGAGCATTTCACCCCTGGGTCAGATCTATCGGTGAGTGACATCGATAAACACTAGTAATTGATTATTGTTCTGATAATAAAGAGAGGAAATTAAAAAGGAACATTGAAAAATATTACCCTGTGTCTTTTTCAAATATTTCTCTTGTCTCCTCATAATTCAGAGACCATGCTGAGTTCCAGCAAAGTACTATGGAGTCCTTCCCTGTTTTAAGGATTTATTCCTCAAAATTATTCGCAGTTTTGTCAAATATGGGATTCTCTCAGATAAAGCATCTCTTCCCTCTTACCCTCCCCCCCAAGTTTTTTATTTTATTTTATATGTGTGTATCAATGCGTGAACAGTGTGGCACTTTGATGTCATACATTCCAATACAAATATCACTAGTAATTAATCATAGTTGTTACATTCAACCAACTTATATATTTCTAGTAATAATACACATTTATATTAAGTTGCAGTCTGTCATTATTCAATTATTCCATGTTTTCTCTTGTTATTGCTTTTATTTTATTATATAAACGTGTATACACTAATATTTTCCCTTCCTCTTATTTCTCTCTCTTATTTTAGCTTTTAATCATGTCATCCTTTATTAAGAAACATATTCTTTCTATCCTACCTAACTTCTAGTCATGTCACCTAGTCTTCTTTTTTAAAAGAAGAGAGAGAAAAAGAAAAGCAATTCAGAACAACAACAAAAACGAGAAATCATCTATCCATCATCTCTTGCCCGCTTCAATACTTCAAATTGCTATGCCTTTTTTTTTTACTTGCCTCCCATATTCCCCTCTTGGATCTTTATCTCTGTCTTCTCATCTACTTCTTGGCTGTTCAATCTAGGAATTCCACTGCCTAGTTTCCAAAATTTCTCTTCTCTCTTACAGCTCTTTTGAACGAATGGTACTGTTTTGACTCAGTGTGAACATACTCAGATGGGGATTTGAATTAATACAGAATTATGAAAAAAAAATAGCCTCAAAGTCATTATGAAATATATTTTCATAGACTAGACTCCACCCAGAGCCCACCAGATCAAAGACTTAAAATATTTCCATTTGATGGCAGGTGTAGTTCTACTGTGTTAATTCTAATCCCCAAATATTTCCATTTTCAATAACCCTGCTTAGCATTATATCTCCACCAGTACCCTGCTTAGCATATTTCAAAACACATGGGTTGTACTTGTGATTTGGCCTCAGCCATATTTACTGGATGCCGGTGCTACTGTAAGCCTAGCCCAGAATAACTCTGCAAAAGAAAATAAGGGGTAATTCAAATTCAGAGGGTATAAACGAAACAAAGGATCACAAATCAAGGATCAATGCCTGTCTCCTAATCATGGCTAGGAATAACTTTGTCTATGCATATGGGGAGAGTCCATTATCAGGCTCAGGAAATTTAACCTTCCCGCCTAAAGAAAACACAATGACATTTAAATAACATTTAACAGAATAATAGAGTTGGAAGGGACCTTGGAGGTCTTCTATTCCAAACCCCTGTTCAAGCAGAAAACCTTATACCATTTCAGTCAAATAGTTGTCCAATCTCTTCTTAAAAACCTCCAGTGTTGGAGTACCCACAACTTCTGAGGGCAAGCCATTCCACTGATTAATTGTCTTCACGCTCAGGAAGTTTCTCCTTAGTTCTAGGTTGCTTCTCTCCTTCATTAGCATCCATCTGTTGCTTCTTCTCCTGCCTTCAGGTGCTTTGGGGGATAGGTTGCCCTCCTCTTCTTTGTGGTGGCTCAGGGGTGAAATCCAGCAGGTTCTGACAGGTTCTGGAGAACTGGTAGTGGAACCTTTGAGCAGTTCATAGAACCGGTAGCGGAACTTTTGAGCAGTTCAGAGAACCAGCAAATACCACCCCTGGCTGGCCCCAGAGTGGGGTGAGAATGGGGATTTTGCAGTATCCTTCCCCTGGAGTCGGGTGGGAATGGAGATTTTGCACTATCCTTCCCCTGCAACGCCCACCAATCCACACCACGCCCACCGGTAGTAAAAAAAAATATGGATTTAACCACTGTGGTGGCCCCTTAGATATTGGATCATGTCACCCCCCTAGTCCTTCTTTTCATTAAACTAGACATTTCATTATTGCCTCGGTTTTGTTGATGGCTTGGTTTAAATATTGCTTTATTGTTGTAAGCTGCCAGGAGTTTACAACAAATTATAGCACGGACGTCTGACAGGATATTTATGTTAGAAATGGAGGCACCCTCCACCCACCCACTGCCAATGAAATGGTGGAAGGTCTTTCTCGTCCAATCTTTCCTATCCTTGACATCTGGGAGGCTGAAATGTCGCTAGATCGACATTCTCTTCCGGGCTGGAAATAGTGGGGGGAAGAAACACTGCTCACCTCCTTATCGCTGTTGCCAAAGCAGCAGGCAAGGTGAACAGAGGTATGTCGAAGAGCATGAGGCCAGCAGGGAGAAAACAGGAAGATGGAAGATTTTTTTTTTCATGCACAAATTAAATCCCGGGCCTCTGAAATCCTAATTTTTCAAGCCAGCAAATATAATTTTGGCAGCATCAGTAGCTAGGAGATGAGAAGCAGGCATTTCAAATGCACCAGCTGTATGTCATGGAAACCTCTGCGCTCCCTGGCACACAACATAGAGCATCTGTGACACAAAGACCGCAAGCTGCCAACTAACATGTGTTAGAGGTTTATGGGGAAGGGCAACTCCTGGAAACCAGGGGCAAAACAACAACAACAACCTCACAACCTTCCATGCTGCCCTGCCCAACCCCACAAGTGGATCATCCCTTCTGGCTTCTGTGCTTCCATGGAAGGTTCTGGAAGGCTATCCATGTAGGATTATCCTGGAAACCTGTAATCTAAACAAATCGAGATCCCTTCGTGTGCCAGCAATTTTATATAAAAAAAATATTTTTTTTTGTCTTAGCCTTTGAATTTCCAGGTGAATGATTTTGCACAGTGCAGCCAAGAAGAAGGCCAAATTTTCCACCTGGCCAACTCAATAAAGACTTAACTGTTCTATGCATACCTATTTGTAATGTGAAGCTGGTCTGTACGTCTGTCTCTTTGGTGTGAATTCTTCTAAACAAGCAGGCCAGAGTTGCACGGCTGACAGCACTTTGCTCTTATAATATTCCTTCCCTTGTCAATAGACAGTTTCTTAAGCCAACACATCTACATTATTAGAGGGCACGATAGCCCAACAGTTACAAGATGCTGAGCTTGTCAGTTGGAAAGCTGATAGTCTAGGTTCGAGACCCAAGCGCCATGTGATGGTGTGAGCATTCCTTGCCTCAGCTCCTGACCACCTAGCAATTTGAAGGCATGCAAATGGAAGTAGATAAATAGGTACCACTTCGTTGGGAAGGTAATAGTGTTCCGTGCGCCTTGGCATGTAGTCGTGCTGGCCACATGACCACAGAAGCATTGTCGGACAACTCTGTCTCCTTCAGCTAAGAAACAGAGATGAGCACTGTCCTCTAGAGTCAGACACAACTGGAAAGAGGAAACCTTTACCTTAATCTTTTCCACTTTATTAACAAGGCTTAATAGCAGCAACTGTGAGAGGGATCTTGGAGTCTTAGTGGACAACCAGCTAAATATGAGCCAGCAGTGTGCAGTGGCAGCCAAAAAAGCCAATGCAATCCTAAATTGCATTAACAGAGGGATACAATCAAGATCAAGTGAGGTACTAATATCACTCTATAAAGCCTTAGTAAGGCCACACCTAGAATAATGCATCCAGTTTTGGTCACCACACTATAAAAAAGATGTTGAGACTCTAGAAAGAGTGCAGAGAAGAGCAACCAGAATGATTAGGGGACTGGAGACTAAAACATATGATGAACGGTTGCAGGAACTGGGCATGGTTAGTCTAGTGAAGAGAAGGACCAGGGGAGACAGGATAGCAGTCTTCCAATATTTGAGGGGCTGCTACAGAGAGGAGGGGGTAAAGCTATTTTCCAAAGCACCTGAAGGCAGGACAAGAAGTAATGGATGGAAACTGATCAAGGAGAGATTCAACCTAGAAATGAGGAGGAACTTTCTGACAGTGAGAGCAATCAACCCATGGAACAGAAGTTGCCTTCGGAAGTTGTGGGAGCTTCATCACTTGAGACTTTCAAGAAAAGATTGGGCTGCCATTTGTCAGAAATGGTGTAGAGTCTCCTGCTTGAGCGGGAAGGTTGGACTAGATGACCTATAAGGTCCCTTCCAACTCTGTTAATCTGTTAATCATTAGAACCATTAATCAAGTCCAGGCTGCTGCTCATACCAACAGAAGAAATGACATTTTACTGAATTTCACTCCGACTCTGACTTTAGGACAAGGCTGCTCCATGCCTCGAACCATTTTGTTCCAGCTCATTGTTAGCCCAACTTTAGAACTCATAACTCTTTCTTTCAGATCTCTTTTCCTTCTCAGTCGAGTGTTTTAGGAAACATCCTTGTTCTGGTGAAGCCACTGAGTAAACCCACTTAAAATAAAGGAATAAAATACTTTCATAGACAAGAAAAGAGAAGGAAATTTGGCACTGATTCAACTTAAGTCTCTAAAACAGTCACTGAAGGCTCCGGCTAATCCAGAATAACAAGCACTTACATCAATCGTTTTGTAACCTCTAGTTGCACATAGCAACACAGCCTAGTTTCTCTGGATGACAGATTTAAAGAAGTCATTAATTCCGGGAGGAAGGAGGGGGACCAGGGTAGTCTATAATCGCCTCCCGTGAAAACTTACTTAGCAGCAGGAGGAGGAGTTGAGCAGGCAAGAAATTAGTCTGATACTTCAACAGCAACTGCATAAACCCGGCCGCGTGGGTTGTTATGGGGGCTTCTCGTTACTCCCGTGTGACACCTCTCCTGCGCGAGCTGCACTGGCTGCCAGTGGTCCTTCGGGTCCATTTCAAGGTGCTGGTGCTCACCTATAAAACCCTACATGGCGTAGGCCCAGGGTACTTGCAGGATCATTTCCTGCCATCCTGCCATCCTCCTCTTCCCTCCCACAGAGCGGGCCTCCTCAGGGTGCCGTCAGCCAGACAATGTCGGCTGGCGGCCCCCAGGGGGAGAGCATTCTCTGTGGGAGCGCCGGCCCTCTGGAATGGGTTGCCCACCAGGCTTAGGACAGCCCCTGACCTCCTCTCCTTCCGCCACGAACTGAAGACGTGGCTCTTTCATCAAATGGACTGATCCGTTGGGGGGATTTTTACATTGCAATAATTTTAATTGGATTTTAATTTATGTAATTTTCGAACGGTTGAATGTTTTCTTTGTAAGCCGCCCTGAGTCCTTCGGGAGAAGGGCGGCATATAAATTACATAAATAAAAATAAAGGCACCGATGCCTCCCAGCCAGAGTCAGGGGTAGTAGGAGCTTTGGCTACCCAGGTTGGCTGTGGCAGATGGATCTGGCCCTCGAGACAGCTAGATCATACTTCCAGCCTGCTGAGGTCAGGCAAGATTTGAAAGCATGAAAGGCGCAAGCTACACAGTATAGTGTGACGCCAAGCTCACATCAAAGCAGACCGATTCTGATGCGCGCATGGCCAGTTCTATGTGTTCGCTTCCCCAAGGGGGCTATTTACATGCTAATACTGTACAAACATCTTCGGAGGGAAAGGGGGAAATTTATCTCTCCCTGAAATAAAGTCCAGGAACAAAGGCCATTACAAAATTGTAGCCGGAGAAATAAGGAATAGATGCACATTAGAAAGGCAACTACAGGGCAAACTTTTGGCATTTTTGATGTATGCTACTTAATCTTATGATTATGGATGCAAACCATTGAAGTTCATGTGTTTCCTTGGACTTATTATTCATGCCAAGGCTTCGTTTACATATTATTAATTTTTTTCCCCCCTCTTTGGCACAAAACTGTATTGTTTCCAATGGAGTCTTCAAAACGGAAAACTCCCAGAGCATCGTCTGCAGGTTATCACAGAGTTCTTCCTCCAAAATATAACAAGTGATCATTGGACTGATGCAAAAGAACTACAGGTAGCCCTCACCTTATGATCACAACTGGGACCAGACCTTCTGTTGCTAAGTAAGGCAGTTGTTCAGTGAGTCACACCTTATTTTACTAGCAACAATAAACTAGTTTTGCCCAGCTATTTATATTGTTTGTTTGTTTGTTTACTTGCTTGCTTGCTTGCTTGCTTGCTCGTTCATTCATTCATTCAATTTATCGGCTGTCCTTCTTACCATAGGGCAGTGATGGCTAACCTTTTTGCCGTTGCGTGCCAAAAGTGGGGAGAGTGTGGGGGGCTGCGGGTGCGGGTGCCCACATCCATAATTCAATGTGCCCCGCTCTCCCGTGCATGCGCACATGACCCCCCCACTTCCCCTTGCTTTTGGCACGCGATGGCACGGTTGGCCCAGTATGTCCATTTCCCCCCCCCTCCCTAGGCTCCAGAGGCTTTCTAGGAGCCTGGGGAGGGCAAAAACAGCCTTCCCCATCCCCCCGCAGGCCTTTCGGAGGTCAGAAACAGCCAGTTTCCTGACTTCCGGTGGGACCGGAAGGCCTGAAAATCAGTTGGCTGGTGTGTGCATGCACGCTGGAGCTGAGCTAGGGCAACACTCGCGTGCCCACCAATATGGCTCCGCGTGCCACCTGTGGCACCCGTGCCATAGGTTCGCCATCACGGCCATAGGGTAACTCTGAGCAGCTTACAATATTAAAAGTAAAAAACAGAATGGGATGGGGTGGGGTGGGGTGGGGTGGGGTGGGGTGGGGTGGGGTGGAG
>WNWU01000129.1:351303-362677 GCA_012654045.1 Ptyas mucosa
GAATAGAATAGAATAGAATAGAATAGAATAGAATAGAATAGAATAGAATAGAATAGAATAGAATAGAATAGAATAGAACAGAACAGAACAGAACAGAACAGCAGTGGTTAGAGTGCAGTACTGCAGGCTACTTCAGCTGACTGCTAGCTGCAGTTCGGCAGTTCAAATCTCACCAGCTCAAGGTTGACTCAGCCTTCCATCCTTCCGAGATCGGTAAAATGAGGACCCAGATTGTTGGGAGCAGTAGGCTGACTCTGTAAACTGCTTAGAGAGGGCTGTAAAAGCAGTATGAAGCGGTATGTAAGCCTAAGTGCTATTGCTATTGCTATAGAATACTTTATTTGGCCAAGTGTGATTAGAAACACAAGGAATTTGTCTCTGGTGCAGAGACATTTAGTATTTACAATATTAAAACTATATGAAATAAAATTATACTAAAATATAAAATACAACATAAAGCAGTAGCTAAAAGATCCGGATGAAAGGAGTGGGATGAGTAGGGTGGCGAGGAGAGATCTGTTATTCATTGATCAACCACAGTGGTGGGTTTCAAAAATTGTTACTACCGGTTCTGTGGGTGTGGCTTGATGGGCGTGGCAGGGGAAGGCTACTGTAAAATCTCCATTCCCTCCCCACTCCAAGGGAAGGTTACTGCAAAATCCCCATTTCCTCCCGATCATCTGGGAGTCGGGAGGCAGAGAATAGATGGAGACGGGGCCAGTCAGAGATGTTATTTACCAGTTATTACATCATCATCATCATTATTATTATTATTATTATTATTATTATTATTATTATTATTATTCATATTTCTATGCCGCCCATTCTCCGAGGACTCTGGGCGGCTTACACCAAAGATAGTATACTAAATAGCATATTGCCCCCAACAATCTGGGTCCTCATTTTACCCATCTCGGAAGGATGGAAGGCTGAGCCCACCTTGAGCCGGTGAGATTTGATCCGCTGATCTGCTGAACTAGCAGTCAGCTGAAGTAGCTGCAATACAGCACTCTAACCACTGCGCCACCTCGGCTCTCCAAACTACTCAAAATTTCCACTACCGGTTCTCCAGAACTGGTCAAACCTGCTGAAACTCACCTCTGATCAACCAGCCCCACCCCAACTGCCACTGTATTATAAGCCGTCTTCTCTTGACTGATGTCAGTGGAAGCTCTTTCTTCTGACCCATCAGAAGGCATCTCAGCATGAAGTGGTTCGAACCACATCTGGCTTGATCAAGCCTTTGTATCTTTTTGCCCCCATGATAAAGGAGCCTGAGTGGCGTAGGAGACTAATGCCTCTACTAAGGCAGCATTTAACATCCAGCTGCCTGCAATCACTGCAAGTTCAAATCTCACCAGGCTCAAGGTCGACTCAGCCTTCCATCCTTTCTAAGGTGGGTAAAATGAGGACCCGGTTTGTGGGGGCAATAAGCTGACTTTGTATAAAATATACAAAAGTATGAAGGCTATTGCTTAACGCATTGTAAGCCGCCCTGAGTCTCCGGAGAAGGGCGGCATGCATGCATGCATGCATGCATGCATGCATGCATAAATAAATAAATAAATAAATCCATCCATCCATCCATCCATCCATTTAATTTGTACAGGACATAAGAAACTATCTCAGAAACATGGGTCCTGCCTGCCTTTTCCCTCCGTCCTCTACGCATGGCTGGATTAATTTTCGACACCAAAACATTATCTGCGTTCCAGATCTGCAGAAATCCAATCCTTGAGGTTGTTCTCCTCCTCACCAACGCTGCTTGAAACAGCCCAAAACGCCCTTAAGCCACTTGCTCACCACTTCCAATTTCTCCCAAATTACTATTTTGTTAATGTCATTACATTCTAGACCGCCAGTAGCATTCTGCACATCCCGTGTGCCATTTCAGGCTTTTTGTGAGTCGACATTCTTTTCAAACGCTTGGCTATCAAGACGCTTCAGTAGGATCCTGGAGGGAGAATCCCGTAAAAGCCATTACAATTTATTGTACCAATAAGCACCGCCTTTTAATAATACAATTAGAGGCATTTTTTTCCTTAATGCCTCGTGATAACGGTGATATGGCAATTTTCTGGTGAGTGAGTGAGAGCTGTACTGTTTCAAAAGAGAAGATGTGCAATTCCGCACAAAAGAGATTCCAAAAGCTTTTCTACTCCGTTCCAGGAAGAAATGTGCAATTTTAATAATATGCATTACCAATAATGCTCTGACCCACCCAAAACCTCTCGCCTTCCATTGTCCTTTTTCAGGCTGCGTTCTTTTCACAGAAATATTCTACACTAACAAGTTAAAATTGTAAGTGGAGAATTGGAAAATCCTGAACCCATTATAAGCAACAATAAAAGGCCAGGGAATAAAAGCAAAGTGATAAATAGCAAATTATGCTTAAGATTAAGCTGTTGAATATAAACAGTTTAAAAATACTCTCTTCCCGTGGGGGTGGGTGTAGTTAAAATCCACAATTCATAGATTCTATCCATTTTTCTTTATTTGTTAAGAGGATGAAATCCACACCATATGAGTGTATATGTGTGTCTGTCTGTCTGTCTGTATGTCTGTATGTCTGTCTGTATGTATGTATATGACTAGGTGGCTCAGTGGCTAAGACACTGAGCTTGTCGATCAGAAAAGTCGGCAGTTTGGAGGTTCCAATCCATGGCACTACTTGGTACCTTAACGTTTCCACCTCCATTACTTTCAAAAGCAGACCTGGCTAAATATGTTGCTAGAATTCACAAATTAACATCAGTGCCCATATTTAGGAGAGCTCTATCCTGAGCTCGAGAGAATCTTCTCCCAACTGTTGTCCTGCAAGGGAAATTGTCAGGCGCGAAGAATCAGAACTAGATATTTAGTTCCAGTTAAGATGAGTTATTGCTCTTGCCTCTACCCAAAAACCTAGTCAACTAAAAGTAAGCTCTAAAGTGGCGCTAGATAAAAGTTAACAGAATTCAAGTGGGGCTGGAGTTTGTGGGAATGTAAGGATTACAGGCTGATTCCACTCTTGACTCCTCCCCCTGTCTCTTCCTGACCTTCTCCTGCAGACATACAGTAGTGGCCAAAAATTGTGGAAACCTTTTGGGAAAAGTGCATTTTCTAAAACTAGCTAATAACACCACTTTTTTGGGGAGGTAGTACCCTAAAATTATATATCAATGGAAAGATAATTTAATCAAGAATGTAATGCCGTAACTTTTAGGAAGGATTTGCTATTAGAATAGCAGTTACAGTATAAAGAAGAAAAGTGAAACACGTAGAAAAAAATGAGCTATACAAAAATTATCACCACGTCAGTTAATACTTAGTTGGGTAATGTTTAGCATGAACGACGGCCTTACAACGTCTTCCCGTGGAGTGAGCCAAGTCTTTTAGTTGTGCAGCTGTTCTAATGTGAAACCAAGATTGAATGATGGCTTCTATGAACTGGGTTTTATTGCTGGGTCGCTTCTGACTAACAAGTTTCTTTAGTCGGCTCCATAGATTTTCAATTGGGTGAAGGTCTGGGCTATTCCCGGGCCATTCCAGCAGTGGAATATGATTATCTTGAAACTCCAAAAAAAGTGGTGTTATTAGCCATCAAACCTCAAAAACACACTTTTCCCAAAAGGTTTCCACAATTTTGGCCACTACTGTATAGGAAAGCCCCATATGAAACCCAATATTGCCTCTGTGATATGAGTGCCATAGAAACTACGGCCCATGTTTTTCTCCATTGCCAGTTCTACAGGGATATTCCCCAATGAGTTGATTATGCCTCTTTTATTTAAATTTCCAGCTTTTATTTGCACTATCTGTTTAAATAAACAGGGCAAATTAATCTCTCTAAAAGTAGCAAAATTTGGCGACATGATGAGTACGCTTCGCCCACAAATGGTAGCTCACAGTTCTTGTTGAGAAGGGATAACTTTGCGTTGTTCTTTTCATCGGTTGTATTTCTATTGCTCAATGACTGACTTAAAGTTCTCTTTGTCTAATTTACAGCCTGGCATTTAGTTGCATTGAGTGAACTCCAGATGTTCAAGTTTACGATAAAGCAGGTTCTTGGATTATTACCCCACAAGTTAAGATGGTTGAAAAAATACAGTGTAGTTATATTTTATAGGAGCATAGGAAATAGATGGCAAAAGTTTTTAAAAAATCATGTACAGGTAGAGAAACGGGTAGGCTGCTGGGGGTTCGCAGGGGTTCAGGAGAACCTCTAGCTAAGATTCTGTGCAGTTCAGACAACGCCCAAATTCCACTCCTGGCTGGTCCCACCCACCCCATCCCGCCCCTCTCAGGAATCCCCACCTGGCCCATTTTGGATGCAGGTAAGTGCAGAGTGCATGAAGAGGCTCAGGGAGGGTGAAAAATGGGCCTACCGGAAGTTCTGGAAAAGGCCTTTGGAGCCTGGGGAGGCTGTTTCTGCCCTCCCGGAGGCTCAAGGAAAGCTTCTGGAGCCCGGGGAGGGCAAAAATCCCCCCCCCATCATGATGAGGAGGCCGACTAGCCCACTAACCCACCCAGCAACCGAGTGAGCCGAGAGCCCCTTGCTAAAATTTTTGAAGCCCATCCCCGTAGAGAATCACAGGCCTAACACAATTACGTAGAGCATGAAAATTTGTTCCCATGCAGCCTAAACAATTTATCGGTTCAATGTGCAAAGATGCACCATTATTATGAGAACAGAACATCCATTTAGCTGCCTTGATGGAAGACTTCAAAGCTCATTTTCCCCAAAACATGGAAGTACAGAACAGCGACCTTCAGGAGTCTCGGAAGTTGTGTTCTCAAGGCAAGTTTGACATTTCCGAATTGACATTTGAATCCAGGCTAATGCCAAGGAGTTTATCATGCCCCTTCTCTGGAGAGATGTTCGTAGCAAAGTACTGAGTTCCTCCCCTCCGTGAATGTGCCTTTGAGGTTTTGCAAAGGATGAAAAAAAATAATAATAATAACTTGGCCTACTAACTTGGCTTACTTCAGAAGGATCTCTGCTAAGCAGTAGACTTCAGGGAGTTGGGAGAGAAAAAAGTGGCAGTTTGCCAGCGCTCTCTCTCTCTCTCTCTCTCTCTCTCTCTCTCTCTCTCTCTCTCTCCCACTCCCCCTCTCTCCCTCCCTCCCTCCCTCTCTCCGACAATCAGCTGGGAGAGAACCGGTTCTCCCCGATGTTCAGATGGGCCCACTCTGCCACCTGTGCTATTTTCCAATCTTTATCTTCTCAGCTGATTCACGCGATAGAGCAGATTGCCGCGCAAATCAGCTGTGTTACTCCTCCGAAGAAACCGGGAAGTGAAGATTTCTTGAAACTGTGTACGCACGCACAGCAAATCGTGCGATCGCCAAACCGGTTGTTAAACCGGGAGGATCCCACCACTGCCTGTCCACCATTAAACCATCTTTCCAATCAGCCACCATGTTTCCAGTGTCTTCCTTCCCAATTCGAACAGAACCCCAGATGGATATTTCTTCCAACATGACAAAAGTCCTTCATTGATGTTGGCCTTGTTTTTGAAATATCCGACAGTGCAAGTGAATAACACAAGGATATTTTCTTTAAAAACCTGTTCCTTTCCGCTCCTGTATTGCTTATGCATTCATCTGCGCTGCGAAATCAGAGAAACAGAGCAGCTAAACATTTAGGCGTAAGGGCCAGAATAAAAGCATAATTTGTGCAAAAATTTTTTAAAAAGGGGTCAAAAATGTCCATGAAGAAGAAGGTAGGCAGAACAACTATTTTAATAATTAATTAAATTCCACTGGCCTCCACAAACCAGACATTCTTTTGCTGAGTACAATCAAGTGGTTTTTAATCTCTGGCACAGAATCACAGAATTCATATTTGTGTTGAGGAAGAAAGAATTGGGATTGTACATTAAAGACTTCCGCTATATATGGGATATTCTGGCTGTATTCAAGCAACGTGCTTATACTGTTCACTTTATCTGCATTCACACAATGCAAAAAGCTTCCTTAAGCCAACCTTAATTTATTAGTTAAGTATATGATGTCAACTTCAAAAGCAGATTAACTCCACAATCAGTTTAAGAAACGGTGCAAATACGGCTGTATTTAATATAAAAAAACCACACACATGTGGATTAAATGGCTTCACATGTCAGCAACTAAGATAACATTTGGACCAGATGTTCCTTTTGGCTAGTAGTAACGTCTGTGCAGTCATCCAGGTCATGGTTGTCCCAAAAGTGCTTTTTCAGGAGGCAACTGGACTTTTCTTTCTTTTTTTTTTCCTTTGAAAATGTTTCACTTCTCATCCAAGAAGCTTCTTCAGCTCTGAGTGGATGGTGGGGAATGGAAGGATTTATACTCCTTGCAGACAGCTGATTATTTGCATCCTTTTTAGAAAGTTGTTGAGGCCACTTGGAGGGGGGTTATCTATGTCCTCAGGGCAGGGGTGAAATGCTCCCGGTTTGGACCAGATCGCCCAATCCGGTAGCGATGACAACGGGTGGTTTGGAGAACTGGTAGCAAAAATCCCTTCCCACCCACCCCCATGCCCAGCTGAGCCGCTTTGGCTGAAAAAAAATGTTTTAAAAGTAAAAAAAAAAGCCTCTGATGATCGTGTGGCTCAGCTGGGATCGTCAGAGCCTTTTAAAAGCATTTTTTCTTTCGGCCGAAGAGGTTGTAGAAAAAAGGTTCAGCGTTACCAGGTAGACAAGACAGGAAACAGATCAGATGAGCAGAGGTGGGCTGCATATAATTTAACAATTAATTTGGTTCGCCTAGTGCAGAACCAAAAATGTGAGCATGCACGGACATTCGCTTCGCTTGCGCGTGGATTCAAACACATAGCTATTTCATGCGTGTGGCTTCCAGCACACCTTCTCGGGCAGCCGCAGTGGGTAGAGCGGGCGAGGTGTGGAAATCAGCTGGGCTGCGGGGTGAGCGAGCCAGAGTGAGATATATAGGATGGGATAGAGCCAGGGCGGGTGGGCGGGGCCAGTCGGTGCTCGGAACTACTGGTTTGCCCGAACCAGCAGCAGCCAATCTCTGCAGATGAGCTATTTTTATCTTATTTTGTTGCTTTAATTAAAATAATCTTGCAAGTCTGAAAGTACAAATATCCCACCATCTCTTTTTACAGCCTTATTAGGTTAGAGAGAACTCTTTCTGGACACCTTTCTCTGCCCATTATGCAGCTATGGGCTTCTACACCTCTTATCCAATCCTTCCCTAGGCAGCATCTCTTCCCTCCCCTCCCAAGGTCATCCCTAAATACCATCGCCCATCCTGAATGCTGCCATGCTCCAATCCAACTACTCTCCCACCCTTGGCAACTACTCAGGATTGAAAAAGGCATCTGGCGATCCAAGCAGAGACCCGTGGCTCGTCTCGCTTCCTCCCGAGAGAAGAGCAGTGAGGACATTAAGAATAACTCAGCTCACCCTAATAGCTTCTTCATGAAAGAGTTTTTCTTCAGATGCAGGAAATTACTTACGGGGAGTTTTTGTAAAATAGGATGGACAGCTGCACCCTCTGGGATCTCAATGCTCGAGTGAAACACGGCTTCAACAAACCTTCTAATTTCCCAGCATATTCCTGCTCAATTAACCAACAACAGATTAATTAGGAAGTAAGTGCTAAACTTCCTAGCTACCTGGAAGGTTGCTCAAAGCAAGGGAATCCATCTGCCAAGCTTAGTGTCGAGCCTTAGTTTCTTTAGGTTGGTTCACTTAACAGAAGTTGGATTACAGTGCCAATTGTAGAGAGGAAGTTTGGTGTAGTGTTTAAGATGCTGGCCTAAAAACCAGGAGACTGTGAGTTTTAGTTCTGCCTTAGGCATGAAAACCAGCTGGATGTCTCTGGGACAATCATCAGGAGATGGTGATTTCTAATCCCGCTTTAGGCATGAAAGCCAGATGGGTGACTTTGGGCCAGTCACTCTCTCTCAGCCCAATCCATAGAACCACAGAATTTTTATTGGCCAAGTGTGATTGAACACACAAGGAAGTTGTCTTGGTGCATACGCTCTCAGTGTACATAAAAGAAAAGATACGTTCATCAAGAATTCTAAGGTACAACACTTAATGATACTCATAGGTTACAAATAAGCAATCAGAAAACAATAACAATATAAATCGTAAGGATACCAGCAGCAAGGTTACAGTCATACAGTCATAAGTGGGAGGAGATATTTGTTGAGAAAAATAGGAAGAAGAAGGTATTCTGACTGCCTTGAATTATTGATAAAAATAACAAAGATGAGATTTTTAAAAAATCTAATCAATAAATTGATGGCCACCTACCTCAGCTACCCAGATTTGGAGTAATGAGAGTTATAGACCAAGAGAAAGTCAAATCTCAATATGCAATCACTAAAAAAAGAAAGAAAGAAAGAAAAGCTAGCTGGGGAATTTTGGGAGTTGAAGTTCACACATCTTAAGAGTTTCCAAGGTTTTGAGAAACACTGTCCTAATGAGAACTTGCAAAAACTCAACTTGTCCTTTGTGTCATTTCAATAATTTTTTAAATCTCCTTTTGCAGTCAATATAGGGAGGTTAAAAAGTTGGAGAATGGGATGGAGGAATAGGCCCGTCCCCTGTTTATTTGCAGGTAGTGGGACCTCAGTCATGCTACTATAGTACAGTTCTCCTATACAGATCTCGAAGGACTACTCCCTCCCTTCAAAAGGATTTAGATATAGGCATGGTAAGTTATGTGCTATTGACTGCGAGAAGAGACAGCTGGGTCTCTTGTCTTGTGTGACCATAACCAAAGAGTCCTAGCTGCTTAATGATGCTTTTAAAAAAAATCAAATTAAAGATGATACATTCGTCTATAAATAACGTCAAGTTAACAAGCCACATTGAGAAGTCTTTCAAAACAGCCTCCGCCGATGTTTACAAGGAGCAATCCCAACAGATCTGATATATAACTTATCATCGCATTTTTTTCTTTTTTTAGGAACATCTAGAGTTTAGTGTTTCTGGAGACTTAAAATGCCTTTAACCAACTTGGATTGATGCACAACTGCACCCTCTCCTGGAAATTACAGACCTAGAGATCTCCAGAAAATACAGCAGGGAAGGGATCTACAGTTTAGAAGCTTTGATGTGGAAGAATAACAGAGTGTAATTCTCAAAGTCCCAAACGAACATCAACTGATTGTTTGGGACAGTTCATTGGACGGTGTTCTGTTTGAAGGCTCAAGTTTAGTTGAAAAGCGAAAAAACTTAAGATGAATAAAGAATCAGAGACTTGAAGCTGCCTATCAGCTTTTTTTTTTAATAAAAAAAATTATATATACCAATCCCTCTAGACAACAGATGTTGCAGCAAGCATACATATGAGATCACTGTTTTCCCCATTACAAGAAAATGTGTTTCCCCATTATGAGTATTCCTATAGAAATGACTAATTGTATCAATATCTTCATCTCGCCCTAATTCAGCACATTTTAGGCAAAGATGCGTATTCTTTTGTGCCCTTTTCCATAGATAGATAGATAGATAGATAGATAGATAGATGGATGGATGGATGGACGGATGGACAGACAGATGATAGACAGACAGAGGCAGACAGACAGACAGACAGACGATGATGGATGGATGGATGGACGGACGGACAGATGGACGGATGGACAGACAGACAGACGGATGATAGACAGACAGAGGCAGACGGACATTCAGACAGACAGACAATGATAGATGGATGGACGGACAAACAGACAGACAAACAGACGGATGATAGAGACAGACAGACAGACATAGTGATGAGTTGCCAGCTCCAATTGTGGTTGTTAAGCAACAAGTACCTGTGCTAGAAACAGCCCCTTTCATCTAGGATTAATATTTTTGAAGGCATTTAGTAAGATAATCAAGGTAGTGAAAAGCAACAATAGGAATTTTTTTTAATGCTCCTCAGCACAGTATAAAATGCCCAGGGAAACAACAAAATTACTTTCCAAATTGTTTGAGCCCCATGTTGTTTGCTTCATCAGCATTTCAAGAAGCAATATTTTTTAGGTCAATTGATTGACAACCAGGTATTTCTCCCAGAAATGCTGAATCAACGATATAGAAGGGATTCGGTAGCTATGATAAATACGAGTCACGCTCATAAGAGAGTTGTGCTAATGAGTTGCCACGGCACGTTTCCTTTGGGGGAGGGGGAAAATGGCACAGGACGCAGAGACAAACCTTGGATACATAAAGCTGAACCCTCGTTGGGTTTGTATTTTCAAAGACTTTTATTTCTGGTAGCTGTCCCCTTCTCACCTAGGGATAAAATAATACACTGCATTAATAATGCAGCTTTCTTTAATAGTCAGATGGAATTCCCTGGAAGCATTTCTGGTATTAAACGTTCTAAAAGGAAAGGCGGAAGGGGTTTTGAACTGACTTCAAAACACAGCCAAGCAAGGCTGGTCCATTTGAAAGTCATGTATTGATAGCGCAATGATCAAAGCTCCTATGGATATTTTCAAACCGTTCCTCGCTTGCACTGACAGTGTGAGCACGAGCCTGCTCTAAAGCAACAGGATTGTAAATCAAGGATTACCTTTAGCAATTTCTCAGCTGCCCTTCCACAGGTGTGGTGAAGTCTGAATTATGTAACCTTCTCTTTACCACACCAGTGGTGGTATTTAGCTGGGCGAACCGGTAGCGGCGGCTACGGGAGCCTCTGCCCACCCACCCGGATGTCCTCACGTCCCGTTTTTGACGTGACACGCTCACATTTGCAAACCGGTAGCGACGGTAAGTGACTACCACCCCCTGCCACCCATACCCTTTAAAGACTTTTTATGGCTATGGACCGTGGCCATGGACCCCCAAGATTTAACTCAAGATTTAAATCATAACATTTTTTTCAAACCTATGTGGCTCCCCTGTGATGACATCGTGCCCCTCTCGTGGTCCATGGACCACAAGTTGAGAACCACTGATCCATTTTGATAGACCTGCATTCTGTATCCCTAATTATTCCTTGGCACGGTTCCTAGATATTTCAATTCTTGCACTTTTGTTAAGATGCCTTCACATAAATATATATACATATCTACATATTAAGTGTTTTTCTATCAAGACACCTGGTCTGCCCCAGCATGTGGGAGAGAGCATACTGCATCTTTTTGCCTTTCAGCTCCAATCCAGGAGCCCTCGAGCAGTCGCATTCACGACAAACCATTTTATACCAAATTTATATTTCGCTGATAAAGAAATAAAGGGAGACTGGTATAGATCTATTTCAAGCTTTTTAGCTTTCATCAGCTAGCCATACCCTTACTTGGATTCGAACTTGGGCTGCCTGCATGGCTAGCTGGTAGCTTGAAATAGATCTATACTAGTCTCCCTTTATTTATCAGCAAAATATAAATTTGGTACATATACATATACATATACATATACATATACATATACATATACAT
>WNWU01000129.1:375038-386258 GCA_012654045.1 Ptyas mucosa
CTTCTCTTCTCTTCTCTTCTCTTCTCTTCTCTTCTCTTCTCTTCTCTCCTCTCCTCTCCTCTCCTCTCCTCTCCTCTCCTCTCCTCTCCTCTCCCCTCCCCTCCCCTCCCCTCCCCTCTCCTCTCTTCTCTTCCTCTAGCAGTGGGATTTGGGGGTTTTCTGAACTGCACAGAATCTTAGCTAGAGGTTCTCCCAAACTCCTGTGAACCCCCAGCAGCCCACATCCCTGATTCTATGGTACTAACTCCTAAGTAATAGCACAGAGAATAGCACAACTTCTCCAAAGCAGGGTGACCAGCCTAAGATTGGTGGTGTTGATTAGATTTTGTGAAGCCTAGATTCAAATCCATCCCAAGCCACTAAAATTCACTGGGTGACTCCTGGCTAGTCATAGCCCCATCAACCCTGTACGACTATGGCAGGAAAGGGAAAACTGAAGAAAGGAATATCGTATACAGTGGTGGACAAAATTGTGGAAACCTTTTGGGAAAAGTGTGTTTTCTAAAACTAGCTAATAACACCATTTTGTTTGTGGGGTAGTACCATAAAATTATATATCAATGGAAAGATAATTTAATCAAGAATGTAATGCCATAACTTTTATGAAGGATTTGCTATTAGAATAGCAGTTACGGTATAAAGAAGAAAAGTGAAATACATAGAAAAAACCGAGATATACAAAAATTATCACCACAGGAAAAATGAGGTATACAAAAATTATCAACCTGTCAGTTAATAGTTGGGTAACCCTTAGCATGAATTATGGCCTTACAACGTCTTCCCATGGAGAGAACCAAGTCTTTGAGTTCTGCAGCTGTTCTAATGTGAAACCAAGATTGAATGATGGCTTCTATTAACTGGGTTTTATTGCTGGGTCGCTTCTGACTAACAAGTTTCTTTAGTCGGCTCCATAGATTTTCAATTGGGTGAAGGTCTGGGCTATTCCCAGGCCATTCCAGCAGTGGAATATGATTATCTTGAAACTCAAAAGAAAAGAAAAGAAAAGAAAAGAAAAGAAAAGAAAAGAAAAGAAAAGAAAAGAAAAGAAAAGAAAAGAAAAGAAAAGAAAAGAAAAGAAAAGAAGTGTTATAACTATCAAACTCAAAAATACACTTTCCTCAAAAGGTTTCCACAATTTTGGCCACTACTGTATATCCCTTCAGCTTCTGGAGCAGGATATCCATGCAAATATATAATATAATGTAATAACAGAGTTGGAAGGGACCTTGGAGGTCTTCTAGTCCAACCCCCTGCTTAGGCAGGAAACCCTACACCACTTCATCAAAACAACCTTTTCTGTTTTGCAATCGCAAGCAGATATTCGCCTTTGGAAGAAGTCCCTAGTATAATACCAAGAGCCTTAGTGGCACAGCGGACTAATGTACTGTTAAGTAACACCAGCTGCCTGCAATTACTGCGAGTTCAAATCTCACCAGGCTCAAGGTTGACTCATCCTTCCATCCTTCTGAGGTAGGTAAAATGAGGACCCGGTTTGTGGGGGCAATAAGCTGACTTTGTATAAAAAAGGACACCGCTTGGGGGGAGCGAAAGCCCTACTAAGCAGGTATATACAAAAAAAGTATGAAGGCTATTGCTTAACGCATTGTAAGCCGCCCTGAGTCTCCGGAGAAAGGCAGCATATAAATCGAACCAATACAATTTTTTTAAAAAATAATAATCTCAAATTCTTCTGCCATAGCTGAATAGGCAGATTATTCTTGATTTCTACATTACAAGAAAAAAGAAAAAAGAAAGAAAAGATTTGAAAATGGGACACTGAGCGACGCAGAGGAGAAAAATAATTGCAGCCATCTTTGAGCGCAACCGAAGGATTGTCACTGCTTCTCTGTGTGTAATTCACTTGACAAAACCAATGTTATGGAAAGGTCACCCCGTCTCCTCCTCCTCCCCTTTTTCGAATGATCTTTCTGATTAACTTGAAATAACGAGGCACACGCCAAGCGCCCATCGGCAGAAGGCGCGCCAAGCATGGCTGTCATTGTTTCAACCGAAATTTCCAGGTCACGCTAAACAGAGCAATCGAACAGCTGGACGGCTTTCCTGTTCTGGGTATTATCAAGAGGAAGAAGGGAGTTTTCCTGACAACATTGATCAGGAAGATGATCTTATTACATTCCAAGCGAGAGGTTTTCGCTTTCTCACCCCACTTTTTTTTTCTTTTCCCCAGAGTCAGATGGACTTGATGATGTATTGTTCGCCGGGTTTTCCATCGAATAAACCCAGAAATAAACCGTTTTTTTTTTAAAAATGTAAAAATAACTGATTGTCGTGTGAAGCCTTCTGCTGTGTTTAAATGTTTCTTCTGCACCGATTTTCTGTTCTGCCTGGGAGCTCACAGTGGCTTAAGGTCATCTCCTATTATAACTTCCTTAGCAATAGCAGTTATATACCGCTTCACGGGGCTTTACAGCCAGGGGTCGGCTTCAAAAATTTTAGCAAAGGGTTCTCTGCCTGGTTGCTGGATGGGCATGCCCATGGCAGGCATGGCCTCCTGCACCATGAGGGGGGGTGTTTTTGCCCTCCCCTGGCTCCAGGGGTTTTCCTTGAGCCTTTACGATAGTGAAAACAGCCTCCCCAGGTTCCAGAGGCCCTCTGGAGGCCAGAAACGGCTCATTTCCGGCCTTCCTGAACTTCCGGAAGGTCTGTTTTTCACCCTCCTGAGCTTCCACCTGTGCCCTGCACTTACCTGCATCCAAAATGGGCAGCGTGGGGACTCCTGGGAGCGGTGGGGTGGGCGGGGCCAGCCAGGAGTGGGATTTGGGGGTTCTCCAAACCATACAAACTCTTAGCTAGAGGTTCTCCCAAACCCCTGCAAATCCCCAGCAGCCCATCTCTGTTTACAGCCCTCTCTAAGCAGTTTACAGTGTGAGCATATTGCCCCCAACAATCTGGGTCCTCATTTTACCGTCCTCTGGAGGATGGAAGGCTGAGTCAACCTGGAGCTGGTGAGACTCGAACTGCCGAATTGTTGGAAATCAGCAGTCAGTAGAACTAGCCTGCAATACTGCATTCTAACCACTGCACCACCACGGCTCAGCTGATTGTATCATAGTATGGTCGTATCTCAGCTTAATCATCAGGAGCTTCATGGAATTACACAGCTGGTTTTAGGTAAGCATACCCATCACTCCTACTACAGGGTACTTCATAATTGGTTTAGCTGTGGATTTATTGACTAAGCCACTGCACTACGCGGTAAACACCATAAAACACAGTTTGCAAACCACGGTGGTTTGCTAATTACATATGCCAAGATGAAGCATGGCACGCAAAACATTTGGTACTCAGAAGATTTCTGATCAGAAAAATGAGTGTGATCTTCTACTTGTAACATCTGGTGTCAGATGTTTAAAGATGACTTACGGACAGAGGACGTCAAATGGAAAGATGCTGAAGACATTGTCGAAGGTAGAATTCATTGGAAGCATTGGATGCTGCCCTATGTGGTTCGTGTGAAAGGAACTGATGATGATGATGATGATGATGATGATGATGATGATTCTACTCAAGGAATATTCAGCAAGTCCAATATGTGGGAATGACCTTCAGAGAAGGAGGAAGAACTTTCAATGAATTGAAATTAAGAGACTTCTGGAACAGGAGAGGGGCACATCATTAGCTCTCCAAATATTGCTGAATTTCAATTTCAGAATTTCTCCTGTATGGGAGGGATGCTGGATGCTGGCATGCAAAAACATCTGGAGGGGCCCAGATCCTCATACCATATTCTAGATGTAGAGCTGTATCTGTGAATGTCGATGAAGTGCCAGGTTTCTGGGACTTGATTGGGCCTTATTATATCCCTGAAATGGTCTCCCTGTTTTCCAAACAGCTCTCCACCCCCCACCCCCACCCCACTCCACCCTACCCCAGCCATCCAAATTCTACGAAGCTGAGCTGCAGGCACAAGTTTTGTGAGTGGCATTTCTATACTTGACATTCCGTCAGCAACTTGTAATAAAGCTGATTTAGAGACACAGAATAATCATCCATCAATCAGAGAAGTATTTTTGATGCTTCTGAGTTAATGATCGTGCCAGCTACCCTCCATTTCATTCACCCTGTTGCGACTGGGGGTGGAGAAGGATGAATGCAGAGAGAGAGACACACACACACACATATACAGACACACATACCCCTACAATCACGCACAAGGCATAAATAATTCATAGATCTTTAACCTCTCAGCTCCTGGAAATCATCCACGGTGACTCTAAAACAGCTCTTAAGACCTCGACGAAAAATGCCGGTTATCATTTATTTAATACGTATATCGCCGCAGCCCAAGGAGTTGAGCTTTAGAAGTAATGTCAACAGACAAAAGGATCATACTTAGAGTCACCCTCCTCTTTCTCCCTGAGGCAAAAGACAATGGGAATTCATTCAAGTCCACTCTATTATTCATGGGGGAAACTGCCGATCACAGCTTCGGAATTGCTCTGAATAAGGGGGTTTGAAATCTCTTGAAATTAAACCGCTAGGTTATTAGTCAAGATTTCAAGAATTCTCATTTAAAAGAACCCGGAGCAATTTTTAATAATAATAATAAAAAAAAAATAAGAATGCGGAAAGCCATCCTGAATCCATGATGGAACATTTAGAAAAACAGTTCTTATTTCTCCAACGAAGAGTAACATGTTGCACGTCTGCTTGGATAAAATGGAAGAAGGAAGATAATAACAAGCCAAAACCAGGATTATGATAGCCAGAAGAAGACTTTTGTCACATTAGCACTGGACTGAGGCAATTTACAGTGTGTAGACACAAACTGAAGCAAGCTACATAGTCTAGCCACTGGCTTGCAATCTATTGTGCCCGCCAGTGATCAGCAAAGCTGGCAGCAGATTCGGACAGTGAGGAGGTTGGGGAGGAACTTGGGCCAATCCTGGAGTCTGGGGAAGGCTCGGATGATGGCTCTGAGTCAGAGGCAGAGAGGCTGCCAAGGCCATCTGGTAGCCTCCAGAGTCTCTGGAGTCTGACAGCAGCGAGGCAGAAGAACAGCGTGAGCCTGTTCTCCGTGTGCGCATAGCTGCCAGGAGACAGGAACAATTAAGGAAACAGGGTCAACTTTGGAGTAAGGCTTGGAGATGATCGGCCCCTCCCATAAGACATAAAAGAGAAGCGAATGGGATTTGAGCTTTTTCAGGAAGCAGTTAGTTCATCTGGCCAATTCAAGATTTGAAAATTCTGTTTGTGACTCTGTGCCAAGTTTGGCCTTGCCCTGCGTCTGGAAATTAGCTCTCTGGCAGCACATGAGATAGGTGGGTGTTGATAATCTTCCTCTGGAAGACTGTAAATGAAAGTAATTTACAGCCATAGGAATTAAAGAGGTTTGCCAGGAGTAAGTTTGTGCTGTTTAATTTCTAAGGAAGCCTAGGTCAGAACACAATCATGGGTCATTGAATCAACCACAATTGTCTTGAGTTCACGCAGTATACCAAATCATAAGTCAAGGTTTATAAGCCACAAATGGTTGAGTTCATTAATTTTGTTAAACCAAACCGAACCGCACGATGGCTCTGCACAACATCCATCAGCTTGTCCAATTACTTACACTTGAAGAGTTTTCATCCAAATGTTTAGTCATTAACGGCTTCCTTGCAATTTCCATGCTGTCATTTCAAATCCTGCTTTTCAGAGGCACTTCAAAACAAGTTCTGCAAAACTGCGACATCTTTTTTTTTTTTTTTTTAAACTGGATCATTTTCCAGAGTAAACTTCTCCAAGTCTTCAGCTATTCTATGTAAGACAATTTACAGACTTTCCTTCTCCAGTAGTCCTTCTTTTCCAGTTGGACAAGCTAGGGCCACGATGGCGAACCTATGGCACGCGTGCCACAGGTGGCACACAGAGCCATATCGGTTGGCACGCGAGCATTGCCCTAGCTCAGCCTTCCAGGCCCACCAGAAGTTGGGAAACAGGCTTGTTTCCGGCCTCCAGAGGGCCTCCGGGTGGGAGTCCGTTTTTCACCCTCCCCAGGCTCTAGAGGGTTTCTAGGAGCCTGTGGAGGGTGAAAACAGCCTTCCACACCTCCCGGAGCCCCTCCGGAGGCCGGAAACAGCCCAGTGGTGCAGGGGTTGCATGCATAGGGGCACATTGATTTATGGGTGTGGGCACACACACGCATGACACCCCCGCGCTCCCCCCGCTTTTGGCACGTGATGGCAAAAAGGTTAGCCATCACTGAGCTAGGGGGTCACATGTGGTTGTTGACACCAACAGATGTTCTTGGCAACTCCTGGAAGCTCACAAATTCTCCCTTCCACACTAGTTTGGGCCTGAGAAATACCAAACTCAAAGTAGTAAAAAGGTGGCATTTCTTTTCTAACATGATGAAATATTTAACAGGCAAGGACATGAGTAGTGAGAGAAAGAAGTTTTTGAAAGGGCATCACGCAATACAGTAATGGTTTTTAAAACAGTATTCCCTAATCAAGAAATTCCAATTTCCTAGCCTACAAAAAGATCAAACTGACTAGAAATGTCAAGAATTGCAGACCTAATCCCCCAGACCGGGGTGGGGGGGGGTGGGGGGGACGACTGCTTTAGGACACATAACTCAAGTTGAGAGAAACGTTTATTTACTAGCAAATGCGCACGGTTGCTTAAAAACTTTATTCAGATTCTGTACATAATTAAGACTCCTTCTGATCTCTAAATAACTCTCTTAGCAGAGTTGGAAGAGACCTTGGAGGCAGTGGTGGGATTCAAATTTTCTTACTACCAGTTCTGTGGGCATGGCTTGGTGGGTGTGGCAGGGGAAGGATACTGTAAAATCTCCATTCCCACCCCACTCCAGGGGAAGGATACTGAAAAATCCCCATTTCCTCCCGATCAGCTGGGACTTGGGAGGCAGAGAATAGATGGGGGCAGGGCCAGTCAGAGGTGGCATTTACCGGTTCTCTGAACTACTCAAAATTTCCACTACTGGTTCTCCAGAACTGGTCAGAACCTGCTGAGTACCATCTCTGCTTGGAGATCTTCTAGTCCAAACTCCACTCAAGCAGGAAACCCTACACCATTTCAGACAAATAGTTGTTCAATCTTTCTTAAAAACTTCCAGTGTTGGAGCATTCACAACTTCTGGAGGCAAGTTGTCCCACTGGTTAATTGTTCTCACTGTCGGGAAATTTCTCCTTAGTTCTAGGTTGAATCTCTCATCAATTACTTTCCATCCATTGCTTCTTGTCCTGCCTAGTACTTAAGTGACAATTGTTTCTCAGCTTACTATGGGGTTCCTCTGTTATGCAATGGGTTCATGTACAAAAACATTTAATAAAACACTAAAGGAATAACCAAAGAGGTTGAAAAGGGAATAAATAGCATGTAATGTTAAAAATGTCGCCGCTGACAGGTTTTTGGTTTGTATTTGGGGTATTTGGGTTCGTCTTCATCAGTCTTAATTGCTCATGGATATCATTATTTTATTTTTCATGCTTAATTGCCCGGATCAGGTTGGTAGCGTCAACAAGATGTAAATAGGGGTATCGCTGCCACATTGGCTAACAGAATTCTCATGGGTTATTTATTTCTACTCTCTATCTCATTTCACTTCATTCTGTCAATACAAAATATGTGTATATAATATATCCTATTTGGACATAAAATCATCAGGAGGCTCCATCTCTGTTTTCCCTTTTTGCAAAGTGGCAACGATATTAGTCTTCTATAAAGCCTTTTAAGCCATGTAATAAAGTTGTGTTCATTTCATTTCGATAACAGTTTGACTAAGTAGAGCAAAGTGCGGCGAATTAATATGGATGCTCAATCAAAGCTCACTAAAATAACTATTTTCTCCCACACAATGCTGCGGCAAAATTATCTCCCATTATCAAAAAAGGGTTCTGAAAGCAGCTGTGATTAGAAGGGGGAATACCTGAATTAATTTGCACCTAATATGTAAAGTGCTTGATAAATGTTTTGATAATATTTTAGGGCTTCAATCCTTCTCTGGTTTCTTTTCCCCCCCAGTATCTAATATCTTTTACTCCATTAGGAAACTTCAAGCTGGCAGGAAGTTACAAATAGGTGGGGTAAAACAAGACTGAATCTTAATGAAATCAGTTGCACAAAACACAAAACAAGCAAAACCACTCCATCATGTGTAAAGATATTACCCTTGAATCTTAAACGAAATACAGGTAGTCCTTGACTTACAATCAGTGGTGAAATCCTGCTGGTTTTGTCCGGCTCGTGTGAACCGGTAGAGGCGTCAGCATGAGACTCCGCCCACCTGCCCAGATGTCATTACTTCTTGATTTTAAGCAGGAAGTATTTATTTATTTATTGGTTCGATTTATATGCCACCCTTCTCTGGAGACTCAGGGTGGCTTACAATGCATTAAGCAGTAGCCTTCATACTTTTGTATATACCTGCTTAGTAGGGCTTTTGGCCCCCCCAAGCGGTGTTCTTTTTTATGTAAAGTCAGCTTATTGCCTCAACAATCTGGGTCCTCATTTTACCTACCTCGAAAGGATGGAGAGCTGAGTCAACCTTGAGCCTGGTGAGATTTGAACTTGCAGTAATTGCAGGCAGCTGGTGCTACTTAACAGCACTTTAGTCTGCTGCGCCACCAAGGCTCAAAAAAGTAACCCGTTTTTGACCCTTTGCGCATGCGCAGAAGGCTTTACGCATGCACAGATGGTCAAAATTCAGACGTGATGTGGCACGCGCACTTCCGAACCGGTAGGGAAGATAAGTAGATTTAACCCGGCTTACAACCATTTGTTTAGTGACTGAAGTGGCAATGGCACTGAAAAAAGTGACTTATGATGGTTTTTCACACGGCCCTTGCGGCATTCCCAAAGTCACATGATCAAATTTTAGATGCTTGGCAACTGGCATGTATTTGTGACAGTTGCAGTGTCCCAGGGTCATATGATTCGCTTTTGCTACCTTCTGAGAAGCAAATTCCAATGGGGAAGCCAGATTCCTCTCCTCTAACCATGCTGGCCAGAGTTAAAGAACACTGAAATCTCGAATATTTGGAGAAGATTAGATCCAAGAATTTCTTCCTCTGGGGCTTCTGCTCCAGTCAAAACTCCAAGCTTCACATCGTTGCTTCAAAATCAAATACAGGTAGTCCTCTTATAAACCACAATCGGGGCCAGAATTTTCATTGCTGAGCAAAATTGCACCCCATTTTATAGGCGGGGGGGGGGGGTTTGGTCAGGGTTGTTATGCAAATCATCGCAATTAAGTGAATTGTGTGGTTGTTAAATGAATCCAGTTTCCTCCCACGGATTTTGCTTGTCGGAAGCCAGCTGGGAAAGTCATAAAATGGTGATCACATGAACAATGACCATCATAAATGCATTCTCGTTGCCAAGCTCCCCAATTTTGAACACATGACCGTAGAGTGTTGTGACAATCATCAAGAGCAAGGACCAGTCGTAAGTCACATTTTTAAATGCCGTCGTAACTTCGAACAGTAACTAAATGAATGGTTGTAAGTTGAGAAATACCTGTAACTTGAATCTCCCAAACTGCCACAGAGAAGAGGGGGTCAACCCATTCCCCAAATCACAAGAAGGCAGGACAAGAAGCAATGGGTGAAAACTAATCAAGGAGAGAAACAACTTAGAACTAAGGAGAAATTTCCTGACAGTGAGAACAATTAACCTGTGGAAAAACTTGCCTCCAGAAGTTGTGAATTCTCCAACACTGGAAGTTTTTAAGAAGATGTTGGATAATCATTTATCTGAAGTGGTGTAGGGTTTCCTGCCTAAGCAGGGGTTTGGACTAGAAGACCTCCAAGCAGAGGTGGTATTCAACAGGTTCTGACCAGTTCTGGCGAACCGGTAGCAGAAATTTTGAGTAGTTCGGAGAACCGGTAAATACCAGTCCCTTCCAACTTTGTTATTCTATTCTATTCAATTGTCCACAAGTTGTTTCTATGGGAAAGTAAATTAATGGAGTAATTTTTCAAAATACCAGTCACATTGCAGTACTGTGATATCACGCCATCCTTAACTTAGGGACATTATTTTGTTATTTCTGTGGTAAAAAAAAAAACAGCATTGAAGTAGGGCAGACTTTTTCACAGACGACATTCAATTTTCTTGCCTTGAACTTGCATCTGTCCGGAACTGAGAAAACTTAATTCCTTCCATTTTTTTTCTGCCTATCTGGGGCGCAAATTGCTTCCATTTTGCAGACGACAAACCACCTTCAATCAATATTTTAAAATGGAAGAAACAAATGTTAGGCCCACCTTATGCACCCGAGTCAAAATTATATGTGTATATAAAGTAACTGGTGACATTTTGTGATGTTATACAAGTGAGAACAAAACGAACGATATTTTCTTATGCTATAATTAGTCTGCAGCTGAATCTTCTCAGCTAGGTTAATTAACATCCAACACATTTCCCTATTCAAATAAGTCAAATCTAAATAGAAAATCTGTTTTGATTCTGTTAAATCTGAGAAAGCTTTGCATTGATCAAACAAACGACTTTCTCTACTAGGGTCTCGCTACCCGGACAGTTTGTATTATTATAATATTTTTTTTTTTAAATACAGTTGGTCCAGAACGTAGCCGCGCGAGCTGTCATGGATGCGCCTAGGTACACCCAAATTACACCAATTCTCTGCGAGCTGCATTGGCTCCCTATTGGTCTCTGGTCACAATTCAAGGTGTTGGTATTACCTTTAAAGCCTTACATGGCTCAGGGCCAGGTTATCTTCGAGACCGCCTTCTACCACATAGCTCCCAGTGACCGGTAAGATCCCACAGAGTTGGTCTCCTCCAGGTCCCGTCAGCTAAACAGTGCCGGCTGGCGGGCCCGCGGGGGAGGGCCTTCTCTGTGGCCGCCCCAGCTCTCTGGAACCAGTTACCTCCTGAGATCCGGACCATCCCCACCCTATTGGCCTTCCGGAAAGCGGTGAAGACCTGGCTTTTCCGGCAGGCCTGGGGCCGTTGATCTTGCTGTTGCGATCTGGCGAGATCCAGCCATGAATGGTGTGAATGGGTTTTAATTGTTTTTAATGTTTTAATGTTTAATGTTTTATATATGGTTTTTAAATGCATTGTAAGCCGCCTTGAGTTGAACAAATAAACAAAATAATAAAGTAAGGTAAGGTAAGGTAAGGTAAGGTAAGGTAAGGTAAGGTAAGGTAAAGTAAAGTAAAGTAAAGTAAAGTAAAGTAAAGTAAAGTAAAGTAAAGTAAAGTAAAGTAAAGTAAAGTAAAGTAAA
>WNWU01000129.1:398065-408094 GCA_012654045.1 Ptyas mucosa
ATAGGGATAGGGATAGGGATAGGGATAGGGATAGGGATAGGGATAGGATAGGACAGGACAGGACAGGACAGGACAGGACAGGACAGGACAGAACAGAACAGAACAGAATAGAATAGAATGGGACCTTGGAGGTCTTCTAATCCAACCCGCTGCTCAGGGAGGAAACCCCATACCAGTTCAGACAAATGGTTATCTAATCTCTTCTTAAATACGAGTATTGGAGAATTCACAACTTCTGGAGGCAAGTTGTTCCACTGATTAATTGTTCTAACTGTCAGGAAATTTCTCCTTAGTTCTAAGTTGCTTCTCTCCTTGATGAGTTTCCACCTGTTGCTTCTTGTCCTGCCCTCAGGTGCTTTGGAGCATAGCCTGACTCCCTCTTCTTCATGGCAGCCCCTGAGATATTGGAACTCTGCTATCATCTCTCCACTAGTCCTTCTTTTCATTAAACTAGACATACCCAGTTCCTGCAACCGTTCTTCCTATGTTTTAGCCTACGGTCCCATAATCACCTTTGTTCTTAAGATTCCTTTTAAAATGGGAAGGAGAGAAAAACGGATTCCACCAGCCCTTTCCAACCTATTTCAGGTAGGCTTTTCACTACAATGCAAAACAGGCACGAGGCCCAGAGATCGCTTGTCTTGTTTTTCCACCAAAAGGTGAAATATACTTGTACTTTCCATTATTGCAGGGCATGACCCAGTTTGCAATCCAACATCAGAAGGTCCAATACAAACTGCCAAAGAAAGCAGGACAAAAAAACAAAACAAAAAACAGTAAGAATACCACATGTGCTATTTAAAAAGTAAAGGGAAGAAGGAAGCCCTTAAATGCAAAAGATGGGTGAAAAAAAACCAGTAGATCCCTCAAAATGTAGATTGCAGAAGGGAGAGGGAGCTGCTGTCTATCAGAACACGGCCAACTTGCGAATCAGCTAACTGTGGTCAACTAATTTAAGTGTTTCTGATATTGATGGCTCTGTCTGTTAGAGCCACTAACAATTTGGGCCACGGTGGCACAGTGGTTAGAGTGCAGTACTGCACTCTACTGTTCTGCTGACTCCCGGCTGCCTGCAATTTGGCAGTTCGAAACTCACCAGGCTCAAGGTTGACTCAGCCTTCCATCCTTCCAAGGTGGGTAAAATGAGGACCCAGATTGTTGGGGGCAAAATGCTGACTCTGTAAACTGCTTAGAGAGGGCTGTAACAAAGCAGTGTAAAGCAGTATATAAGTCTAAGTGCTTTTGCTATTCCCTTCCTTCCTTCCTTCCTTCCTTCCTTCCTTCCTTCCTTCTCAGTGGTTACAATGCAGTATTGCAGGCTAACTCTGCCCACAGCCAGGAGTTTGATCCTGACCGGCTCAAGATTGACTCAGCCTTCCATCCTTCCAAAATGGGTAAAATGAGGACCCAGATTGTTGGGGACAATATGCTGATTCTGTAAACTGCTTAGAGAGAGTTGTAAAGCACTGTAAAGTGGTATGTAAGTCTTAAGGACTATTGCTATTGCTATTGCTATTGCTATTGCTATTGCTATTGCTATTGCTATTGCTCGCTCTCTGTCTGTCTGTCTGTCTGTCTGTTGCAATGTATCTATCCATCCTTCCTCGAGGCCACTGAGCCTCAGTGGCGCAGTGGTTAGAGTGCAGTACTGCAGGCTACTTCCGCTGACTGCCGGCTGACTGCAATTTGGCAGATCGAATCTCACCAGGCTCAAGGTTGACTCAGCCTTCCATCCTTCTGAGGTGGGTAAAATGAGGATTCAAATTGTTGGGGGCAATTATGCTGACTCTGTAAACCGCTTAGAGAGGACTGTAAAGCACAGTGAAGAGGTATATAAGTCTAAGTGCTATTGCTATTTCCATGCATTCAAATATTTTTTTTAAAAAAAAAGTCTGGGGGACAGATTTTAGCTTCTTCATCCTCCACAGATCAGGCAATTATAGACTGTTTTGGAAGTGTTTTGCACATCCGACGAGGCAACCGAGAACATTCATCTGACAGTCAGAGCCTTCCAGTGCTGAACTGCCTTGCCAGTGCATAAAACATCGGTGAGAACATGTTACGCAAAGCTCCCAGTTAAAGGCACATCTGTTGAACGACATGCCGCAGAGAATTCAAAGCAAGGCAAGGCGATCCAAAGTGATGTAACACTTCACCGAAAAAGCAAGCCAAACCCCCCCCCCTTCTTTTCTGTCACATGCAAATCCCAAAGTCTAATTGGAGACCGATTTCGACAAGTTTTTAAAGCACGGACAACGTTTTAAAAATCCCAATCTGGCCACACATGGAACCACGTTAAGTTATCGTATAACGAGATGAGGGGAGCAAGCTATGTGAACGTGTGTGTGTGTGTGTGTGTGTGTGTGTGTGTAGAGGGGGGAAAAAGGGGGGGCAATACAGCAAATTGACTGCTAGCGTAAAATGCAAAATACTTTTTCTCGCAAATCAAAATGTTTATGGGATTTAAATGCACTGGGGGGTTTTCTTTTCCCCCTTCTGTTTTCCTTTCGATGATGGAAGTATCCATTTGCAACTGTGGTGGGTTGCTACCGGTTCGCCACGGATCGGGCAAACTGGTAGCGGCGGCGGCAATCGCCGCCCACCCGCGTGCGCAGAAGCGGCACACGCGAGCACGCACGCACCCACGAGCAAACCGGTAGTTTTGCTCGTGGTTTTGAAACCCGCCCCTGATTTGCAAGCCATTTTCTCATTCTATTTCAGGTCAGTAGCAGAAAAAAAAGAAATAGATCTCTTAGGCAAAAAGTTTTTTATTCTCTTCTCCAATGTGCCACTTTGGGAACATACACACAGAGACACGTGGATTAGAGAGAGGTTGAATTCTATCTCACAAAGCAGCCTTCCCAACAGTACTTATATTTTTCTCTCTGACCGCTAAGTTTCTTTTCCTTTTCTTATTTAGATACCATTTCTCACTGTGTCTAAATAAAACACTTTTTCCCTTAAATCTGGAGGTAGGAAATTCCTGATAGAGAGAACAATAAATGGAACATTTTGTCTTCGGGAGTTGTGGGCGTTCCACTACTGGAGGTTTTTAAGAAGAGATTTGATCAACATTTGTCCAGAATGGTATAGATCTCCGGTGTTCTGATCTAGGCTCCCTTAAAAAGCAGGAAGCAGAGTTTTGGTCCCGACAAAACCTCTTTTATTGACACGACTGTGAATTTACTTTCATTCACAGTCAGCAAGGCTTGTCCAAACAGTTTTTCAAAGTAATATTTATCAACACAGACCTTATCTCGCTTGGCAAGCTGCCACGTAACTTGTTTCCAAACGCAGTACAAGGCAAAACTTGGCACAGAGTCTCTTAGAGTCACAAACAGAACTTTCCACTCTTGAAACGATCGAAGGAATGAGTTGTTTCCTGCAAAAGCCCCCTCCCAGGTCACTCCTCTTTTGTTTCCTATGGGAGGGGCCAATCATCTCCAAGTTGTGGCTTTACTCCCCAGTCGACCCTGCTTTCTGAGTTGTTCTTGTCTTCTGGCAGCTCTGTGCATGCACATATTGGGAATGGGCTCCAGCTGTTCCTCTGCCTCACTGCTGTCTAGCTCCCTCCCTGCCTCTGATGCAGAGCCCTCGTCTGAGCTTTCCCCAGCCCCCAGGACTGGCCCATGTTCCAACCTCCTCACTGTCTGACTCTGCTGCCAGCTCTGCTGACCCCCGGCAGGCCACAACATCCGGCTTGAGGATGAGGTTGGACTAGAAGACCTCCAAGGTCCCTTCCAACTCTGTTATTCTATAATCTGTCACCTGTGTTAAAAATTACAGTTTAGCGAGGTATGTGAAACCAGTCTCTATAAATGAGGCTTTCCTTGCAAAATCCACCTATCGTGGCAGAAAACGTGGAGAGATTCACATGCCAACTGCTTAGATAATGATGTTTATTCCCATACCTGGGAGGAGCTGGATGGGCCACCAGAATTCTTTCCAGCTGGTTGCACACATCCATTACTGCCAGATGTTCATCTTCTCATGAGTTTGTGGGTGGAAGACAGATTAATTTCCCTGGAGCGTTCCCGCTGCTTATAGATCTAAACACGCAACAAGCTAGAGTAGCATCCTTAGGGTGACCAAGATAAAAGTCACAAAAACGAAGACAGGAAACAGTTTAAAAAAAAGAAAGAACAGAACAGAAAGCAATAGGATTGGCTAGGGAATTCCAGGAGTGGAAGTCCAACACTTCGCAAAAGGCCTGGGGTGGAGACACATTGCTCTAAGGAAGACCATCCCTTTCCAATGTTGTTTTTTTAGAACTTAAGTTAGATACAGCAAAGAAGCTGGCAGATGCCATGCATACAGGCACACAGGTGTTTACAACACAATATTCGCATCCCCGTATTAGATTGATTGGGTCTGTCATCTTATTTGTGCTGAATTTGGCAACGCTGTCACACCTCTATGCACAGAACATAGTCAAGCGTTGGTTTTTCTCCTTGCTAAAGGAAGCATGCCTTCATAGAAGATTATAGGTAGTCCCTGTTTTAGGACCACAATTGGGACCAGAATTTGGGTAGCTGAGCCATGTGGTCATTAAACAGGTCATGACCTGACCAGATCTGATTTTACAACCATTTTTACCATGGTTATTAAGTGAATCTGGCTTCCTTCATTCATTGACGTTGCATGTTGGAAGGTTGCAAATTGTGACCGAAAGATGTTGCAACCATTGTAACCAGTGGTGGGATTCAGCCGGTTTGGGCAAACCATTAGCTCAATTGCTGGCAGGCTTCGGCCTGTCCCACCCCCTTCCAAGAGTCCCCAAGTGCCCCATTTTGGCTCCCAGGTAAGTGCAGGGAGACCTCTTGGGCACAAAATGGGGCGTGGGGGGGGTGCGATGCCCCCCACAGCCCATTTTCACTCCCAGGAGGCTTCAGGGAGGCCTACTAGGCCCAAAACAAGGCACGGGGGTGCAGTGTCCCCCTGAAGTCCGCCACACCCACCCAGCCAGTCATTAGGGCAGAGAACTGGTTGTTAAATTATTTGAATCCCACCACTGATTGTAACTGTGAGACGGTTGCCAGGCACCAAAATTGTGATCCCATGGCCACAGGGGTGATGCAACAGACATAGCCTTGAGGACAAGTTGTAAGTCACTTTTTTCAGTGTCTTTGTAACGTTGTAACCATTGTTAAACGAATGGTCACAAGTCGAGGACTACCTGTGTTTTTGCTAAACCTGTTGCAGGATAAGTGACAAACATTCCTAACCAGCTATGCCTGACCAAAACACACAGATGGCTGAGATTATAAATCTTCCTTGCCAAAAGTCCTTCCGTTCACGCCCTGAACTGCAGTCCACCCCATGTTAACATGTCCTTAATGAGAGCGTAATTGTGCGTGTAGGTTAGCTGTACTGAAAAACGAAAGGCTGAATTGGACAGGATCCCCGTGTAATTAATGTTGTGCAAGAAATGGAAGGATGACCAAAGATGAGATTGATAAGGTAGGGGAGCAAAACAAAATAAAATAAAAATTGAACAGTGTAGCTGTGAGAAGCGGAGAGGCAAGGCGATTGGCTGGAGGAATGGATTTGGATTGAAAAGTGATGGGATGGAGAGACAGGATTTAATATGAAAAATAGATTCAGAAGGTCCAGAAATCTAATCATTGGACTGATGAAAGTGAGATGGAAGCTGAACGGCATGCAGATGAGCAGATAATTTTGAGAGAGAAAGAGACAGAGACAGAGAGAGAGAGAGAGAGAGAGAGAGAGAGAGAGAGAGAAAGAGACACAGAGACAGAGAGACACACAGAAAGAGACAGAGAGAAAGAGAGAGAAAGCGAGAGGGACAGAGGGAGAGAGAGAAAGAGAGAGAGAGAGAGAAAGAAAGAAAGAGAGAGAGACGGAGAGAGAGACAAAGAGACAGGCAGAGAGAAAGAGAGAGAGAGACAGAGAGAGAGACAGAGACAGAGAGAGACAGAGACAGAGACAGAGACAGAGACAGAGACAGAGAATTCACAAGGAAGATAGGAATAAAATATTAAGGGGATTGGAGTTACAAACACTTCAGAAAAGACCCGATTCCAGAAACAGCACCATTCAGTTTAATACCTTCATGTTCAATCAATGAGTTTCAAACATAAATTCTTTGATCCCTACCTGGCCTTTCCATCCAGCAAATTCATCAAAACAGGTGATATAAATATATATATATACATATATATATATATAAAATATGAAATTAGCTACCCCCATTTACTTCCTCCCAACCTCCTGTAAAGTGGCCAAAAACGTCTGGATTACAAGTTGAAGCCATCCATCAAGGAAAGCATTTCAGGTTTGCCTGCCCAAAGGGAAAGGCAGCAGGCAACGTCATGTATATTATGACGTCATTGAACAAGTGAGACAAATGATATGTGGGTCAGGGTTACACACACACACACAGAGAGAGAGAGAGCCCCCACACACACAAACACACACACACACTCACAACATCCATGATACACCCACCATTTTTTTTAATGCCTATACACACCCAGTTTTTGATATCCTCAAACTGGCAGGTCTCTAAATCATAAATCCATTCATACGCAAGAAAACCCACCAAGCTCAGAGAGTACCCAAGGACCCCACAGCCCCACAATTCGACCTGCCTACATTAGATTGAACAAACAAACCGCGATGCAATTTATCTTAATGGATCAACACGAAATAGGTGCTCCCAAGAGGTACATTTTTGTCTTTTTTGTTTTTGTTTTTAAAAAGAAGGGTTAAAAGTGCTTACATTTGAAATTAAATTCATTAAAAACAACGTTGAGAGATGAACAGACATCTATAGCTTATTTTCTGAAAGCATTTTTGTCGCTTATCAAATCTCGGTACGCGCCCCGAGAGCACGAGAGGATCGTGCCTTTTTTTTTTTTCTCCTTATTATGCCTCCGAAAATTAGCCCCTCGCTCTGTTTTGCAAGGTCAAACCAAACAGCCGTCGTTCTCATTCGAGTTAATCCCAACCCACCTCCGTATGCGCTGTGGCCTCTGCTCTTAGATTTAATCAGCGCGAGAGTCCTGGTTCAGCACAGCACAACATTATCACTCTGTTCAGCAGAAAGCTTCCACACCTGAACTACCTGAAAATGAATGCAGGTAGCGGAAATTCACCTTTATGATTTACAAGGGAGGGGGGGACCTCTCCTCCTTCCAGACTGCAATTGGGGGGGTGGAGGAGGGGTGGAGGAGGGGTGGAGGAGGGGTGGAGGGCCCCCCAAAGACACACTTCGCTCTTCAGCAGTTCAGCTTCCAGTCAAAAGACTGGCAGCCTCAATTTTTTTTCCTCTGGCATTTTTAGGAACCATTTGCATGCCTCAAAAATCAATGGCTTTTGAGCTGTTTCTCTTCCCCACCCCCCCATCCCACCCCAAGAAAAGCAAATTGCGGTGAAGCGTTCAAGGGATGGGAAGGTGGCACGTTCCTCAGTTGGGAGGGATAAATGGAGGAGGAGAGGAGCTCCTGTTTTTCATTGCAGAATAACAGAGTTGGAAAGAATCTGGGAGGCCTTCTAGTCCAACCCCCTGCTCAAGCAGGAGACCCTGGAGCAGAAACCTCTAACTTTAAGCCTGGAGGACTTCAACTCCCAGAATTCCCCAGTCAGCTTTGCTTTGCTGGCTGGGGAGTTCTGGGAGTTGAAGTCCACAAGTCTTAAAGTTGCCAAGGTTGGAGACCCCTGCCCTAGACCATTTCAGACAAGTGCTTGTCCAATCTCTTCTTGAAATCCTCCAGGGATGGAGCACCCACAACTTCTGGAGGTAAGCCGTTCCACTGATTTAATTGTTCTAACTGTCAGGAAAGTGCATTGCATCTGAGCTCTCTTCATCAATGAATAATATTATTTTATTCATTTCTGAAGACGGACATAACAAAGGAAACACTTTCAGATGATGATGTGGGGCAAGCCAGGGAGGACGCAAAAGAAGACTGAGATCATTAATCCAACAGCATATCACAGTAACACACACATTCAATACTCTATCATTCATTCATTCATTCATTCATTCATATATATATATATATATATATATATATATATATATATATATATATATTTCTCATTAGCCAGGTTCTATCTACGTAAGCCAAGATTTTATGCAGCCCTAGTTCAGTGAAATCACATTCACTAGTTTCTGGGCTTTTTCTGGCTTACGTAGGTAGAACCTGGCTAATGAGAAATACACATAAAACCTCTGAAAAAGAAAGAAAAACAAATATATATATAGCTGAGATTTTAACCAGAATTTTAAACATTTTTAACTAACTTATTTACTATGACGCGGGAAAATACCCAAATAACAGAGTTGGAAGGGACCTTGGAGGTCTTCTAGTCCAACTCCCTACTTAGGCAGGAAACCCTACACCACTTCAGACAAATGGTTATCCAACCTCTTCTTAAAAACTTCCAGTGTTGGAGCATTCACAACTTCCCTTGTGCTTCCCTTCACAAGCACCAGAAGGCAGGACAAAAAGCAATGGGTGGAAACTAATCAAGGAGAGAAGCAACTTAGAACTAAGGAGAAATTTCCTGACAGTGAGAACAATTAACCAGTGGAACAACTCGCCTCCAGAAGTTGTAAATCCTCCAACACTGGAAGTTTTTAAGAAGATGTTGGATAACCATTTGTCTGAAGTGGTGTAGGGTTTCCTGTCTAAGCAGGGGGTTGGACTAGAAGACCTCCAAGGTCCCTCCCAACTCTGTTCTTCTCTATATTAGCCTTTCCCAGTTCCTCATCCTTCTCAGCCACTGGATTACACAACAGATCTGCAGGATGTCCGTCTGGGAAAGGCTAGGCACTGTGACTTAATATCTCTCAATGACAGCAAGCGAGGAGGGATCTCTTTTCCTTCCACTGGGCAAACTATTTAAACCCAGTTGCTTGTATTTCAATAAAAATGAAAATTAGCCATATAAATTACAAGACCTCGGTGAGTTTCAAATCCTGGGAGGATACAACGGCATCTTTGCCACCAAACGTCCTTTCATGTGTATCATTTTGTAAATGATAACATGCAGAAGACAAGAGGCTTCTGACAAAGTCAGAATGGTATCACGGCCAAATCCTTTGTTAGATTGGCAATTTGTACCTGCCAATCTTCCACACTTACTAGATAACCAAAAAAAAAAAACAACCCAACAACACTGGTTGCTTTTCTGCAACCAAGAACACATTCAGTCCTAGCAGTCCTCGGCGAGCCCAAAATTTATGTTGCTACGTGAGATATTTGCTAAGGGAGTTTTGCCCCAATTAACAGCCTTTCTCGCCACAGTTGTTAAGTGAATCACTGCAGCTGTGAAGTTAGTAACACGGTTGTTAAGTGAAGCTGACATGGCTTGTCAAAAGGTCACAAAAGGGGATCACATGAGCCAGTGGTGAGTTCCTCCCGGTTCGGCCCAGTTCGGCCAACCCGGTAGCGGTGACGATATGACATCACCGAACCAGTTCTCTTTGTTCAGGAGCTGGGCCCTCTCCCCCACCCCGCACCGCCACCCCGCCCCCACTGCATTATTCTTATCTTTTATTTGGCCCCACCCCCAATCTGTTACTGCCTCCCGAGACCCAGCGGATCAGCTAGGAAGGAAAAAAACTGTTTAAACTCTTGCTGCAGGGCTTCAAAGGGCTGCCCTACAGCTGATCAGTGTTAAAAGACAGTGTGGTGGTAGACTGGTGCTTCCAAAAACGAATGAGTAGACCGGTGCCTCCAAAAACAAATGGTTAGACCGGTGCCTCCAAAAACAAATGGGTAGACCGATGCTTCCAAAAGCAAATGGGTAGACCGGTGCCTCCAAAAACAAATGAGTAGACCAGTGCCTCCAAAAACAAATGGGTAGACCGGTGCCTTCAAAAACAAATGGGTAGACCGGTGCCTCCAAAAACGAATGGGTAGACTGGTGCCTCCAAAAACAAATGAGTAGACCAGTGCCTTCAAAAACAAATGGGTAGACCGGTGCCTCCAAAAACGAATGGGTAGACAGGTGCCTCCAAAAACAAATGGTTAGACAGGTGCCTCCAAAAACAAATGG
>WNWU01000129.1:416066-447273 GCA_012654045.1 Ptyas mucosa
ACTTTTTGTATATATTTATACAAAGTCAGCTTATTGCCCCCACAATCTGGGTCCTCATTTTACCTACCTCGAAAGGATGGAAGTCTGAGTCAACCTTGAGCCTGGTGAGATTTGAACTCGCAGTAATTGCAGGCAGCTGGCAGCTAAGTGCTACTTTAACAGCACTTTAGTCTGCTGCGCCACCAAGGCTCTTATTAAAATATTGGACACAGTGCTGCCATCCTGGTGTTACCTCTGCCATACGCACTAAAATATGAAACAACATATATACTCTTCATACATTACTAATTATATATAATTATTCTACCCAATATACTCATTTATATTTACCTATATTACATCACATTCTGGATCTGCAAATCCTGGTTATTTCCTTTTCCAAGTCCCACCTTTATTATGTGCCTTCATCTCTTTTATTCCCACCCTCGTCGTCTCCTTTGCCCTCACAGTAATACTGTCTTAATCACGCTGCTTTTTATTTATCCGAGACTTAGGGACACCATCCGTAATCGGGATGCCCCGAATGGCTGACTAGGTCTCCAGCTCAGGGAATTCAACAGCCTCTCTGACTCCAAACCACCCCTTGCCCCCCCTCCCATTACAATCCCCAGCTGACACTGTAAATGCTCTTCAGCGATCAATACAGAACTGGTTCGCCCTAGCTGCTGGGGAAGATGAAGATACGAAGCTGAGATCTTTTCCTTTTTTTAAAAAAAATGAACTCTTTTCCTCCGTTTGCGTGACAGTTTCCTTCTTTGTTCAGCTTAAACTGGAACGGGTGTGTGTGTGGGGGGGAGGATGGCTTAAACCAAGTGGAGGATAGTCATTTTCACACATGCACTAATCCCACCGCACAAAAACATGTAATGCAAAACACAAAAGCGTTTTGGGATTCAGGAGTTGGTAATGGCCACTCTCAACAATCCAGCTATGGATTCAGTAGCACCAGATGATAAAGTTTGGACTCGGATAAGTTTTGAGAAAGAAGGAAACTGAGATTTAAAAAAGAAAGAAAAGTTTCTAGGCTCCAGCAAAAGGAGTAATGAAAGGTTAAGTGGAAAGGGGAAAGTGAATTTGGACGGATTTTCTTTGACGCTGCAAGAAGAAATAGGGTGGAAGGAAATAAAGAAATCACATTTTCTTTTCTTTAAGGAAAAGTCTATCTTGATCACCAGAACTCCAGGTGATGTCGTCACAAAAAAGCCCAGCATCTCAGTGAAAGCTTAAAACTCACCACTCTAAATAACCCTGGGAGCATTTGGTTGACAAGTTAATCTAATAAAGGTATTCCCTCAATGAGGTTTGGAATCTTGTGATGAGCAACAGAGCTGTTTATTAATTTAATTTTTATCCCACCTTTATTACTTTATAAGCAATTCAATACAGTGAAACTATCTAATATGCCTTCCTCTTCCTCTCTCCCGCCCCCCATAACAATAACCCTGTGAGGTGGGTTTGGCTGAGAGAGAAAGATTGGCTCAAAGTCACCCAGCCAGCTTTCGTGTCTAAAGTGGGATTAGAACTCAGTGCCTTCTGCTTTCTAGGCCAGTATCGCCTCACCAATCTGGCTCTCTATTATTATTATTATTATTATTATTATTATTATTATTATTATTCATATTTCTATGCTGCCTATTCTCCGAGGACTCTGGGCAGCTTACACCAAAGACATTATACTAAATAGCATATTGCCCCCAACAATCTGGGTCCTCATTTTACCCACCTTGGAAGGATGGAAGGCTGAGTCAACCATGAGCCGGTGAGATTTGATCCGCTGATCTGCTGAACTAGCAGTCAGCTGAAGTAGCTACAGTACTGCACTCTAACCACTGAGCCACCTCGGCTCTTTTTATTATGGGTTAAAAAGGCATAGTTGTTGAGTTTTTGCCAAATTTAACTTGGGGAAAACAAATGGTTGGCTTCGCGTAGTAATGCTAAGCCAACATGAATCACATTCAATTGTGATTTAGTACATTGTTCCTCCCACAGCCAATCTGACTGATGTAACAAGTCATGGTTTATAGCAGAGGTCTTCAAACTTGGCAGCTTTAAGACTTGTGGACTTCAACTCCCAGAATTCTCCGGCTGGAGAATTCTGGGAGTTGAAGTCCACAAGTCTTAAAGCTGCCAAGTTTGAAGACCTCTGGTTTATAGGAACTGGAGTTAATGGTAAATGCTTATGTCTTCACAAAAACCAACTACAGCGCTGATGTACAAAGAAACCCACTCCGTGAGCTGTCCTAGGTCCTGCAGAAATACCTTCCAAGAACTTGATATCTGTTTTCTGGATCTGCTTAGGAGGAAACGTGCCCACCAAACCTCACTCCTACTTTGTTCAATGCCCTGTGAACTAACCATGATTAAGAGGAGTTCTTCTGCATTTTTCATAAGGGTCAAATTCTGAGTAGGATATTTTGGCTTTCCTCAAATAAGACTGGAATCAACTGGAACCTGAAGCTATTTTGGGAAGGGACTAGAAAGGTTTCGCGGGAACTCTTAATTTTGTTACGTGTGAAACCATTGATGCTTCATAAATGTTTTGTACGCTAGTGTTTGAAATAGAGTAAATTGCTTTGCATATAATTAATATCAGCTTCAGGTAACTGTTCAGTCCTAAAATCCAATAAACAAACTTTCATGTAACTAAAATAACAAGAGAACTGCAAAGTGGGGGGACGGGAGAATGCAGTCTGTTTATCATAAACTGGTCATTCAATTCCCTTTTCTGGTTGGCCTCCCCTATACACACACATACACCAGTGGTAGGTTTCAAAATTTTTTACTACCGGTTCTGTGGGTGTAGCTTGGTGGGTGTGGCCTGGCTTGGTGGGCATGGCAGGGGAAGCATACTGTAAAATCTCCATTCCCACCTCACTCCAGGGGAAGAAGAAGAAGAGTCTTGGTGGTGCAGCAGACTAAAGTGCTGTTAAGTAGTGCCAGCTGCCTGCAATTACTGCAAATTCGAATCTCACCAGGCTCAAGGTTGACTCAGCCTTCCATCCTTTCAGGGTAGGTAAAATGAGGACTCAGATTGTGGGGGCAATAAGCTGACTTTGTATAAAAAAGAACACCGCTGGGGGGGGGGGGGCAAAAGCCCTACTAAGCAGATATATGGAGTATGGAGGCTATTGCTTAACGCATTGTAAGCCACCCTGAGTCTCCAGAGAAGGGTGGCATATAAATCGAACCAATATATTAACAATAAATAAATAAAGAATACTGTAACATCTCCATTCCCTCCCCAATCCAGGAGAAGGATATTGCAAAATCCCCATTTCCTCCTGATCAGCTGGGACTCGGGAAGCAGAGAATAGATGGGGGCGGGGCCAGTCAGAATTTTTACTACTGGTACTCTGAACTACTCAAAATTTTCGCTACCGGTTCTCCAGAACTGGTCAGAACCTGCTGTAACCCACCTCTGACACCCACAGAGAGACAAAACACACACCAGCAATCTAGGACAGCCAAGCATGCCGTACTTGAAGTTTTTCCATGCCTACCTAAAATTAATCAGTGACTTTATTGCCACTTCTCTTGGTAGCCCAAGATAGTACGTAAATTGTGATTAAAAACAGGCGGCTCATTGTGTTTCCAAATGTTCTCTATTTGGGCATGTAATGAAACAATGTACCGGGACTGCTTCTGCACAACTAAAACCTCTAATATTCTATTATGCAACATCGTTACAAATATAATTTAGGCCATAACAGATAAGAAAGAGAGTATAAAATCGTAGAGCAAAAGGCTCTTTTGTATTGGGGGGGATGTTCATGCCTTTTGAAAAGAACAAGCAACAATGAAACCCTGTTTTAAAATTCACTACCCTGTAATAAATTTAAAGCTGTAAAGGCTGACACAAACCACCTATTTTCCGGTTCTTTGGCTGAAATAACTGGCTTGATAGCAAGTTCGTTATAAAAGCCAGAGATGTGTTAAGGCATTCTGGGAGATCCTTTATGTGTTTTCACGAAGGCCAAGATACTTACAAGCAGTTCTACTACCTGTCCATTAAAGGTAGGCAATCTGGTAATGGATAGAGCCGATAAAAATTCAGTCAAATTCAATTTTCCCTTGCAGATGAACTGAAAAACATTACTGTAATCATATGGAGGAGCTAAGGATATCTTTGTAAAGCAGAGTAGCTTATAGCTTGGGTTAGTGGATGGCTGTAATTGAAAAGCCAAACCAAATTTGAGCAGGCATCGATCCATGTAATTTAAATAAAGCCATAAAACACGATCTGGTGTCTGGTGTGTCTTTGTATGCAGACACGTGTGCACACACAACCCCATGCTCTGAATTGGATTTTTTTTTCTTTTCTCTTACTGTCAGATGTAAGAGGACGGAAGAAAATCAATATAAGCCACTTAAACGGAGAGCTTTTCCAATGGGAAAGCATCATGAGTATATAGACTTTGCAATATTCTTCTCAACATTAAAGGTAAAGGTTCCCCTCGCACATATGTGCTAGTCGTTCCCGACTCTAGGGGACGGTGCTCATCTCCGTTTCAAAGCCGAAGAGCCAGCGCTGTCTGAAGACGTCTCCGGGGTCATGTGGCCAGCATGACTAAACGCCAAAGGTGCACAGAACGCTGTTCCCTTCCCACCAAAGGTGGTCCCTATTTTTCTACTTGCATTTTTTTTTTACACGCTTTCGAACTGCTAGGTTGGCAGAAGCTGGGACAAGTCACGGGAGCTTACCCCCTTACATGGCACTAGGGATTCGAACCGCTGAACTGCCGACCTTTCAATCGACAAGCTCAGCATCTTCGCCACTGATCCACCGCATCCCACTTCTCAACATTAGGACCCTGAGATTCTCTGGAATAGGAGTGAATCTGGCAGAACCCTAAAAATTCTGATTTCAAAGCTTTTTTAAAAAATTTACTTTATTTTTTTTTAATTCATCATATGGTTTCCAGGATTGGACTCAAAGACATTAGCATCTTTAACTTACCTTATTCCACAGAAAAATAAAAACAGAAGTAAAATTGATATTTAAAAAGAGAAAACATACCCAAAATAACCAGGAACTATAAATAAATAAATAAACAAACAAACAAACAAACAACTTTATTGCCATTGTATGTGTATACACAGTATACCCATACAACGAAATTCACCTAACACCCAAAGACCAGGTCCAACACAAATAATAATCCCCAAACACACCCCCACCCACCACACATCCACATTCCCCACCCCTAAGCCACCCAAACATCCACACAACAGACCAAATAATACTGTCCAACTGCTCACTGATGGTGGCCCTTTAGTTCATGGTTGAGCGCAATTATAGCTCTAAATAACAAGTCACATAAAGTAAGAGTGTTGTTGAAGTGGGTAGCTTCCTAAGTAGAGATGGTTCTGATCATGGAAGTAAATAAATATAACAAGTAATAAATAATTGGGAAGATGTTACATAAACAGCCAAGAGCCACCAGATGTGGTATCTGCCTAGGCTGCCAAACCAGAGAATTGTCAAGTGCCAGAGAAATCAGGAGATTCAGGCAGTTCAAATAAGTAGAAAGGTTTATATACAAGAATCTGAACTACTAACGGTCAAGGGAAATTAGCAGGAGTTAAGAATAGAAAGAATTCAAGGTGGGCTGGGTTTATCTCTTGTGGATGCGCAGGAATTCATGACTGATGATGACATGTTTGATTCCTCCTTTGGGTTAGGCCTGGTCATCTCCTACAGGAATTCCCCATATCATGCCAAGCTATTATTTCATCCCTACCAACCATGACTTGCTACCCACGTGGCCGGTGTGGAAAGTGGCCATTAATTGATTCTGGAACTAGGTCCATTGAGGCATGTAAGGTCAGCAGTAGCAACCAGAGTGTCCCAGAGTCTTGTCTCTAAGCACACGACAACATCCTTGCTGTTCCATGGAGGAACCCTGGCAGTTCCCACAGCTTTTATGAGATCAAAATAATGACACGAGACGGTTATGAGAGTTGGCAGTCTCTTTCTGTCTTACAACCTCTCTCTACCTAAGAGGGGGCTTGGGCCTGAAAAAGGTCTTTATTTTATTTTAATAATACATTTTATACATACAGAGAACGTATCCGCCAATCAGCAAGAAGCACTTAGGTGCTTGCGTGGAGTCTCGAGATGGCAGCAGAATTTCAGAGAGGAAATATATTTCATGAAGCTTGGCAGAATTGCAATAATTACTAAGGTAAGTGCTCTATGGTTTGGCACTCCAGGGAACTTCAAGGCCTCTCTCTAGTTTAATAGAAGGCCTGCTTAGAAATTATGTCTCCGCCAAACTCGTCTGAAATGGCGTTGCATTGCAAAACACAACGGCTGTTGAATCCTCATCAAAATTCTCCAACGTATGTTGATTTTAGCACTTCGTGTGAGATTACAACCATTGCAAATTGACTGATGCATTTGCCACCTTTGCTTTTTGTGTCTCACCACTTGATATATCTGGCTCTCTTTGTGTAACTTCCTCTAAAAAAAAAAAAGGTATTGTGTTTATTGTATATTAAGTGTTCTGACCTAGGCTTCCTTTGAAAGTATAAAGCACAATCTTAGTCCCACAAAACCTCTTTTATTTATACGACTGTAAATTACTTTCATTTACAGTCCTCAAGGCTTGATAAACAGCCTTTCACAGGAAGGTTATCAACACCCACCTATCTCACGTGGAACGCTGCCAGAGAGCTAATTTCCAGGCGCAGGGCAAGGCCAAACGTGGCACAGAGTCACAAACAGAATTTTCAAATCTTGAATTGGCCAGATGAACTAATTGCTTCCTGCAAAAGCTCACATCCTGTTCGCTTCTCTTTTATGTCTTATGGGAGGGGCCAATCATCTCCAAGCCTTACTCCCAAGTCGACCCTGTTTCCTTAATTGTTCTTGTTGTCTGCAGCTCTGTGCATGCGCACACTGGGAACAGGCTCTCGCTGTTCTTCTGCCTCGTTGCTGTCAGACTCTAGAGGCAGCACATAACTATCAGATGGTCTTGGACCCCTCTCTGCCTCCGATGCAGAGCCTTCGTCTGAGCTTTCCCCAGCCCCCAGGACTGGCCCAAGTTCCTCCCCAACCTCCTCACTGTACGACTCTGCTGCCATCTCCACCGGCTACCGGCGGGCCACAATATTAAGTACAAATGGATCTCTACGTTTTGGCTGTTCTCAATTCATCATGTTTCCAGTCTTTAGTTTTTCGTGGTGTTGCATTAACCTGAGTTTAAAAAAAACATTTACATGATAATTCTCATGTGTGTTTTAGCAGATTTCTCCTAACATTTCTGCATTTGATATGCAGATTTACTATAGATAGTTCTCGACTTATAGCCATTCATTTAGGAATTGCTCAAAGTTACAATGGCACTGAAAAATGTGACTTACGGTCTTTCCTGCCATTTATGATGGTTGTAACATCCCCAGAATTAGAATTAGACTTAGAATAACTTTATGGTTGCTTTGAATGTACACTAATTGGCATACATTAAAATGAAATTTCATTGCATACAACTCTCAAAGGGTCTCCACCTCTAATATACACGACATAAATATGATTAAATAAATAAATACATACATACATATATACCGCTTATAAGCAGTATCCTGAATGACAGGAAATGATCTTCCTACAGTATAATCTTCTCCACTGACCTCACCACTCTCTGTATGGACTTTCTGAGGTATTGCAACCATGTGATCAAATTTGGGGCGGCTTGGCAACCAATTTGTATTAACCATGGTTGCAGCATCCTGGGGTTATTTGATCATCATCTGCAACCTTCCCAGCCATCTTTTGACAAGCAAAGTCAAAGAGGGAAGCCGAATTCATTTAACAACGGCGTGATTCACTTAACTGCAGGGATTCGCTTAAAAACCATGGCAAAAATGTCATAAAATCATGGTGCCTCACTTAACAACGGCTTTGCTAAGCAACAGAAATCCTGGTGCCAGTTGTGGTTGTAAGTTTATCTGTACGTGTATGTGTTTTTTGCTCATTGTTTCCAAATACGAATGCGTGTTTCTGTTCATTATTTTTATTCATTCCTGTATTTCTGTTGCATATTCCGCTAATATTAATATTGGTCCACGGTACTTCCCCCCCCCCTTTTTGGTATAAATCAAGAGAGTTGGATGCAAATTGGAAATGTGACTTTCAAAGGTAAACTGAGTTTCAGTTTCTGCTGGTTTGAATGTATGAGATTAGGACAATTTCATTAAAATGTAAATTCAATCACTCTTTATTCTTACTGTGAATGGGTGCAATCGCATCGGCTGCTTTTGTCTGATCGCTAGTATATATATATATATATTAATCTCTCTGCAATATGGGGATTGCATGGGGCTTAAAAATGTGATTTGGTTGTCCTGATTCAGCTCTGGCCATAAAATTCCCTGCAAAGCTGTGGACAAGCGTCTCCTTGTACAACGTGTTTCACAGACATTAAAGTTGTATTGTGGCGTACATCAAGTCATCCCGGGCTTTAGAGTTTCTTGCTGCATTATTAGAAATGTTGGGAAAGTGAAGAGCTCACAGTGAGAAAGGAAAGGAAGTAATTGGGACATATTGAAATGGATATTACTTTTTAGAGATAAACTGGGAACTTCAATTTCTAATCTCATTTTGTTAATATCTGAATTTAGCATCCTGCCTGGTGACTCTGTAAACTGCAGCAAATTAGAATTCGATGCTACCGGGTCTCCGTAATCATTTTTAGGCTTGCGTTTTGATTCTATTTTTTTTTTGTTGTTCCTTAAAAAAAATTAACTTAATATAAAAATTACTGCAAACCTCTCTCAATTCGTAAATTTGAATTTGTCGCCTACCGTATTTTTTGGAGTATTAGGCGCACCTTTTCCGCCCCTAAAAGGGGGTGAAAATTTAGGTGTGCCTTATACACTAAATGTAGCCCCACCCACCCACTGGCCCTCACCCTTTGGCCTCTGCCTCCCAGCAATTTACCTCCTTGCAGCAAGAGCAAGAAGAAACAGCTCCTTTCAGCTTCAGCACAGCCTAATTAGCCCAAGTTGATTGGATTGGCCTCCCAACTCTCAGCTGTTTTGCTCTCAGCTGTTTTGCGCACGGCTCTGCTGTTTGCTGCAAGGAGATAAATTGCTGGGAGCAGTTTTTTTTTTCTTGTGCTAATCAAACTATGCTGAAAATGAAAATGAAAGTAAGGCAGGCTGTTTGCTGTTTGCTGCAAGGAGGCAAAGTTGCTGGGAGGCAGAGGCGGATTTCTTTTTCTTATTTTCCTCCCCAAAAAAGGTAGGTGCGTCTTATAGTTCGGAGCATCTTATACTCTGAAAGATATGGTATTTTGTCCTAAATGAAAAAAAACCCCCAACCCTAACAGATTTGTCTAGTAGAATTCCTTTGAATAGATAAACACAATTATGTGAATTTTAACTCTCAGATTTGTTTATATTTCAGAAGGTCATACTCTTTATAGTTCTTCATTATATGAAACAAATTGATAGCCTATTAAATAACTTTATCTGACACAGGCATCCCTCAAGATCTTGACTTGCCTAAATTACAATTACCTATTAGGCAAAATGGATTTAATTTAATTAGTCACCGGTTGCTACTTTAGGATTCTGTCCCTCTCTGGATTTAACTTGAAAGTTATTATTTAACCACAGTGAAATCTAGGCAAGCATTGGAATTTTTCTTGGGGGATCTGCTTTAATATTGATAGAAGAGAATATTCTTAGCTCAGGGTTGGACTGTAGGGTTCTTGCTGCTCTCTGAGCTTGGTTGTTTTCTTGAAGATGTTTCACTACTAAACCCCACTACCATTGATGATATTACCTAGTTTGGTAATGAAATGTCTGCAAGAAAATAACCAAGGGTCTCACAGCTTTAATATTGGGGGATACGTTTGGCAAATATTGGATCACAGATCAATGGTTATCCTGGCTAGGTGGCTCAGTGGCTGAGACACTGAGCTTGTCGATCAGAAAGGTCGGCAGTTTGGCGGTTCGAATCCCTAGTACAAGTCTCCTCCGTGAGCAGGGGGTTGGACTAGATGACCTCCAAGGTCCTTTCCAATCCTTCTGTTCCTGTTCCTGTTCAGTCTGTTACAGCTTCTCAATCTGAACATCTCAGACAATGAGGGGCTGCAAATAAGGCAATGTAAAATATCCTGTGCTCTTTGTGTCGATTATGTTATAGATCAAGGGTGTCAAACTTGATTTCATTGAGGGCCGCATCAGGGTTGTGTTTAACTTTGGGGGGCGGGGCAGGGGGGCGGGGCTGACATGATATCACTGGTGTCAGTGGCACCTCTGGTGGCCTGGGTGGGGCTGGGGAAATTGATTGTCTCCAGTAGAGAAAGGCTTTCTTTCCCTTCCTTCCTTCCTTCCTTCCTTCCTTCCTTCTTTCCTTCCTTCTTTCTTCCCTTCCTCCCTCCTTCCTTCCTTCCTCCCTCCCTCCTTCTTTCCTCCCTCCCTCCCTCCCTTCCTTCCTCCCTTCCTCTCTTTCTCCCTCCCTCCTTTCCTTCCTTCCTTCCCTCCCTCCCTTCTTTCCTTCCTCCCTCCCTCCCTCCCTCTTTCCTCCCTCCCTCCCTCTTTCCTTCCTCCCTCCCTCCCTTCTTTCCTTCCTTCCTCCCTCCCTCCTTCTTTCCTTCCTCCCTCCCTCCCTCCCTCCCTTCTTCCCTCCCTCCTTCCTTCCTCCCTCCCTCCCTCCCTCCCTCCCTTTTCTTCTTCTTCCTTCCCTCTTCATTTTCCTTCCTTCTTCATTCCCCCCCCCCATCCTTCTTTTTCCTTCCTTGCTCTCTTTCCATTTTTCCTTCCTTTTCTTTGTCTTTCCTCTTTCCTGTCTCTTCTTGGATGCTCAAATGCAAAAGAGGAAACATTCCTCCGTTGGTTTTGCTTTCAGTTTGTTTCGCTTGCCCTCTGTCAGCGAATACAGAGCCACCGCGGGCTGGTCCTTTGCTGTTTCCAGGGCAGAGCCCCGCAGGCCGGATCTAAGCACCCCATTGGCCAGAAGGGTTGACTCAGTCTTCCATCCTTTCTAAGGTAGGTAAATTGAGGACCCAGTTTGTGGGGGCAATAAGCTGACTTTGTATAAATATACAAAAGTATGAAGGCTATTGCTTAGCGCATTGTAAGCCGCCCTGAGTCTCCGGAGAAGGGCGGCATATAAATCAAATAAAAATAAATAAAATAAATAAATGTGACTTGCGGGCCTTGAGTCTGACGCCCCTGTTATAGATAATTGTGTCTTGGTGATGCCTAAAGTGTGAAACCCCCCACCCTCCGATAATAATCTAAAGAAGAATGTTATGCATTCAAACAGAGAGCTTTCTAAACCTCTCTTCTCCTTGTCATGCCAAGGCCCTGAGCAAAATTATGTATGTTTATTATTGCTCCTGCCATATTTTGCGGGCCTTAGATGTTAAATCATGAAGCTAATGAACATTTGTTTCCTCCAACGCTGGCAGAGAGTTCGGTTCCTCTCCTTTAAAGCCTGACTCAATAAAATATTAATTCCCTGCTCATAAATGGTTAAAGATGTTAAATAGAGGCAGGGTCAGTGTGCCTTTTCCAATCGCCTAAACTGTGCCAGATGAAGCTGCAGAGTAAATATTACGCTTAAAAATGCGTGCTTTGACGGAGGGGATTGTCAGTACCCGAAGAATGATCTGCCCAAGCGCAGCTCCGCCCGTGCACCTATTCCATTGCCCAAATTTGCCCCCTTTGACCCCCACTAAGTACGCAAAGGAGCTTTCTCTTTGGCCACGGGAATGATTCGATGTAATAACAGTCCCCCAAGCAGTGGTGAAATCCAAATTTTTTTTACTACTGGTTCTGTGGGCATGATGTGGCTTGGTGGGCGTGGCAGGGGATGGATACTGAAAAATCTCCATTCTCACCCCACTCCAGGGGAAGGATACTGCAAAATCCCCATTCCCTCCCCATTCCTGGGGGAATGAGATTGCAAAATTAACATCCAGCTGCCTGCAATTACTGCGAGTTCGATTCTCACCAGGCTCAAGGTTGACTCAGCCTTCCATCCTTTCTAAGGTGAGTAAAATGAGGACCCGGTTTGTGGGGGCAATAAGCTGACTTTGTATAAATATACAAAAGTATGAAGGCTATTGCTTAACACACTGTAAGCCGCCCTGAATCTCCAGAGAAGGGCGGCATATAAATAAATAAATAAATAAATAAAAAATCTCCATTCCCACCTGACCCCAAGGGAATGATACTGCAAAATCTCCATTCCCTCCCCACTCCTGGGGGAATGATATTGCAAAATCTTCCTTCCCACCCACCTCCAGAGGAAGGATGCTGCAAAATCTCCATTCCCTCCCTACTCCAGAAGAAGGATACTGCAAAATCTCCATTCCCACCCGGCCCCAAGGCAATGATACTGCAAAATCTCCATTCCCTCCCCACTCCTGGGGGAAGGATACTGCAAAATCTCCATTCCCACCCCACTTTGGGGGAAGGATACTGCAAAATCTCCATTCCCACCCCACTCTGGGGCCAGCCAGAGGTGGTATTTGCTGGTTCTCCGAACAACTCAAAGTTTCCGCTACCAGTTCTCCAGAAGCTGTCAGAAGCTGCTGGATTTCACCCCTGCCCCCAACCTTTTAACCTCCAGGTTGAATTATCTAAAAAGGCACATTCCACGTTGGAGACTCTGTTTGTGTGTGTGTGTGTGTGTTTATCAGAAAACTACTTGGTTGGAAGAGCCAATTTTCAGGGTGCCATTATTTAAATCATTGACAAGTTTACAGGGAGGGGGAGAGAAAAAAAGACAAAAGAAGAAAAATGGCTTATTAGGAGAGTCTCTCTTTGCACCTATAAAAACTGCAAATGGAATGGATGTAATAGCACATGCATCAGGCAAATGCTGTAAAAGATCATCAATTATCTTGGCTAACCAAACCACTTTGATCAAGAAAAATGATTGCTTGCTGCTTTTTACCTTCTGTAGCGCTCTGCAGTTATCACCCTCAAGCTTAAGTGATCTTCTTAAAAATAGGAGATGGACTATGCCAGTGGTGGGATTCATCCGGTTCGGGACGGTTCAGGCGAACCAGTAGTTAAATTGCTGGCTGGCCCTGCCCCTCCCCTCCCTGCCCCTTCAAGGAGTCCACATGTGCTCCATTTTGGCTCCCAAATAAGTGCCGGGAGGCCTCCTAGGGCCAAACGGGACATGGGGGTGTGTAGCACACCTCCCCAAGGCCCGTTTTCACTCCTAGGAGCTGTAGAGAGGCCTCCTAGGCCCAAAACGGGGTGCGGAGACAGCACATCCCCTCACAGCCCATTTTTGTTCCCAGGGGGTTGCAGGAGGCCGAGTGCTGCCTGTCACACCCCCTGGCCATGCCCACTATGGCCACGCCCACCCAGCCGGTCATTAGGGCAGAGAACCGGTTGTTAAATTATTTGAATCCCACCACTGGACTATACCAGCCTTCCCCATCCAGCTGTTCCTAAAATGGATTTTGTCCTATGGCCTTCATATTCCACAATGGTGGCAATCACAACACCATGAAGAAAGCTGATTGGGGAAGGCTTTATGTATCCATGCTACCAAATGGAGAGGGGGCATGATGTGCTCAGTGGTTAAAGATGCTGCACTTGTCAGCTGGAAAGCTGACAAGCCAGGTTCGAGAACCGAGCGTTGCATGATGGGGTGAGCTCCCATTCCTTGCCCCAGCTCCTACCCACTTAGTAGTTTGAAAGTCTGCAAATGTGAGTAGGTAAATAGGTACCACTTAAGTGGGAAGGCAACAGTGTTTCATACGACTTGGTGTATAATCATGCTGGTCATATGGCCATGGAAATGTCCTCGGACAATGCTGGCTCCCTTGGTTAAGAAATGGAGATGAGCACTGTGCCCTAGAATCAGACACAACTGGATAGGGAAATCTTTACCTTTGTTACTTGCTTTCATTTGCTCTGGGGAAAAAAAAAAGTAATATAGTCCAATCTCTCCTAATTACAGAACTGTTTTAGAAGTGTGAAGGCAAAACAAGAAGGATTGGCCAGAACCTTATTTGAGATACTTTTTTATGACCAGGGACGTGTATGGAATACTGATATTCCATTCCACGGCTTTCAAAGAACCATGGTGGCGCAGTAGTTAGAATGCAGCATTGTAGGCTAACTCTGCTCACTGCCAGGAGTTTGATTCCGACCAGCTCCAGGTTGACCAGCCTTCCATCCTACTGAGGTCCGTAAAATGAGGACCCAGATTGTTGGGGGCAATATGCTAACTCTGTAAACCGCTTAGAGAGGGCTGTAAAACATTATGGAGATGTATATAAGTCTAAATAGTCTATTGCTATTCTGGTCGGCATAATTCTGCATGTGTTTCCATTCTGTTCTGTAGTCCAAGATTTTATCACCACCTAAATGTCTTTGAGAACTTCATAGAGTGAGTAAGATAAGCTATTACTGGCTGTTTATCCAATTTTTATCCAGGAACCGGTACATGTTTTTTTTTAATTTAGCTATTCTAGCTATCAACATTCTCCCTCCAGAATTACTCTGCTATTTCCCATGAACTTCACTGCATGTTTTAACAATAAATTCTTACATTGTCGCACCTTGTACAAAGGTGGGGTGGGATCAGAATATTCTGCCCACCTATCTCATGCAGAGGAACCTTCCTTATTGCCATACAATTGTAGAGAACCATCAAAGCTGGCAGGAGGATAGATCAAGTGTGAGTGTTGTGGCTCGCCAGCGGCCAGTGGATCTGGCAGCAGATTCAGACAGTGAGGAGGTTGGGGAAGAACATGGGCCAGTCCTGGAGTCTGGGTAAGGCTCTAACGAGGGCTCTGCGTCGGAGGCAGAGAGGGGGCCAGGGCCATCTGACAGTTGTCAGCTGCCTTCGGAGTCGGCCATTAGTGAGGCAGAAGAACAGCTGGATCCTGTTCCCATTGTGCGCATGTGCAGAGCTGCCAGGAGAAGGGAACAGCTAAGGAACAAGGGTCGACTCAGGAGTAAGGCCACAGGCGGACAGTGAATGGCCCCTCCCTTAGGAAATAAAGAGGAGCCAAGAGGAGGGGAGTTTGCAGGAGACAATTAGTTCATTTGGGTGTTCCTGCATTCTTGCCAAGTATTGTCGGTTACAGTGTGGAGTCTGACCTCTCCACACACACACACACACACACACACACACACACACATGTGTGTGTGTGTATATATATATATATATATATATATATATATATATATATATATATAATTCTTATTTAAATGCCGCCCTTCTCCGGAGACTCAGGGCGGCTTACAATGCGTTAAGCAATAGCCTTCATACTTTTGTATATTTTATACAAAGTCAGCTTATTGCCCCCACAAACCGGGTCCCCATTTTACCCACCTTAGAAAGGATGGAAGGCTGGGTCAACCTTGAGCCTGGCGAGATTCGAACTTACAGTAATTGCAGGCAGCTGGATGTTAAATGCTGCCTTGTAGGAGGCATTAGCCTCCTACGCCACTCAGGCTCCTATTGACCTGGCCTCTCTCCAAGCCTGATAACGGTCGGTAATTGTGAACTATCTTGAAAGACTGTGGGAGAGGAAAGACTTTGCTGGAGAGGAATTCACTGCAAATTAAATAAAAGGGGTATATTGGGATGAGGATTTGGCTTTGGGCTGCTGTGGAAGCCTAGGTCAGAACAGCGAGGCTAGGCTGGAGTCACTGCACAATCACAAAACGGCTATGATGACCCCTTCACCAAGTTCCTTGAAGCCTTTTCTCATTGTTCCCAGGAGTCGGTTGCCAGACTAGGGAGATTCCTGTATTAAAGGCAGAATGCAATAAAGTACTTAGCTCAAATCCTGCATGTGTGGATCTGGTTGTTCACACCTGACACAATAAAGTATCTATAGATGTCAGACATCAGGTTAAGGTGTGCCATTATCCCTTGCAACCTTACAAGGTTTATGGAAACGGGGCTCCATTGAACCTTCCTTCTGTCCTACGTTTGGTCATGGCTAGCGAAAGAAGAGAGTGTGATTAAGATCATCATGATGATGGGAGTTGAAGTCCCCGTGTCTTAAGAGTGGTCAAATTGAGAAACCCTGGCCTGGTGGCATCACACAGTCCATCTGGGGGATGGGGAGTCTAGCTCCCCCCCCAACTGGGAGACTCTGATCCCCTTTTCTCCCCTACCCTGCCTACAAAGTGATTATCTAATAGCAGTTGCAATTTCTGGGGTTTCGGAAGCAACCTTGTCTGTTAAACCAAAACCAGACTGGATGGAAGGAATTAATAAAACTGATTTCTGTTTAAAGTAAAATAAAATAAAATAAAAAAAGATCATCGTCATGAAATTATTTCGTTAGAGATACGTTGAACTTTAGGTCTACCACACTTTGCAAGGCTGATAGCATTTTCACACCCCAGAAATGCTACTTCAGTGAAAGATACTGGCCTGGATCCCTTCCAATCAGTGAGTAATGCCACTGTTCTACTTTGAAAAAAAGCGAAGCTTTTGATCCCTGCAATAACACTGCTTTGAATGATTTTCTGCGAAGGTCTTGATAGTTCATCATAAAACCTGCTGAGAAAGCTTTCTTTTCCGAGCCAAGCTCTTCCATTGGTAACAAAGTAAAGATGGAAAATGATTTGCTTTCGATTGAATTTATTGATAACCTTTGTGCACAAAAAGCCAATATTCATGTTAGGGGTAGAAAATAAGAAGGAAAAAGAAGCCAATTGATTTCGGATCAATATTTCTGTCCATTAATGAATTATTCCGTAATAACAACACACCATCTTAGAAATGGGATAATTAATTTGCAATGCCTGTTATTTGCCGCAAATACCGAATTACGTCTTGCAATACATGAATCGGTATGAGATTCATGTGGGTTGTTTTTTTTCCCCCTAGGGGAATATCATTCCCCCCCCTCTGCTATTTTATTTTAGAAATTGTCTTTGGATGGCGTGAAATCAAAATCTTTGTTTGAGTGAGTGGTATCTGTTGAAGACTAACAGATTTAGCAAGTAATCCTTGGATTTGTTTAAAGCATTCCAATGAATATCCCTTTGCATAAATAAATCTATAGGTCTACTTATCTAAAATGCTTTTCCCAGGAATGAAAAAATAAATAAATGCAGTCTAATAACAATAATAATTATAACTCTGAGATAAGAGGTCACCTTGTAAGAGTAGTGATGCTTGGATGATACAGGCAGTCCTCGACTTATGACCACAATTGAGCCAAACATTTCCATTGCTAAGTGAGACAGTTGTTAAATAATTTTTCCCCACTACAACCTTTCCTGACACAGCTGTTAAGTGAATCACTGTAGTTGGTGAGTGAGTAACCCGTTTGTTAAGTGAATCTGGCTTCCCTGTTGTTGTGGCCCGTCAGTGGCCTGTGCAGCTAGTAACTGATTCCGACAGCGAGGAGGCTGGTGTGGTGCTGCGCCAGCAGCCTGTGCAGCTGGCACTCAAGTCGGACAGTGAGGAGGCTGGAGAAGATGTGGTGCCAGAGGCGGGGATTCAGCCAGGGCCTTCAGAACCTCCAGAAGCTCCCATAAGTGAAGAGGAAGAAGAGGAGGAGCCTCTTCTTGATGCACAGGCACACAGAGCTGCCAAAAGGCAGGAGTGGCTCCTCAGGAGGAGGTCTCCTCAAGCGTAAGGCTTGGGGCTAATTGGCCAGTCCCTTAGCCTATTTAAGGAAGGTCTCCTTGAGAGTAAGGCTTGGGGCTAATTGGCCAGTCCCTTAGCCTATTTAAGGAAGGACGACGACTGAGGCAATTTGCAGGGAACAACTTCGTTCACTCTCTTTCGCGTCTTGATCTTAGTTATCTTATCAGTTTCCTGCAAATTTCTTCTGGGCATTCTGCCAACCATAGTACGATTATTTATTCTTTGGATTCTCGTAGGCTGTTAATAAATTTAATTAACAGCCTTTGTTTGAAAAAGACTGATTTAATTTAGTAAACTAAGGTTTGTACAGACTTTGTGTGTGCTGCGTTCTTTGGGGTCCGTAGCTGGGGCAGAACACCCATGGACTTTGCTTGTCAGAAGGTCGCAAAAAGGGATCACATGGTACCCGGGACACTGCAGCTGTCATAAATATGAATCAATTGCTAAGCCACTGAATTTTCATCATGTGACTGCGGGGATGGTGCCACCCTCTCACATTGTGAGAAATATTCATAAGTCACTGTTTTCAGTGCCGTTGTGTTGTGGCTCTGACCCCCAAGCCCATCGTATCGGAGGAAGAAGGCTCCGAACATGAAGGAGAGGAGCCGGCCAGGCCTCCCTCTCCCGGCCCCTCCTCTCTGGCAATTCCTCAGGTGTCGGCCAAAGGAGTGGAGATTGGCCAGGAACCAGGTGTCTCCGATCTGTCGGAGAGTGATGAGGGAGACAAGTTGTGGCTGGATCCATGCCAGCGTCGGCGTGCTAAACGGTCACAGCAGATGAGGAGGCGTGCCAGAGATAGAGCTGAGTCACTGGACCACACCCCACAGGCTATATAAGGGAGGGTGATGGCCATTCCAGCTCTGTGACGGACAAAGCAAAAACTCTGGCGAGTCACTAGCCCTTTTGGACGAACAAAGCCTCATCTGTTGTGGATTTCTGTTACTGGACTACTTCAAACTGTCTGTATTTTGGTGTTATCTGGTGGAGGAACGACCCCTCCTTCTTGAAGTAAAAGCTCTTGGCAGGCAGCTGCTGCGTTGCTGCCAAGTTTTGATAATGAACCTTTGACTGTTTCGAAACAATTATTTAACCCTTTGGGTGGGTGTTTGTGCGTGTGGGAGACGGGGACAGAACACGTTGTACCTTGAATGGTCCCTAAATGAATTGTTGTAAGTTGAGGATTACCTGCATTGAAAATTGTCGGAAAAGTATCGTTCTTAGAATGACTACTCGTCTCCGGAAGACCTCAACAGGATCTCAACTAAGTGTATCACACAACTAATTTGCAGTGTGTACCATTTGCAAATCGTAGTCTGGATTCCACCTGGTGTAGAAATGCAAGGAAAAATGAGATGATCCTGACGACTACCACCCTACAACTTGCCTACTTGTTGCATTCACATTGTTTTTTGGAATTATAAGTAACTCTAACATGTGATTATTGGAAGCAAAATGTCATTTTCCAGTAAAAAACAACAGTTGCCAAAATGGCACAAAAGACCAGCTCCTAATTGACAAAATGACCTTTAAAAGCCTCAAAGGAAATTAAAAGCAAAAGTTGTAATGGATGCGAAAGACAAAACATAAATACTGGGCTCACTTTCCCACATTTGGATTTGAAAACGACGGGACGCTTTTGGAATGGGGAGAAATATTATAAGATTCCTGCAAAGGTCATCGGTGACGTGGAAAACTGACCTTATGCTAAATGGAGGAAAATGAGGGAAGCGTGAATAAACCATAAAGGTATATCTCAAGAGGATTCTTGGCCACAATTACTGTTTGAGCCAAATGATTCCATTCAAAAGTATACAGAGTCGACTGTGGGTAAAAAGCAGGGGTGGGATCCAGGGATGGGTTCTACTTACCTTTACTACTGGTTCACATCGCGCCCATGCGCTCTTCTGCGCATGCGCAGATTACCTATAATGACGTCCAGGTCAGTGGGCGGAGCCTCCCACCAGGTTTACTACTGGTTCTTGCAAACTGGTACGAACCGGGGGCAACCCACCACTGGTGGGATCCTGCTGGTTCGGACCAGTTCGGGAGAACCTGTAGCTCCAACAATCAGCTAATAGTGAACCGGTTCGCTCCAATGATCAGCTGGGCCTGCCCACCCGCCCCTGCACTATACCGACCTATATTTCCTTTGTTTGAAGCTCAGCTGATAGGCGTGGCAGAGTGGATTGCCGTTCCTCAGCTGTTTTACTCACTGGGGTTGCAGGAGAAGGTAAGCTTTAGAGCTTTTTTCAAATGTACTGTGCACGTGGGGAGTGTACCAGTTGTTACACCGGTTGAATCCCACCACTGGTAAAAAGATACTGCTAACGATTTCTCTTACAGTCGTGTCTGACTTCAAATGGTGGTGCTCATCTCCTTTTCTTGGCCAAGGGAGCCAGCATTGTCCAAAGACATTTTCCATTGTAGTGCAGCCAGCATGACTATGTGCCAAAGGCACACGGAAAGCTGTTACCTTCCCACCAAAGTGGTACCTATTTATCTACTTGCATTTGCAGGTTTTTAAGATGCTACCCAGGCAGGAGCTGAGGCAAGTAACCGAAGCTCACCCTATTGTGTGGCGCTCAGGTCTTGAACCCAGTCAGCTGGTATCCACAGTGAACAGCTGTGGATACCAAAGCACAAAAACAAAGCCTCCAAATAAACCATTTGCTTTATAGGGGTGACCTAAAGCTATGTGGTAAGCTCAGTTCAACCCTTTGTTGTATAAAGTCCACGTATGTAGTGACAGGGACGTGGTGGCTCAGTGGCTAAGACGCTGAGCTTGTCGATCGAAAGGTCGGCAGTTCAGCAGTTCGAATCCCTAGCACCGCATAAGCTCCCATGACTTGTCCCAGCCTCTGCCAACCTAGCAGTTCGAAAGCACGTAAAAAATGCAAGTAGAAAAATAGGGACCACCTTTGGTGGGAAGGTAACAGTGTTCCGTGCGCCTTTGGCGTTGAGTCATGCCAGCCACATGATCATGGAGATGTCTTTGGACCGCGCTGGCTCTTCGGCTTTGAAACGGAGATAAGCCCCACCTCATAGAGTCGGGAACGACTAGTACATATGTGTGAGGGGAACCTTTACTTTTACGTATGTAGTGAAAACACAGGAATGGAATTCAACTCGGACCAATGTGCTAGTTTGGTAATTAAAGGAGGCGAGATTGTAGAAGATGGGCTTCAGCTAATGAATGGAAATGCCATTAGACACCTGGCACCTAATAAAGAATACCAATAGTTAGGATTAATGGACATGTCTGATTTATTGCATGGCCAAATTAAAAAAGACCACTAGTTCAAATTCTATCAAACAGTTCCTCCCCAAAAAAAATTTTTTAGAACCTAAACTGAATGCAAAAACATCGTCAAAGCAATAAATACTTGGGCAGTCACTGTAATTAGATGTACCAGAGGGATAATTTATTGGATGCCAGCCGAATCGGATGATCTTGATTGGAAAATAAGGAAACTAATGGTCATACATCATGCTCTTCTTCCAAGATGTGACATTGACAGATTAGACATATCCAGAAATAGAGGTGGTAGACAACTGTTGAAGTGAAACAAACCGTGGAAGAATAAAAACATAGTTTGAATGCATACTTGTGGAAAAGCGTCTCTGCCTATACCAGTTTGTTCAGGAAAGATTCCTGAAGAAAAGAAACGTTAAATCACAATGCGAGAAATAGAATTCAAAGATGGATTGTACTTGGAAAAAAGGTTACTCCGTGGTAAAAAAAAAATTTAAAATGTGCATGATATTGAAGAAAAAGGATCCAACTCTAAGGTAGTTATGGTTAAAATCTGGAACGCTTAAAACAACAAGAAGAAGAAACTAAGGGAACAATAATAGCAAATCAAGACTAGCCCTGCAAACCTATATCACCAAAAACCAAGCCTAAGCATATGGATGGCAATGTCAATTCATAAAATTAAAGATGAAAATTAAAGATGAAAGTGTAAACCAACTCATTAGTGGCGAGAGTAAAATTGTTCTCTAGCCACAATTAGTGTAATACAAAAGAAGGTGAAATCTCTAGGGGTTTTTTTGGGGGAAAAAATAATGCTATAGGTTGCTCTATGATCTAGACTTATCGTTAAGTCTAGATCATAGAGCAACCTATAGCATTATTTTAAGGATTAAATTAATAGGTATTTTATGGATATCATCTCACCCATCTCCTCCCACTTATGACTGTATGACTGTAACCTTGTTTCTGGTATCCTTAAGATTTATATTGACTGTTTCCCTATGACTATCATTAAGTGTTGTACCATATGATTCTTTTCTTTTATGTACACTGAGAGCGTATGCACCAAGACAAATTCCCTGTGTGTCCAATCACACCTGGCCAATAAAGAATTCTGTTCTCTTCTCTTCTCTTCTCTTCTCTTCTTTTCTCTTCTCTTCTCTTCTCTTCTCTTCTATTCTATTCTATTCTTTTTTTGCCTTTTTATTAATTGTTTTCCTTTTTTCCTGTTTTTACTTAATTTTAACCACAACAATATTTCTATGTTGTTCTTGACTGCATAACTAGCATTTATCAGTCATTTTCCCCTTCTTCTTTTTGCATTTTTTAAAAATGTTGTCATCAACATTCTCTCTCTCTCTCTCTCTCTCTCTGTGTGTGTGTGTGTAGGTGTTTGTGCATGTAGCTTGTCGCAGTGGACTGGAAGAAAAATATAATAACGTAAGTAATGGAAATATAAACATGAAAACATCAAAATAGTATTTTTGTGGCCTTTCTACAAAAAGTAAATGTTATGCTACAGCATATGTCAAACATGTCAAATATGCAAATTAGACAAAGTATTTGATTTGAATTGAATTGTACTTCTCTGCATGGCATGGCAGGATGAATCAAAATTTGATTGCATCATTTACATTCCAAATTTGGTTCTCAAGTACGTTTGATTTGTCTTAAATGAGAATTCTGATGCTATTCGTTAATTAAGACTATGGTTCTCCATGCTGGGTTCCTGAACAGGTGTTTTCTTTCTGTTTTTGAAGAGAAAGAAAAGAAAAGAAAAAAGAAAAGAAAAGAAAAAGCCTCAATCAAACTACCTACGTATATTTTCAACATTTGTATACAGAACGTTTATAAAGCATCGCTTGAAATAGGCAACTCAAGAGAATATTAACAGAAAGTGGATTTTAATCTACTTTGTTACTTTTGTTCCAGTTAATATAGTTGTCCCATCCTTCAGCTGTAAAGAATGTTCAAAGCGGGGAATGTGAATAGAACAACCTTTAAAAAAAGGTATAATGTGTGTTAGAGAAGAAGCCAATGGGAGAACATTTATCATTTCCAACTTCTCTTGACAGAAAACAGAATAACAGAGTTGGAAGGGACCTTGGAGGTCTTCTAATCCAGCTCCCTGCTTAGGCAGGAAACCCTACACCACTTCAGACAAGTGGTTATCCAACATCTTCTTAAAAACGTCCAGTGTTGGAGCATTCGCAACTTCTGGAGGCAAGTTGTTCCACTGGTTAATTGTTCTGTCAGGAAATTTCTCCTTAGTTCTAGGTTGCTTCTCTCCTTGATTGGTTTCCATCAGTTGCTTCTTGTCCTGCCCTCAGGTGTTTTGGAGAATAGCTTGACTCCCTCTTCTTTGGGGCAGCCCCTGAGGTATTGGAACACTGCTATCATGTCTCCTCTAGTCCTTCTTTTCATCAAACTAGACATTCATTAAGCTATGACTTTGTTATTTATTATTTATTATTTTATTTTAGCATTTTTAACTGGATAAAGAACTGAATTTGTTCTGGTCTTTGATTGTCATAAACCTTGACATTGGCTTTCATGAACTGGTTGATGCCCAAAGAACTTTAAAGGGTCTATCAATATATCTCTTCTAAGTCCCCATTATTAAAACTAACCAGAAAATCCTATGTCATTGGTCCCCAATCCTGAAATACGTTAGTTGAATAAAGAGGCTTTGAAGCTATGATATCTAAGATGGCATTTCAGTCCAGTCTGGTATTCCATGTTTTGTATCTCTCCACTGACGGGAACATTACCAGTTAGATCTAAAACTAGAGGCCATTTCATTATTTATTCTCCAAGTATTTATTTGTTATCTTTAGTGCCAAGTTCTCCTGTGTGGATGTACATAGAATATGTAAATATACTCCGAGTATAACTAAAGAATGAGAAAGAAAAATTACTGCAGAGTGCAGTGCACTGAAAGAAATGTAATAATATTTTAAGGCTGCTTGGAACGCTTCTGTTAAGGGAGTCTTGTAAATGATCAGCAAGAGGAATTCTCTTTTGCGTATCACCTTTTTCCCCCTCCTGAGTGTAGGATGAATTTAAGTTTAATGTTTTATTTCTTTATTTTTAGTTCCAAAATTTATACACTGCCATGGCTCAGCAACTTCTGGCAATTACTATAAGTTACAATTCAACAAAACTCACACCCGCTACAATATCTACGCTATAAAGTAACAATATAAACAATATAAATAGAGGAACATATCATAGGTGACATCTACCTTGGCTTTCTACAAAACCCTTGCAGAATAATTCTATTTTAAATAAGAACTAGAAGTTCGCTTTATTGTCAATTATTGTGAAAGACCAGGTCCGTACGTGAAGGTCCAATTAAAATGATTTGTTGCTAAACAGCCTATGTACAGGAAACTTCTCAGATAACGGTTAGCACCTCCTCGGAGTTAGGTAAGGATCAACCTCACTCAAAGGAGATTGGATTTAGCCTGCTTGTCGCCATGTAGAGATTTTAGGTTGATCCCTCTTTTAACTCCACCTCCAGGTTCTGCCATTCCTTTTTTAATTTATTTTAATTTATTTATTTATTTATTTTGTCAAACATACATAAGATAACAGATATAAAGTATAAACATGATTATAAATACATGAGCCGAGGTGGCGCAGTGGTTAGAGTGCAGTACTGCAGCTACTTCAGCTGACTGCTAGGTCAGCAGATCAGCGGATCAAATCTCACCGGCTCAACCTTTCCCTGGAGTGTGGTGGGAATGGAGATTTTACAGTATCCTTCCCCTGCCACGCCCACCAAGCCATGCCACGCCCACCAAGCCATACCCACAGAACCGGTAGTAAAAAAAATTGAAACCCACCACTGCTACAAAGGTAAGTAGAAGAGTCGGGGGAGGGGAAAATCTGCTGTGCCACGTGATTTAGATGAGCTAGAAAGCAGGAAATCCAACGATTCTAGCTAATATAAATCATGCCTCACAGCTGATCGTCAACCAGCTGATCGTCGGAAATACCAGTTCACCCAAACTGGTACCAGTTTTTTTTACTACCGGTTCTTCCGAACTGGTCTGAACCGGTAGCATTTCACCCCTGTTTAGGACCAACCATTAAAGATTTATATATTTCTTTCATGGAGACATTATGCACGCACCTGGTCTCAGTTGGCGGGAATCAAAGATCAAAAATGGAGTAAAAGTAGAGATTCCAGCAGGCTGAAGTCCCATCTATAAAGGTTCTCCATGTTTTACATATAGAATTACAAAGAAATAGTATCAGAACCCGCGACTTATGACAATCAATTGACCGTTAATTGACTTTATGGTGTGTATATATATATGTGTTGATGTGAGTGTGGTGCCTCTTCTTAAGATTTTGTTCTTTGAATAATTATAGGTAAAGCTATCCTACCTGAATAGATTCCATTCCATCTCTGGAAGATTAAGTTTCAAGAATGAGACACGCATGTAAATCAGCGTATTAAGTTCTTGTCACGCTATATTCTAGGCGTGCAATGAGAAACATGGATCTTGACAATTCCCTTACCACAGACTCATTTGTTTTAGCTCCTTTATTGTAAATTTGTGATTTGGCTTAGCAAAATGGCAGCTCCTGGTGCTCATTTATCATATTTGATTGTTCTCCAATGATTTTTAAGCGCAGAGATCTCCCTTCCTATCAGCACCGGAAGACTGCCTTATAGAAAGCAACGGTCTCAGCTATAAGATCCAATGACACACTCTCTCTTTTTTTTAAAATCCCCCCCCTTTTTTTGGCGCTAATAGCTTTCCCTCTGCATTTAAGTCTTCCCGTCTCTTAGATGCCGAGACAAGTGTGACACTGCCATTATAGTCCTAAGCATTAAGTGCGCACTTTGAATGCTGACAGTGTCCGTTCCTCGCAATGGGATTGCATAATGCCATCTATCATACCTATTTATGACCACTCCATGAAAAGGAAGTGGGGGGAAGGAGAAACACTCTGGAAAATTACATGACTCCTTTTGTTGCAAATAGATAATTAACTGGTTTACACTCTTAGAATTATTTGATGAGAAGTGCGGCAAAATGTGAAGGGCCTTCTAACTAGCCTCAGATAGAGCTTGTTATCAACGTCAGGTGCACACTTTCGAATTCTTTCATGTAATTAGTTTGAGAGAGCCGGATGGAAAGAAAGAGAATGCAGAACGTTATCTACGGTGACTCAGTATTGCCCGTGAAATATTAAGGGATTGGTTTCTAGTCTAAATTCAGCTCTTGCTCCCTATCTGAAAGGAAAAAACAACAACAACAATGAAAGTACTGGTCAAACAACGATGAAAGTACTGGTCAAATGTTGAAAAGGAACATGAGAATGTCCCTGGAAAACAGGGAGAAAAAAATGTCGCCTAGGACAGGCCTGTCAAACTCATTGTCAGTTTTGGAAGACAATTTTCTGTTTTGCTTCTTAGCTGCTACATATTTTAACTGGGGAAGTTGGGAGGGGGTTGTTGTTGGAGCAGTAACAACATTCGGTATTCAAGGATTTTTGCCTGCGTTTGATGGAGACTGCCGGAAGATTGTATCCAGTTGAGTGTGAAGAGTTGATTGGACAATGTGATGAACTTGTGGGTGTGGGGCAGGGCTGCGAACTGTTAGCTGGGTGGAGAAAACCTGGAAGCTTTCAGATTCGGGTTTTCCCAGATGTGTCAACACTCATGGCCCACGGGCCGGATGAGTCATGCGCTGGCCACACCACACCTAATGTAGTGAAGGGGGAAAAAAGTCACGATACATCAGGTGAAGACGCCGTGACGATGTGGGTTTGACACCCCTGGCCTAGGGAATGGTGAGATAAAGGGGGAAGGAGCCCTCAGCTGAATAATGGGCAGAGAAAGAAACTTAGTGTTCTGACCTAGGCTTCCTTAGAAATTAAACTGCACAAACTTAGCCCTGGCAAACCTCTTTAATTCATACAGCTGTAAATTATTTTCATTTACAGTCCACAAGGCTTGATAAACAGTCTTTCAGAGGAAGTTTATCAACACCCACCTATCTCACGTGGAACACTGCCAAAGACCGGAGCCTGAGTGGCGCAGTAGACTAAGGCACTGATTAACATTCAGCTGCCTACAATTACTGCAAATTCTAATCTCACCAGGCTCAAGGTTGACTCAGCCTTCCATCCTTTCTAAGGTAGGTGAAATGAGGACCCAGATTGTGGGGGCAATAAGGTGACTTTGTATAAATATACAAAAGTATGAAGGCTATTGCTTAGCGCATTATAAGCCGCCCTGAGTCTCCGGAGAAGGGCGGCATATAAATCAAATTTTTTTTAAAAAAAAGCTAATTCCCAGGCGCAGGGCAAGGCCAAACGTGGCACAGAGAATTTTCAAATCTTGAATTGGCCAGATGAACTAATTGCTTCCTGCAAAAGCTCACGTCCCGTTCGCTTCTCTTTTATGTCTTATGGGAGAGGCCAATCATCTCCAAGCTTTCCTCCCAAGTCGACCCTGTTTTCTTAATTGTTCCTGTCTCCTGGCAGCTCTGCGCATGCGCACACTGGGAACAGGCTCACGCTGTTCTTCTGCCTCGCTGCTGTCAGACTCCAGAGACTCCGGAGGCAGCAATGAACTACCAGATGGCCTTGGCCCCCTCTCTGCCTCTGACCCAGAACCATGATCTGAGCCTTCCCCAGACTCCAGGACTGGCCCACGTTCCGCCCCAACCTCCTCACTTTCCGAATCTGCTGCCAGCTCTGCTGGCCGCTGGCGGGCCACAACACTTACTGTAGAAAGAAACCATCCTGATTTATCAGGTGGTATAAAGGGAAAGCGGGAGATTTGTATTTTTAGGCTTGCAAGATTCGGTATTTGTAGCCTTATAATAAAGTTGATTTAGCTCATCTTGTTGTTTTCCCTGTTTGGTTTCCTTGGGAGGCTGACAGATGTAGCGAAGGGGGGAAAAAAACACCACCATTTGCTGGTTGGATTCCAGCAGGGCATGGAGTGGGAAGGGAATCTTTCCTAGGCTATATCTGTGAAGAAAACCTGTACAGCTGTCCTTTGTAGAGGGATAGACACAAAGAGCATTTTGCTTGCATTCATTGCCTGTTATCTCTCCAAGCTCATTTCCTGTTGTCTCCTTTTGTTACGTACAGGTATAAGACTACAGATCTCTTTATTATGGATTGTCAAATCTTGCCTGGAGACCCCAGGAGTCGAAACTTAAATGCCCAGCATGAAAAGCAGGTGCTTTTCTACTAAGATGCAGCCCTGTCATCTTGACAACACTTTTTACCGCTACACTGGATATATTAAAAATAGCAATAATAATGCTTAGCTATTTTGCGTGTTGGCCCTGACTAATGCTGAGAGCAACTATTCAAGTTTTGGGTTTTTTAATATATATAATCTGCTAAGGGGGCCCAGGAACATTTGCATGTTGAAGTATTTTCAGTGGATTAAACACTGAGGCTCATCTAATTTCTAATGAATTTCTGACACATTACATGGCTTTCTCCACCGTCGCTACGTTGCAGTGGACTTTTGAAGTGCCCATCCTCTGGATTTCACAGAATTTGCAAAGAAGCAGTCTTTGGAAAGCTCTGCCTTTCGCTTCTGGTGCAGTTGCAAAAAAAGAAAAAAAAATATGGCACCTTCTGGCACATATCATGTAAATCTTGAATAAATGCTGTAGATGGAAGAATTAGTAACTAGCACATGATTCCTCTTGGCCTCCCTGCTGTAGAGAATGGGCAATAATTTTAACAGTGATTGGGTCCAAGAGAGTCATTAAAAAAAACAAAAAAACTCTGTTTTATTTAAATCTACATTTTAAAACCCACTGACATTTTAAAACCGAACGTGTATCACCAGGTAAGAAAAGTGAAAGATGTCTTGGAAGCAGAGGTGGGTTTCAGCAGGTTCTGACCAGTTCTGGAGAACCGGTAGCAGAAATTTTTGAGTAGTTCAGAGAACCGGTAAATACCACCTCTGACTGGCCCCGCCCGCATCTATTCTCTACCTCCCGAGTCCCAGCTGATTGGGAAGAAACGGAGATTTTACAGTATCCTTCCCCTGGAGTGGGGAGGGAATGGAGATTTTGCAGTATCCTTCCCCTGGAGTGGGGAGGGAAAGGAGATTTTACAGTATCCTTCCCCTGGAGTGGGGAGGGTATGGAGATTTTACAGTATCCTTCCCCTGGAGTGGGGAGGGAAAGGAGATTTTACAGTAACCTTCCCCTGGAGCAGGACGGGAATGGAGATTTTACAGTATCCTTCCCCTGGAGTAAGGTGGGAATGAGGATTTTGCAGTAACCTTCCTCTGGAGTGGGGAGGGAATGGAGATTTTACAATATCCTTCCCCTGGAGTGGGGTGGGAATGGAGATTTTACAGTATCCTTCCTCTGCCATGCCCACCAAGCCACGCTCACCAATCCATGCCATGCCATGCCACGCCCGCCAAGCCACGCCCACAGAGCTGGTAGCAAAAAAAATTTTGAATCCCACCACTGCTTGGAAGGGAAGAATAAGTGGAAACGTGCCTCAAGCCGTTTCTTCTAGGAAGTTGCATCTCAAAACATCTTTTGGACAATCTGCCTTGGCCCTACGTCAGGGGTGAAAAGCTCCCGGTTCGGACCGGCTCGGGCGAGTAGGTAGAGATGGCGGCGGGCAGTTCGGAGAACCGGCAGCAAAAATCCCTGCCCCCCCCCGCCCCCATGCCCAGCTGAGCCCCGCGATCATCAGAGCCTTTTTTTTTTCTTTTAAATGCCTCTGAGGAGCCGAGCTCTGACGATCCCCGCTGAGTTGCTGGGTTTTTAAAAACCCTCTGACGATCAGGCAACTCAGCGGGGAATCGTCAGAGCCTTTTGAAAGCATTTTTTTAACATGGTTTTGCAGGTAAAAAATGGTTTTAAAAGTAAAAAAAAAAATTGGCCACGCCCACCCAGTCACATTACACCCCCCGCCACGCCCACAGAACCGGTAGTAACAAATTTTAGATTTCACCCCTGCCCCATGTCCTTTCTTCGCACCTTCGACGTGTGCTGTGGTTTTACATCCTCCGGGTTAACTCGTTCAGGCAAAAGGGAAAAGTAATCCTTCACCGAAATGCAAATGACAGTTTGACAGCGATAGTCATTTCACATGCAACTATTCAGGACATTACAATTTATGTTAATCTGAATTCATCAAGGTAGAGAGATTGATTTAGAATCTCTACAAGGCAAACTCATGACGGCGCACTTTATTACGGGAGAGGAAGAATGGAAATAGCTGCAATCATTAACCCGCTGTGATAGAACTCTGAAAATTAGAAAGAGAATTATTTGGAAGCTGCTTTTTTTTTTTTTTTTGCATTTTGATAGACCCGAATTGGGAAAAAAACTCTTTAAAAACATTTAATAGAAGAACGAAATGTTGATCTCGTTGGTTTCAAGTCATGATGTAGAAGTACTACACATCTAATGTGGTCCTTGTGGACAATGTACTGTTCGTTATTCACTTCCTTCCAGTAAATGATATAATATTATTTTTTTTTTATTTTCTTCTTTTCTTATTAAAGAAAGAAAATCTTTCTTAAAGAATATTCTTTCTTTATTAAGTTTATGTGCCACCCATCTCACTGTCAAGCAACTCTGGGAAGTTTACAACAGCATCAAAACCACAATATAAAATGATGACAACATCAAAAACATTTAGCGTTAAGAATTAAAACATCAAAATTAACAAAGAACTGGATAAAAAGGGACTGATACATACACAAGTTATGTCGGCTGGCGACACCCAGGGGGAAGGCCTTCTCTGTGGGAGCCCCAGCCCTGTGGAAGGAGTCCTGGTGGCACAGTGGACTAATTCACTGTTATTAAGATCAGCTGCTTGCAATTACTGCAAGTTCAAATCCCACCAGGCTCAAGGTTGACTCAGCGTTCCATCCTTTCGAAGGTGGGTAAAATGAGGACCCAGCTTGTGGGGGCAATAAGCTGACTTTGTATAAATATACAAAAGTATGAAGGCTATTGCTTAATGTACTGTAAGCCGCCCTGAGTCTCCGGAGAAGGGCGGCATATAAATCAAATAAAAAAAAAATAACTGCCCCCGGAAATGCGTAAGATCTCTGACCTCAGGGTATTTCGCTGTGCCCTTAAGACCCTGCTGTTCCGCCAGACCAGGCTATCAATGTAATGATTTTAAATTGGATGTTTTAAATTTTGGGGGTTTTAATATTGAGCCGAAATTATTTAATAATTTTAAATTATTTTAATTGTTGTTTGTCTTTGTGCTTTCAATAGGCTATACACCGCCCTGAGTCCTTCAGGAAAAGGGCGGTATAGAAATAAAATTATTATTATTATTATTATTATTATTATTATTATTATTATTATTAT
>WNWU01000129.1:447283-458121 GCA_012654045.1 Ptyas mucosa
ATTATTATTATTATTATTATTATTATTATTATTATTATTATTATTATTATTATTATTATTAAGAACGGCACACTCACAACAATATCCCTAATCATGCTATCATGCTTTTCTTCTTGGTATGAAAGGACATCCCATAACCTCAAGGAAACTCTGCTAAAATTATTCACATGATAGATCAGAGACTGCCCCCAAATCTTCCTCCTCTCCCTGATTCTTGTATTCTCTGGAAAATCCTGGTTGGAGAATAAGAAGCCAAGAGAATATCAGTTTAGAATGGAGAAACGTTAAAAGTTATCACGCTGAAAAGATAGGTACACACATCTCACATTTTGTCAAGCACAAAAGACAAATCCGCATGAAGGTTCAATTCAACTGCTTTATTGCTAAAAGCCTATGCACAGGAATCTTCTCCACCAATGGTTAGCACTGCTTAGAGTTAGATAAGGGTCAACAGCTTGGGCTTAGCTAAATTTGTGGCTATGTAGCAGGGGTGGGTTCTACTTACCATTACTACCGGTTCACAACGGGATCGTGCATGCGCAGATTGCCGATGATGACATCCGGGGTGGTGGGCGGGGCCTCCCACCAGTTTTACTACTGGTTCTTGTGAACCGGTCTGAACTGGGCGCTCAGACTGCTCAGACTGCTATGTAGGGATTATATAAGGGACGTGTTGGCTCAGTGGCTAAGACGCTGAGCTTGTTGATTGAAAGGTCGGCAGTTCAGCGGTTCGAATCCCTAGTGCCGCATAACGGGGTGAGCTCCCGTTACTTGTCCCAGCTTCTGCCAACTTAGCAGTTCGAAAGCACATAAAAAATGCAAGTAGAAAAATAGGGACCACCTTTGGTGGGAAGGTAACAGCATTCCGTGTGCCTTTTGCGTTTAGTCATGCCGGTCACATGACCACAGAGACGTCTTCGGACAGCGCTGGCTCTTTGGCTTTAAAACAGAGATGAGCACTGGCCCCTAGAGTCAGGAACAACTAGTACATATGTGCGAGGGGAACCTTTACCTTAGGGATTCTGATCCCCCTTTTAACTCTGCCCCCAGGTTCTGCCATCTCTTCTCCTACACATTTCCTTATATTCCACGTACATATGGAAAGAAGGATTCAGTGAGACAGAATTTCTCAATGCAATTATTATCATGACAAGGGTTTCCCAGTGTAGCTTGTTGAGCACTGGCCCAAAAGAAGATACTTTGCCTTTATTGTACAGTAGGATATGTTGATCTCAAGCATCTTTCCCAACTAATATAGCCCTCATTTTTATATCTATATGGACAGCTCACGTTTTTTTCCCCCTCCTCTTATTTCCCTTCAAGCAAATGAAACGTGAATTCGGCCGTGTCGAATTTAAGGCAAAAGCAAAAATCAATCACCCACTCTTTTGCAAGCAACATTGGAACCCAATACCACAGGGCACATCACAAAGACTGTCAAACATGGCAAAATAAAATATTTAACAAGCCAAGTAAGACAAATGGACACAGGAGGGGAGGAAATAGAGACGAGTCTTAAAATAGGCCCCTACTTTGTGTTGCAAAACATGAAAGAATCACATTTCATATCTAGTAGAGTAAATTGATATGAACTATTAGGTAGACAGAAGAACAGATAAAGGGCGTTTAGAAATTGAACAAAGCACAGCGATTAAGTCTTTCCAAAAGAAAGAAGTAAGACATATGAAGCTTCATCAATTGGTAACAGACTCAACCCTATTGTCACCCCTGGGCCAATTAGTTCTTTTTTCAACAGGAGGCAATGGAATAGTAGGAACTTCATCTGGCATGGCTATTTTCGGTACCTGATGCACTCTCCACTTAATAACAGTGTTGAAAGGAAAGAGGTGGGAACTCCTTGCAAATAAAGAAGAACAAAAAGCAATCAAGTTTGAGAAGAAATATAGATTAAAACTTCACTCCATCAGCCGCAGTATTTTCTTTCGGATAAAACGGGATCAAAACAAGATTTTAACGGGCAGGAGCCGGATGGCGATGGGGGGGTGGGGAAGCGATAAGGAAGATGGAGTTCATTTTTTTAAAATTGGATTTCGGAGAAGTGCAAAATTAATCTATACTTTGGACAAAGTACTCTGTGGAACAATCCAATATTTAGGATAGTATCATTGGCGGAATCGCACAATAGGCCAAGCCAGGGTTTATTTTAAACACGGATTATGGAAGAAAACTTCATTGGCTAGATTAGTATAAAACAGTCATCCATAAATCATGGTTTGGAACAGTGGTGAAATCCAATTTTTTTTACTACCGGTTCTCTGGGCGTGGCTTGGTGGGCGTGGCTTGGTGGGCGTGGCAGGGGGAGGCTACTGCAAAATCTCCATTCCCACCCCACTCCAGGGGAAGGATACTGCAAAATTTCCATTCCCACCCCACTCTGGGGCCAGCCAGAGGTGGTATTTGCTGATTCTCTGAACTGCTCAAAATTTCCGCTACCGGTTCTCCAGAACCTGACAGAACCTGCTGGATTTCACCCCTGGTTTGTAATTTACAAGGGCGGTGTTCATTTATCCCACTTAGAACCAAGCTGCAGCATAATGGTTTAGCACAATGTATGAATCCATTCAAGAACTGAAATGTTGGATAAATCAGATTCTTTTGTACCTGTATGCAGGTAGTCTTCAACCTATGACTACAATTGAGCCCAACATTTAAGTTGCTAAGTGAAACATTTGTTAACAGAATTTTGCGCTATTTTACAACCTTTCTTGCTACAGTTGTTAAGTGAATCACTGCAGCTGTCATAAATACATGCCAGTTGCCAAGCATCTGAGTTTTGATCAAGTGACCACGAGGATGCTGCAATGGTTGTAAGTCTGAAAAATAGCAATAGCACTGAGACTTATATACTGCTTCACAGTGCTTTTACAGCCCTCTCTAAGCGGTTTACAGGGTCAGCCTGTTGCCCACAACAATCTGGGTCCTCATTTGACCCGCCTCGGAAGGACGGAAGGCTGAGTCAACCTTGAGCCTGGTGAGATTCGAACTGCCAAATTTCAGGCAGCCGGCAGTCAGCAGAAGTAGCCTGCAGTACTGCACTCTAACCACTGCGCCACCGTGGCTCAAAATAATCATAAGTCACTTTTTCCAGTGCCATTGTAACTGCGAATGGTCACTAAACGAAATGTGGCAAGTGAAGGACTATCTGTACACACTTAGGGTATTCAGGAAGATGACCTTCTGTCGTTCCCATTTTCTTTGAAGGCTTCCTCAAAGGAAAAAGACGGTGCTGGAAATTGCCCATCAGCAGTTGACATCTCGACAACATACCGAACAGCAGTCACATAAATGTCCTGGTACGAGTTTTCTTTATTGTATTGCGATTGCTGGCCTTTTAAATAACTATTTCTACATTTGTCTCTGTTTATTATGCAAATATCCCAATATTTCAGGAATGAACCTGTTGATTGCTGTCTACTGGGAAACAAAACAATTGCATTGTAATAATTGCACCCAAAGGTTTTGGCATTTCCGTTGACCTTGTTTGACAGCTATAGCTGATTTCCACTGGAAGATAAGTCTTTTTTTAAAATAATAATACAGGGAAAACAGCATTTGCTACCAAGCAATTGATAAGAGCAAATTTGTTTTCTTTCTTTTTTTAATAGCAAAGCCTGCAGGTTACGATGACTATTGCAAACGTTGGTTTCCTGCAGAAAGTTTACAGCATTAAGAAAAATTTGTTCTCTGTTGGGTATTTATTATACCATAATTCCTACAGATAATGATCTGGTCATCTAAGGGAAAAGTCGATATTTAATACCAATAGACTTCAGTTTATACAACACACTCTGTTAAAATAAAAAGAATTCAGGAGAAATAATGCGGTGCAACCGTTAAAAAAAAATGAATGTATGACACTAGCCCAAAACCATCCTCGGCAAAGTAATATTCCCAACCGCGAGACGTAAGCATACCCAATAAATCCAGTCCTTATATGTTAGATAATTGGGTCTATTTTTCAGACAAATGCAACAATAAACATTCACAATTTTATGTCATAAAATGCCTGCTGTTGCCTGCCTGCCAGTTGAAAAGAAAAAAAGAAAGAGATTTTACTTGAATGTAAGATTGCATTAGATTGAAGGTTTCACATTTCATAGCCGCAGAAATGTGGCACGTCATTTTCAAAATTAAGCAATAACATTAAAATATGTGGAGAAGGAACTATTACATCTGAACATGGCTTGTCAGGAGCAATATTATTCCACAAGAAAATTTCCACGCGCCATTTTTATACAACTTGGTTATTTTTTCAGCTACCGGTAGCAAATCGCATCCTTTATCCCAGTTATCTTTACACCTGATAAAAAAAAAAAAAGGTTAGGTTTATTTTTTTTTGTTTTACTTTTTTTTGAGTACGTTATTTCAAGCTCATACTTACATGAGCTGAAATTGTGATTTTAAAAAAAAATTGGTTTCAGATAAAGAACTCAGAAAGCTTAGCAGAGAGGGCTAGATCAGTGTTTCTCAACGTCAGCAATTTTAAGATGGGTGGACTTCAACTCCCAGAATTCCTTTCATTGCCCAAAACTGTATCAGAAAGTCTCACTGAATGTTAAGGACAAATGGTAAGTCCCTTCTTTCTTTCCGTACCATCATAATTTCGAACAAATGGTCGCTGAACAAATGGTCGTAATTTGAGGATTTCCCGTATTGAAAAAACAATATCACTGAACGATCTTTATGCCATTTCAACAAGTTACCCTTGATCATTTCATCAATTATCAATTTCATCAACTATTACCATTAGATCAGTAGATTGGAAAATAAAATAATTTGGTCTAGTGGTTAAGGCACTGGGCTAGAAACCAGGAGATAGGGAGTTCTAGTCCCACTTTAGGCATGAAAACCAGCTGCATGACTTTGGGCCACTCTCTCTCATCCCAACTCACCCCACAGGGTTGTTGTGGGGAAAATAGGAAGAGTATTATTTTTGCTGCCACGAGTTATCTATAAAAATAATAAGGGGGGATATAGGTAAAGGTTCCCCTCGCACGTATGTGCTAGTCGTTCCCAACTCTACGGGATGGTGCTCATCTCTGTTTCAAAGCCGAAGAGCCAGTGCTGTCCGAAGACATCTCCATGGTCATGTGGCCAGCATGATCAAACACCAAAGGCGCACGGAACGCTGTTACCTTCCCACCAAAGGTGGTCCCTATTTTTCTACTTGCATTTTTTACGTGCTTTCGAACTGCTAGGTTGGCAGAAGCTGGGACAAGTCACGGGAGCTCACCCTGTTATGCGGCACTAGGGATTCGAACCACTGAACTGCTGACCTTCTTATCAACAAGCTCAGCGTCTTAGCCACTGAGGCACCGCGTCCATTTTTTTGGGTGGGGAGGGATATAAATAAATAAAAATAAATGAATGCAGTAAAATCCAGACCCAGGCTCTATCTTTTTGGTTCTTGGTAGGGACCAAGTCTTCTTTGGCTGCTTTTCAAGACCAAAATAGGTCAGGAATGGAATATATTTGAGGGATCTTGAAGCAGCAGTAAATATACTAAAATCCTCCACACATTTTGTGAGTGGAATTGAATTTAGCCTCTCTAACTCCATTTATAGTATTGAGATGGCTACCAACTGCTGCTAGTAACAGCTTCCTAATGTTTAATTTAGGGTGCTTCTCCCAAGGAGTCTTGCAGAGAGGATAGGACAAAGGAGAAGAATAACAAAGGCATCAGGAAGCCCCAAAGATCTGTGGGTTATCTTCTCAATGCCTTCAGAATAGTGAGGTTTATATTGGACAGATGTGGTTGAACATTTGCTGTCATTCTCTGCCACAATCCACAATCATTCCGAAAAGGACGCTGTCAAGGTTCCAAGTAATACATCCCCTTCGATAAAAACCCTGAGGCACGCATACTCCTCGAAGAACATTTTATTGGGACATATCAAATTGGCACAGACTTGGTGGAAAACCGGCTCTAAGTTCCCGCCGGTTTTACACCCAATTAAAAGTAAAACTTTGTCACTTCCCCCCCAGAGTCTCCAGTCACATGGTCCAATCATCATGTAGTCCAGTTGCTAGGTGCCCTCAGTGACTGAGGCTCAGTATCCACCTTTCGAACACCTGCACAAACGTCCTTGATTCCCAGGGGAAATAATTTTATTTAGGCTACAAACCCCAGCTATCTCTGTACCACCCCTCTCTCCCATGGCCTTTTGCTTCAGGCTGTGTCATCCCTGAAGCAGTACGAAGAGAAACTTCCATAGAGGAAAGCAGCAAAGAGAAAATGGCCACAGCTAGGTCAGCTTCAGGTTTGAGAGACGCATTGTCCTCCTCGCTGAATATTCACACAAAGCGAGCCTAAAATAGTTAACAGAAATGTTTTTTGAAAAGCTGGGGGAACACCCCCCCCCCCCACTATTCCATCTGCACAACATTAATCTCAGAAGCAGCCATTCAGAATGCGTTTGAATGGGATGGGGGGGGGAAAACCATCATTTCAATAGTGGCTTGATTATATTCTACCTGCTCATTTTAAGAGAATTTGAAGACATCTTCGCCTGAATATCACCCAGGAAATTATGCAAAAGATCAACCACTTTCTATCATCTGTAGGGACTGAATGTATAGGGAGTTGTTTGCTGCATACCAATCCTGCTGCAAACGAGGAAAGTGAATAATGTTTCCCAGGAGAAGAATTGAAACTTTACAGAGGGAGAGTGAAGGTTGCAGGTGGCATTTTGGAGTGCCTCGTTCTCTTACAATAGCAGCCCCATAAATAAATAGCTGATCAACAATGAAAGAAAATAGATAAACGAGACTAGCAAAGCTAGGATTTCCTATCTCCAAAGATACAATAAGGTTGGCAAGCAGTCTGAATGCAGGTCCAGTGCCAAAGTTACAATGGCACTGGAAAAAAAATGTAAGTTACGACCGGTGCAGCATTCCAATGGTCATGTGACCAAAATTCAGCTGTTTCACAACTACCTCATATTTATGACGATTGCAGTGTCCTGGGGTCATGTGGTCACCTTGTGTAACCTTCTGTTGTGACCCAGGCCCAAGTAGGTATTATCAGACGCAATCAGTTCTAAACAAACAGATTTTATTAGAACAGCTGAGAATTAACTCATTCTCAGCGTAGTCCAAACTAATTCAAAACAAATTCTTCATAACACAATTCTTCAGCCTTATCGCCAACCTTGGTCTACTTTGGCAGCCTGCCAAAGGCTTTTCTTGGCAAAAGTTCAGAAGTTCAGAAGACGCCGACAAGAAATAAATGCAGCAAGACAAGAGACAAATCTATCAACGTTGTTTTCTGACAAAGAGCCCAAGAGCCGTTACTGGTCTTTTAAGCCTTATGGGAGGGGCCAATCATCTCTTGGCCTTACTCCCGAGTCGTCCTTTTTGCTTTAGCTGCTCTTGCCTTCTGGCCGCTCTGCGCATGCACATTTCTTGCAAATGTTTTATTACCAAACTAAGTAATACCATCAGAGCTTGGGGAAGTAGCTGGATCGCTATATTGGGAACAGTTTTAATTGCTTTGTTTCATTTTATCATGTCTAACACCTAAAGCACTGTCCTGCAGAATGGTCAGCTTTTAACCATACCTGAAATGTCAAACAAAATAGTGGAAAGTTCAAGAAGGCGTTACCGTATTTTTCAGAGTATAAAATGTACCTTTATCCCTCCCAAAAAGAAGGTGAAAATCTAGGTGCGTCTTATACTCTGAATGTAGCCCCACCCAGCTGTTCAAACAGAGGTTTCAGAGGTTGAAAAAAGCCTCCGAAATGAAGCTTCAGAAAAAAGCTTCCAAACAAAACTTCAGAAAAAAAAGCCTCTGAAAGGAAGCTTCAGAAAAAAAGCCTCCAGAACAGAGCTTCAGAAAAAAACCTTCTGAAGCTCTGTTTCGGAGGCTTTAGAGGCAAAAAAAAAGTGTTTTTTTTTTTCTGAAACAGAGTTTCAGAAGTTTCAGAGGCTGAAAAAAAAAGCAAGGCACAGAGTTCACAACCAATGAACCTGTTGCTAAAATTCACCTCTGGGAACAGCTGATTGGAGGTATTCCGGGAGGAATACATATGATCCACGCACCAATCAGCTTTTTTCTTATTTTCCTCCCCCAAAACTAAGGTGCGTCTTATACTCCGAAAAATACGGTAACTTTCTTAGCTATTCTCTGCTGCTTAAATAAATGGAGGGATATTGCTTGCATGACAACCAGCTGAAACTAGTCAGACTAATTTGGTCTTTTTAATTATAAAAAGTAATTGCAATCTTCTAATGTGGTGAAAAGTGAATTTGCGTGAGCGAAGAGATTAGCAAGACCAGGAATGGATGTGGCATATTTAAAGGCAGGCAGTTCAACATAACGTAAAATATCGTCCTTGCACACAAGATAAATTTAGCATAAGTCACTTTTTTCTCCAGTGGTCATAAACGGCTAATAAGCTTGTTCACCCAATACTCTTCCCTATGCCACATTCTTGACTGTTTAATCTGATTAGAACTAATTAGCTTCCTGAATTTAAACATGCAAAATTCAAGGAGTTGCTCTTAGCATGTACAATTGGGCTTGTTGGTACAATGTTTGCCTGCAATTAGCAATCACTTAATTTATTTTACTAACTGGTCTGGTTGTTGATTCAAGAACTAAATTGGGCAAGGCAATATAAAAAATAAAAAGGAGCAGAAAATGAAGAATATAAAAACCATAGCTCTTTTTCGGGGCAACTTTCCTCTCTGTATGTGTGTATTTTTGTGTGATATTTTTTGCAATTGGGGTTTTATCAGAACACAGCATCACGAAATCCAGAGAGGGATACACCCTGGAGATTGTCAGTCATCCAGGTCATGGTTGTCCCAAAGGTGCTTTTTCAAAAAGCCACTGGACTTTCTTGGGTTTTTTTTTTCTTGAAGAGGTTTCGCTTCTCATCCAAGAAGCTTCTTCAGTTCAAGTGAAATGTCTTCAAGGAAAAACAAAGGAAGTCCAGTTGCCTTTTGAAAAAAAAAAAGCACCTTTGGGATACACCTGGGATGATAACCATGTTGAATCTTCACTTTAAACAAGGATATGGGAATTATGTTGGTTTGCTTATAAAATGTAAACCAAATTCTTCCTCGTGTCAAATTGGAATAAGAATATCGGTCCTAACTTAAAAAGAGATTTGTATATACAGATTAGGGGTGGGTTCTACTTATCTTTACTACCGGTTCGCAATGGGATCACTCATGCGCACGCACAGATCACCGATGATGACATCCGGGGCGGTGGGCGGGGCCTCCTGCCAGTTTAACTACCGATTCTTGCGAACCAGTCTGAACTGGGGGCAACCCACCACTGCTATGTAGGGATTCTATAAGGGACGCGTTGGTTCAGTGGCTAAGATGCTGAGCTTGTCGATCGAAAGGTCGGCAGTTCAGAGGTTCGAATCTCTAGTGCTGTGTAACGGGGTGAGCTCCCATTACTTGTCCCAGCTTCTACCAACCTAGCAGTTCAAAAGAACCGGTCTGAACCGGGGGCAACCCACCACTGATAAGATGGACGCTCTCCTTATAAGTACAGTTAGTTACAACCATTCACTTAGTGACCATTCGAAGCTACAACAGCATGGGAAAAAAAGTGACTTGCAACCAGTCCTCACACTTACGACCTTTACAGCATCCCCACAATTATGCGATCAGAAGTCAAGTGCATGGCAACCAGTGGTTGCAGAATCCCAGGGTCATATGATTCCCACTTGCAACCCTCCCAGCTGGATTCCAACAAGCAAAGTCAAAGGAGGAAGCCAAATTCACTTAATGACTGCAGTGATTAGTTTATCAACCATGGCAAACAAAACCGAGTGCAATTTACTTAACATCCTGGCCAATCTTTAGCATCAGAAACGTTTGTACCAATTGTGGCCGTAAGGCAAGGACCCGCCTTTATCTTGCCTGGAACCTTCCTTGAAATGATTTTAATTGAAACTTGATATGAATGTTATTCGTATCTCTGTTAAATGTGACTTTTTGGCTTGGAATCAAATTTTCTGTAATCTTCATTTTGGAATTGAATATTGGATACGTAGTCGGCCTCTTTACAACAAAGAGAAGCGAGGCAATCTATTAGCATGCAGAAGAGCTGACAAGATGTTACGATATAGATTGTCATTCATTTTTATGAGTTGCTGTCAGGGCTTGCAGCAATAAACTTATTATAACCTCCCCGACTGCATGAGATGCTCGGGAATCTCCGCACAGCCCCTTATTAAAATTTCAATAATTGTATATCAAACAAATCAGAGGTGACTTTTATGAAATGATTTCTCCTGCAAGTCATGGAGGAGAAAATGCATGGTGGGAAGCAAAACCTTTTCCGGGTGTTATTTTGTTTTTACTACATTAGAATCATTCTATACCTTTTGAGACGTGTTTGCTTTCTGATTTATCGTCTTCTAAACATGTGGTGTCGTTTCCTGCGCAACTTGCCATCCTGATGGACTGAAAGAATTTCATTAGCGTTTCAACCACTGGAATTCGTTCCTAGCCGGTGGGTATGAAGATTCGGGCCAGATTGAGCTAAACTTAATTATGGCTTTAAAAAGCAATGCTGTTTTCATGGTCTAGGTCATGCTGTTCTAGGTCCCAACCTTAGGACTTTCTAGAAATACGGACTCAGCTTTTAAAGTTCTTCAACCAGGATGGCTTTTTCTGAAAGTCCTGGGGGTTGAAATCCATACACCAGAATGGTATCCAGGATGTGGAACATATGGAACTGTATCAGCTGATTTAAGGGTTATCTGTGGTTGTATTGTAACTTGACATTATATGGAACAACTTTATCTTCCCCTTCCCCTTCCCCTTCCCCTTCCCCTTCCCCTTCCCCTTCC
>WNWU01000129.1:491897-510885 GCA_012654045.1 Ptyas mucosa
GAGAAGAGAAGAGAAGAGAAGAGAAGAGAAGAGAAGAGAAGAGAAGAACAGAGTTGTAAGGGACCTTGGAGGTCTTCCAGTCCAACCCCCTGCTTAGGCAGGAAACCCACCACTTCAGACAAATGGTTATCCAATCTCTTCTTAAAAACTTCCAGGGTTGGAGAATTTAAAAGTTCTGGAAGCAAGCCGTTCCACTGATTAATTGTTCTAACTGTCATTTCTTCTTAGTTCTAGGTTGCTTCTCTTCTTGATTAGCTTCCATCCATTGCTTCTTGTTCTGCCTTCAGGTGCTTTGGAGAATAGCTTGACTCCCTCTTCTTTGCGGCAGCCCATGAGATATTGGAACACTGCTATCCTGTCACCCCAATCCTTCTTTTCATCAGACTCGACATATCCAGTTCCAGCAACCATTCTTTATATGTTTTAGCCAGTGCTGGGTTTCAATTTTTTAAACTACTGGTTCTGTGGATCTGGCTTGGTGGGCATGGCATGGCTTGGTGGGTGTGGCTTGGTGGGCATGGCAGGGGAAGGATACTGTAAAAATCTCCATTCCCAGCACACTCCAGGGGAAGGATACTGCAAAATCCCCATTTCCTCCCGATCAGCTGGGATTTGGGAGGCAGAGAATAGATGGGGGCGGGGCCAGTCAGAATTTTTACTACCGGTTCTCCGAACTACTCAATATTTCCGCTACCGGTTCTCCAGAACTGGTCAGAACCGGTTGAAACCCACCTCTGGTTTTAGCCTCCAGTCCCCTAATCATCTTTGTTGCTCTTCTCTGCACTCTTTCTAGTTGCAACTCAAGGTTGAACTGTGGGGTCCTTGGTGGTCTCTGAGCTTGTTTTCTGGCAGATGTTCCACTACCCAACAGTGTAGCTTCTGAAGCATTTGATGCCCGTATGTGGGCATTTGATTGGTACCAATATTTGTAGCTCAGGGTTGACCTGTGAGATCCTTGGTGCTCTCTGAGCCCCTGGTTGTTTTCTTGCAGAGATTGGGTAATGAAAGGTCTTCAAGAAAGCATCCTAGCTCAGAGATCACCAAGGACCCCACAGTTCTAGAGACAGGTGGGCTTCCAGATGGATTAGATGAGTTAAGCGAGTTCCCTGAGGATGAGGTGCAATGTAAATCAGAAGTAGAGAATGGCATAATACCAAGCCTTTAGTACCTTGGACAGAGCATAGTACATCTGGATGGGACCTAAAAGGACCATTTTGTGTAAGCTGCAGCTCTGAGATACTTGCAAAGGTTTTGTAGGTCACCTGTTCCATTTTCCAGAAGCTCTTCATATGACATTGCCATTCACTCACCCAGAGAAAACTATCCAGGTGGAGCATTTCTGATCCAGCTCTTAATTTCCAGGTGGCAAATATAGATTAAGAATGACAAATACCAACGCAAATCAATATACTCTCAACTAAGGTTGCCTTCTTTCTTTATGCTTCATAATTATATGGTTGCCACAGTATAGAGGTCCAACAATGTTCTAATTAGAGAGTAATTAACTAAAGTATTTCATGAGATACTTTGGGGAATGAAGGAGTGAGCATCAGTTGATAGCATATAGATAGGCAAACTATTCTCAGCAATGATTTATCGCATTTGGCAGGAAAAGTCATTTTCTCCCTGATTTTTACTGAAGCAAAAAAAAACCCCCAAAGATCTGAGAAACATTGATATTTTTGGACACTGTTTTTTCTTCCAATTGCCTTCTTGGAAAAAATGCCTTTAACTCCTCTTGTTATTTATTGTCTCAGTTAATGCAAGTTACACCACTTCTATTCTGGGCTCACACTTTACAGTACCTGTACTACAGGTACAAGTAGTTCTCGACTTACGACCACAATTGAGCCTAAAATTTCTGTCGCAAAGTGAGGTATTGGTTAAGTGAGTTTTGCCCCACCTTTTTGCCACAGCTATTAAGTGAATCGCTGCACTTGTTAAAGTAGTAATACGGTTGTTAAGTGAATCTGGCTTCCCCATTGGCTTTGCTTGCGAGAAGGTTTCGAAAGGCAATCACATGGACCCAGAGGTGAAATGTTCCCAGTTCGGACCGGATCACCTGATCCGGTAGCGATGGAGGCAGGTGGTTCGGAGAACTGGTAGCAAAAATCCCTCCCCCCCCCCGCCATGCCCAGCTGAGTTGCACAATCATCAGAGGCTTTTTTTTATTATTTTTAAAAGCATTTTTAGGCAACTCAGCTTGGATCATTAGAGGCTTTTAAAAGCCTTTGACAATCCCAGTTGAGCCGCATGATCATCAGAGGCTTTTTTTTTTAACTTTTAAAAGCATTTTTTTGGCCGAAGAGGTTGCAGAAAAAATGCTTTAAAATTTTTTTTAAAAAAGCCTCTGATGGTTGTGTGGCTCAGCTGGGCATGAGGGGGGCTGGGATTTTTGCTACCGGTTCTCTGAACCACCGGTCTCCATCGCTACCGGATCGGGCTATCCGGTCTGAACCGGAAACATTTCACCCCTGCTTTATTGTTATTGTACATCATGTATACAATGAAATTGGTTTAGCCTCTTTTGTTGTGTACATGATGTACAATGACAATAAAGGCTATTTTGTGACACTCTTATTCCAGTCTTCAGGTTAACGTTGACCAAGCCATCTGCTTCCACCCTCCTCAGCTGGATATTTACCTCAGAAACGAACACCGGCCACCTAATCCCTCAAACTGCTCAGTGGTTCTTGCCACTAAGGAGATTTGATGCCACATTTACCTCAGGACCAAGCAAACTCAAGGTCTCCCGTGTTCTTTTACCAGCAATACTGTCGAAGGAGTTGCTTGGTGCAGCTGTCGCCACGAAGAGATTATTGGAAGTTCGCCTTTATAAGCCACGAGGGAAGCATATATTTGTGAAAGCTATGCACATACGTGGCCGCTGATTGGCTAGAAGCCCCTGTGTGTTGATCGGTCCGTAGGTGTGCTAAGGTTTACTAACTAAACATAAACCACACGTTTGCATCTCGGTAAATCGAGATGCATCTTGCCTCTGTTGGCTTGGTAAGGTCAGGGGCTTCCTTCATTTGAGAATTCTTTGTGTATGCGGGTTCTCAACAAACTGACTGAGTCCTACTGTTGGTTGTGTCATTGCATTTCTTGACTGCTTCCTCACCAGCAATTATCTCAACAGAAATGATTGGAAAATCCACCTTCATCAGCAACGAGGGAGGAATGTATTTGTGAAAGCTACGCAAAATACGTGGCCGCTGATCGGCCGGAAGCCCCCCCTCGGTTTTGATCAGTGAGCAGGGGCTGCTGTGCTCTTCTAACTAATCAGGAATTACACATTTGCATCTCGGTAACTGAGACGCATGGTGTGCCTACTCTGCTTAGGTAAAACCAGAGACTTCTTCTTACCTCAATCAGTTGGGGATCCTTTGTGTCAGTGGGCTCTCCACAAACCATCTGATTGATTCCTAACGTTTTATTTATTTATTTATTTAGGGAATTTATATTGCTGCCTATTCCCACATGGCGACTCAGGGAGGCTTACAGAATATAAAACCTCACATAAAAACAAATAAAACTAATAAAAGAAGAGTCATATAATAGAATAATAGAATAAAATGCCCCCTGGCCCTCGCCCCAGCGACAGAACCTCACACGAGCCATTTAATGGGCTCCATCCCACTCCGGGTTCCCCAGGTCTGCTGGCAGAACCAGGTCTTCAGCGCCTTCCAGAAGAATGTTAGAGTGGGGGCCAACCCCACTCTGTGGGGATGATGTTCCAGAGAGAGGGGGCCACCACAGAGAAGGCCCTTCTTCTGGGTCCCACCAGGTGTATCTCCCTAGGGCAGTGATGGCTAACCTTTTCTGGACCGAGTGCCCAATGTGCGTGAACCCCCGCATGTGCCACATACCCCTGCACATGCACTCCATCCCATGCATGTGTGCGCGGGACCCCCACATGTGTGCGTGGGGTCCCCAGGCATCCCACCCCCTGCACAGGCACGGCAGAGACCTGAAGACTAGCTGGGTGGTGGGAGGCATACTTGCATGCACGGCGGAGCTGAGCTGGGGTGACTGCTCGTGTACTATAGGTTCGCCACAGGTGGCACATGAAGCCATATTGGTGGACACGCGAGCTCAGCTCTGAAGTGCATGCGCACGCCGGCCAGCTAATTTTCAGGCCTTTTGGGCCCACCAGAGGTAGGGAAACAGGCTGTTTCCTGCCTCTGGAGGACCTCTTCAGAAGTTGGCAAATGGGCCATTTTCAGCCTCTGGAGGGGTGGGGAAGGCCGTTTTCGCCCTCCCCAGACTCATAGAAAGGCTGTGAAGAGCAAAAAACGGGCCTACCGTCCCATCACGTGCCAGGAGCGTGGGGAGCAGGGTGTGTGTGTGTCTTACACACATGTGTGGGGGCAGGTCGCATAGAATTATGGTTGTGGACACACACACGCGCAGCACCCCCACCCACCCCCGCTCCTGGCACGCGATGGCAAAAAGGATAACCATCACTGCCCTAGGGGATGGGACCCACAACATTCCCTGCCTCCCCGCTCTGACGTTAGTTGTATCCCTGCATTTCCTGCTTTCTCATCACCAACAGACCCCCCAAAACCCACAAAGAATTGCTGTGACAAGTAATTCTCCTTCATATCGTACTCCTTGTCTACTCGCAGGGGAGGAAAACTTCACAGGGAACCCTCCACAGGGAATCACGCACGGTATAGGGGTAGCCTCCCAGTGTCTGTTTTTCTTCCCAGGCTAACAGAAAAAAAACACACCCTAAGGGTGTTTGTATAGGATCATCAATGTTGTATTAAAACAGTTCCCCAAATGCTCGATAGAACATTTCCCTCTCTGTCTCCGGGGGGAAAATGGCTTCTAGGCATCATAGCTTTGATACTTTCGTACAAGTTGAGACATCAACTGAGTTGAAATTGGTCTGTGAAATATGACTCCCTACGTAGAATGGTTTATTTGAGGAAAGGAGTTTCAGGATGTATAAATGCGACCTTATATCAATGGCTGAGGGATCCATTGATCCAGCACTGAGCTTTCTTGCACGTTGGCCTTTATTGCTTTCTGGGCATTGTTGTCTGTACGCTCTTCGCAACTATTAAATGATACCTGTGAAAAAAAGAAGGGCTGTTATCAGGTTAGGAGGTAGCCCTTATTGGATTGATGTTGAGGATAAGTTGCACGGTTGCTCTTTCTTTAATTAAAAGAGGGAAACATTTATTAGGTTTGCTGGCGTAAACCCTTTAGAAGAACAGCTGCAGAACGGGCTTACTTCAAGCTAGGAGGAGAATGACAAACTCATAATATCGTTTGGAAAAGGGTTAATAAAAAGCCCAGAAGCCTGTATTACTATCATGTCAGACAAAAAGTTGTGATGAATTACAGGTAAAGGTAAAGGTTCCCCTCGCACATCCGTGCTAGTCGTTCCCGACTCTAGGGGGCAGTGTTCATCTCTGGCCAAAAAACCCTGGCCAAAAAAAAAAAGGTCATAAAATTAGGTGTGACTCACTTAGCAGCTGCCCTGCTTAGCAGAGGAAGCTCTCATCCGGGGGTGGGATTCAGCCGGTTTGGACCAATTCGGGCGAACCAGATGTTAATTTTAATCTGGTTCGCCGAACTGGTAGTTGCAAGGACAGGCTGACTCCTCCCATCCCAGCCCAGGAGTCTCCACGTAGCCTGTTTTGGATGCCAGGTAAGTGCAGGGCCCGCGTGGAGGCTCTGGGAGGGTGAAAAACGGGACTACCAGAAGTATCGGAAGTCCAGAAACAGGCCCGTTTCCGGCCTCCAGAGGGCCTCCGGAGCCCGGGGGTGCCCGTTTTCACTCTCCCGGAGGCTCGAGGAAAACCTTCAGAGCCTGGGGAGGGCAAAAATGCCCCCACCCACCCACCGTGGTGCGGGAAGCTGACTAGGCCAGGCTCCCATGGCCACACCCACCCAGCAACCAGGCCGAGAACCGGTTGCTAATTGTTTTCAATCCCACCCCTGCTCTCATCCTAATTGTCCTCATAAATTCAAGACCACCTGTAAAGACATTCCGCAAGGACATTTTTTGGTTCAGGGGCATCTGCAAGGTTGTATAATGTCTTCCCTTCCTTTCAGGTTCCATCAAGCTCTCTAAAAGAGAGTTTCCCTTACCCTTTTGATCAGGGGTGGGTTCTAATTTTTTTTACGACCGGTTCTGTGGGCGTGGCTTATTTTGTGGGCGTGGCTTGATGGTCATGTGACAATTATTTAGGATTTAGCAAAGGTACTGGTCTACCAGGCTTTTAACTGCTTGCAGAGCTGTACCGATCTACCCATTTATTTTTGTAGGCACTGATCTACTCATGTATTTTTGCAGGCACTGATCTACTCATGTATTTTTGCAGGCATTGATCTACTCATGTATTTTTGCAGGCACTGATCTACTCATGTATTTTTGCAGGCATTGATCTACTCATGTATTTTTGCAGGCACCGGTCTACTCATCTGTTTTCTTTTAACACTGATCAGCTGTAGGGCGGCCCTTTGAAGCCCCACGGCAAGAGTTTAAACAGTTTTTTTCCCCTCTAGCCATCAGCTGGGACTCAGGAGGCAGCAATAAATTGGGGGTGGGGCCAAATAAAAGGTAAGAATAACATGAGGGTGGGTGGGGAGGAGCGGAGGGACAGGGGGAGGGAAGAACCGGCTCAGTGACATCATATTGTCACTGCTACCGGTTCGGCGGAACCGGGCAGAACCGGGAGGAACTCACCACTGCTTTTGATACCCCTTTAAACACTTCAAATTCTAGGATGCTGTGTCAGGGCAAAAAAAAAATGGGGGGGGGGAATGTGCAAATGAGTCTTTCTGATTGCAAGAATATTATACAGGACTGAAGGAAGAGCAGTGGAAAGAAAACCGGCTGCAACAGGAAGAAGCAGATGGATTATTATTATTTTATTTTTTTTCCTACAGACTTCGCTGGCTGAGGCTGTGAAAGAAAACAAGAGCTGAAAATGGTTTCACACATGCCTGCTCAGAAGTGCTGAGTGGGCCTTTTGGAGAGCATCACCTCAAAGAAGTGCAAATGCTCCTGATCTATCGTGTATTACATGCCTTCAATTTATTAAAAAAAAAAAAAACTTTTCCCAAAGAACATTAAAAGTACATTTGGGGTTAGAAGTTCTTCCTGAGAAGCATTGCCCTCACGTAGCCTTTCCTTTCCTTTCAGAACTTCGCTAACAGTTCGATAGCGATTTGGCAAGTGGGATGGAAGCCCTTGAGAGCAGATATTTGGTGAACTGAACAACTGTGTGTTTGAAAAAAAAGAAACAAAGGTGAGCCTCTTTTCCAGATTTTTTTTTTCTCCAAAGAGGGCTGGATTCCTCATAACACATACCTTATCACAGTGGTGAAATGTAAAATTTATTACTACTGGTTCTGTGGGCGTGGCTTGGTGGAGGGGGCGGGGTTAATGTGACTGGGTGGGCGTGGCCAACTTTTTTTAAAAAAACTTTTTTTAAAGCATTAAAAACTTTTAATGCTTTAAACATATTTGGGCGAATAGGTTGTTAAAAAAATGCTTTTAAAAGGTAAAAAATGATACGACAGTAGTAGTAGTAGTAGTAGTAGTAGTAGTAGTAGTAGTATGATACGGTTTGGCTGCAATCTGTTCACATCCTGAAACCTCACGCTGGACTGAAGAAATAATGAGGAAAATGGTGCACATTAGTCAGTGAGTAAATATCCCTCAGGCAGTTAGATATGGCCCGAAAGTGAGAGGTAATCATAAGAGCTTGCACCTCTTGTAGCAAACAGGGATTTCACTAATCCGTACGCTGCTTGCTTAATCAAATTTGACAGGTTAAGTAAAAGGTCAATTGCCGATCACAATTTCCAGATCGCGAGAGCTGCCGCCCTTCCTGCCATGCTAATGCCACATAAAACCCGCTTTGCTATTAACATGCCGGGGAGATGCAACCGCAGCAGTGAAATCCAGCAGGTTCTGACAGGTTCTGGAGAACCGGTAGCGGAAATTTTGAGTCGTTCGGAGAACCGGCAAATGCCACCTCTGGCTGGCCCCAGAGTGGGGAGGGAATGGGGATTTTGCAGTATCCTTCCCCTGGAGTGGAGAGGGAATGGAGATTTTGCAGTACCCTTCCCCTGCCACGCCCACCAAGTCTTGCCCACCAAGCCACGCCCACAGAACCGGTAGCAAAAAAAAATAAATGTGAATTTCACCACTGTGCAGCCCTATCCAGTTTGCAATATTTTCTAGCTAGGAACTCCTGTGCACAGAACAGTCAGGCCACCCGTGCTACATCGACTCATTCTGGGTGGGAAACGGAGGAACCGTGTTAGCTACGTTATGGCTAAAATGTGAGGTGTCAGAGCTTATTAATAAACGCGATGGCCTAGAACTCTCGATGCAGCCTGATGGCCGGGTGACTCGTTCCCGACCCTGTTTTGTGCTTGTGAGCTTTCGAGTGTGCTTCTCCGAAAGCAAGCAGATGGCATGTATTGCTTTGCGGTGAAATCCATGGCAAGATTATATTGCTCTGGTGTCCAGGGCAGTGCAATGCTTCAGAAACAAAGGCCAGAAATGGTTCTGGTGGGAGTTGACGGCAACTGTATAAGCCAGATGAATCTTTCTTCCAGAATTGCACAGGGGAGGGGAGGTATCCCTGCAAGTCCAAGACACAACTGCTTTTTCAGTTTATTGGTTTGTTGTATGGCAAACATGTTTTAAAAAGCACATCACCATTACACTCTCAGTGAGCAAATAGAAAACTATTTACTCTTATTTACAAATTCAAAGGCAGACTATTTATATACAGGTCGGCCTCAAGTTAACGAACACCGTTAAGCCCAAAATTGATGTTACTAAAGCGAAGCACTTGTTCAGTGATCTTGCCCAGTGGTGAAATCTAAAATTTGTTACTACTGGTTTTGTGGGCGTGGCTTGGTGGTGGTGATGGGTAACGTGACTGGGTGGGCGTGGCCATTTTTTTTTTGGTACTTTTAAAACCATTTTTTCTACAACCTCTTCGGGGAAGAGGTTGTAAAAAAAATGCTTTCAAAAGGCTCTGACGATCCCAGCTGAGTTGCTTGATCGGCAGAGGCTTTCTTTCTTTTAAAAGCCTCTGCCGATCAGGCAACTCAGTTGGGATCGTCAGAGGCATTTAAAAGAAAAAAAATCCCTTTTTAAAAAAGCTTTGGCCCTGCCCACCCAGTCATATGACTACTTAGCTATGCCCACCCAGCCGGTCATTAGGCAGATCGTATTAGTGGTCCACGGGATTTGAAATTGAATTTAGTGGTCCCTGAGGTCCAAAAGGTTGGTGACCCCCCCTGGTCTAAACCCAAAATTTCAAGTCTGGTGGCATAAGGAATTCTGTTGCCAGCGGAGGACTCTTCTCGTGAAAGTTACTAAAATGATGGTTGCATCTGCATGATTTCTTTAACACCTTTCCTCATCTTATCTTCATTTCTCCCCTCCCCTCCCACCCCCCCCACCCCACTTCAAAGCCATCTTTCATCTTGAATTCTCTTTCCTCCCCCACCTCTAGAAAACAGTCACAAACAATCATCTTGAAAGCTTCATTGTGGGCTATTTTTAATGCCTTGGAAATCGCTCCCAGGCTGCAGTTCCAGTTTCCCTGCAAGAAGCAAAATTGGTTCACTTCCTTCCAGCTTCCGACAGTGTCTGTTTTTTTCAAGGACCTAACCTTGTGTGGCAGCTTCTCTGCCTCTGGCAGGCCAGACACTAAGTCTCTGTGGAGGCATAAATTCTTTGGATGGAGACGCTGACCTTTTGAACCAAAAATGGACAGTTGCTCAATGTAAAATATGTTTCCTCTGTACGAGTCTGTTTGGGTTTCTTTGAAAATCAGATCTGGAATTTCCCAAGAGCCCTTAAATGATTTCATTTAATGCAGTTTTAAATCAAATTATGAATAATTCTGTTTTCTCCATCTGGGCTTTCTCAGCTGTTTCTTTTACCCGCACTGGTTCTTGCCATCCCTAATCTAAAGCTTTTCATTTTTCTCCATCGAGATGGTTGACTTATTTTAAAAATAAGTCTTCTCAAATCAGAGTGTTATTACTCTCCGTTGCGTTTGTTCTCGGAATGAGCTGTTTCTCCATCAGATGTAAGTGTCAAAAAGGATCTGGAGGTTTGATCCCTCCAGCTGACATTTAATGTTTGCCTCTGCGACACAGCCTTACACGCCACTCCACACAAAATGGTTTCAGGAAACTCACAGCCACAATCTCTCCCTCGATTTGCACAAAGCCCAGGGCTAACCTAGACAGATATAATTTTATTTTGGTCATTAACCAATAAAAATACAAGCAATAAAATGAACAAGACAAAACTATCCCCAAAACAACAAGAACTATTACCAAGCGTTTGTGGGCGAAACTTACCGATAATGTTTCAAAATTGTGCTACTTTTAGAGAAACACATTTATTTTGATTATTTAACAGATACGTATGGAAAAAGGCTATCGGAATGTCCTGAAAAGTTTTAAAGAAGAGGGGTGATCAACTTGGCGTGAATGTCCCTGGCAATGAGCCGAGGTGGCGCAGTGGTTAGAGTGCAGTACTGCAGCTACTTCAGCTGACTGCTAGTTCAGCAGATCAGCGGCTCAAATCTCACCGGCTCAAGGTTGACTCAGCCTTCCATCCTTCCAAGGTGGGTAAAATGAGGACCCAGATTGTTGGGGGCAATATGCTACTTAATATACTGTCTTTGGTGTAAGCCGCCCAGATATTAACCAATTATGCTAAATAAATAAATAAATAAATAAATAAATAAATAAATAAATAAATATTGTTTGACCTTTTATATCTCTATCTAGGTTCTTTCCCTTAATATTGATCTGGTAAGATTAGGATGGTATCATTGGAGAAACCATAGACGTGTAGTTTCTTTTTGGACTAGAATTCGGTAAATGTGTCCATGGGTCAGTGTCAGTGGTGAAATTTTAAAAATTTCCCTAACGGTTCTGTGGGCGTGGCTTGGTGGGGAGGGGTCGTGTGACTGAGTGGGCATCGCCAACTCAACATCACTCACAGCCACACCTACTCAGTCACATGACCCCCACCACCACCAAGCCACACCCACAGAATCCGGTAAGACATTTTTAAAAAATTGCCTATTTTCCCCTGTTGCAAGATACCTGCAGCTGCAGCCTCTTTTTTTCGGTGCGCCTGGAGGTGCTTCTTGCGCTGAAAGATGCAGTGGCTGCAGGCTTCTTGTAGCAAAAGTTACCGGAGCTGCTCCCTTTCTTGAACATGCTGCAGCCATCGCTGCCCTGTTCCATGCGCTGGCATGGCGAAAAAAAGTGGCTGCGGCTGCAGGTATCTCGCAATAAGGGAGGGCGAGATACAAGCTGGTGGGGAGCCCAGCGGCAACAGCTCAGCCCTGGCTTGTCTTCCCTGGCAGCCAGCTGCGGGAGGAAGGTAAGGACGTGGTGAAGGGAGAGTGGGCTGCGGGTAGTGAGCGGGTGGCGGCTCCAGGGCAAGGCCGGAGCCAGGGAATGGTGAATTCCCGAACCAGTGATTACTACTGGTTCGGCGAACCGATGCCAATTGTCCATACCAGTTCCCCTGAACCGGTCCAAACCGGTTGGATTTCACCCCTGGTCAGTGTGCATCAAAAAAGACAAGTTAGTGGCTGGGATCACATGCTCATAGTCACATCCCCTTTTCATGTGCATTGTCCAACACTTGTAAAACAGAATGTAGCTTTCATTGGGATGGCTCTCAAGACTTTTGTAATCTTCTCTTCTTGCAGAGGCCCCTGGAGTTGGACACCAAAGGCTTCTCATATTTCTCTGCCAGATTGTTGGTGGGGCCAAGAACTCAGGTCAGTACTTTCTTAGACTTTCTCCATGAGAAATGAAAGAAAAACACCCACCACAATTTCTCAAGGGAAGAATTCCACCCTATTGGGCCCCTCATCTGTTTGTAGACCTTCCCTGAATGCTGAAATGGGGAGCCCTTTTTATTGAAAAGATAGTAATTGTTTTGGGGTTGCCAATGTCAACCTTTGCAAATCACTGTCCTTTGGTGATGCAGAAGTAGTCACTATGTTTCCTAATCCTCCGAAATTACTTGCTCTTGCTTCCTGCTGTTAGTGTCAGATGTAGGCTCCAAATTGATTTGATTGTGTTTGGACCACAACATGTTTTGTTTTGCTTCCTCTTGCTACTTCTAAATCTATGCATGACATTTAAAAAGTGAAGCTAATGAGCAGTGATTACATTCTTTCAATGATGATAGAGTGTAGCAATGCCAAAGTCCAAATTACCACCTAAGAAGAACAACAATTTGCATCAAAACACATAGTTAGTGTTGCTTAAACAATGCGTTGAGTAGGCTCTGAGTATGCCCTGATCTAATTCATCCTGGGAATATTCTGGTGAGCCTGAAAATGTAATCAGAAGTGGAATTAAAAAGTCAGTTTAAATGTATTTTGGAGAGGGGGTGGGAAGTATGTAAGAATGCTTTTTCACTGGAGACCACTGCTTTAACTTGATTTATTGATAAAACAGAAATTGAGTGCCAGGTGTGCCTCCGTTCAAAACTCAAGAAAGGAAAACCCCAACTCCATGTTTGTAGAGAAAGGTTCTTTTATTGAATTTGAACTGATAGCAACAAAAGAAAAGCAAGATCTGAAGCAAAAGGCACAAAAGTTACATATTGAAAGTATCCCCAAATCCGACCCCCACCCCAAAGACCCAGGGTAAATGTTCAATCCCCATCCCAATTGGTGTCATGTGGGCAGCATCTTCAAGTGTTTTCGTCCATCTGGTATTCTCAGACGGTTGACTTTGACTGGGCATAAACAAGTCCATACAGTTGAACATAGGAGCAATCCTTGAGCAAGTCCGCCTTGAGTCTTCGGAGAAAGGCGGCATACCAGTTGAATAAATAAATAATAAAAAAATAAATCCTCCCTATTTGTTCACACAGGGCAATCTCTCTTCAGTTCACATACCCCACCCAAATGCCAACCTCCCCCCCAACCCTGTTACTATGGCAGCCAATAGCAAGCAAGCATCATAGAGGCTGACATTGAGTCTCTGCTCCAAAGTTGACAGTGGTCATGTCTTTATCGAATGACAAAGATTTTAGACTAGTGTGTTCTGGAACCATGGGTGATTTTATGGTTCAGTGTCTTGGGCATAACCAGAAAACTGGTTAATCCCAGTAAATTATATTGAAGCATGTAAAGCAGACCTAGCTAGGAGTGGTGCGGTGGCCTAGAGGTGGACCTCTCGCCTCACAATCAGGAGGCTGTGAGTTCGATCTTAGGTAGAGGCAGATATTTCCCTCTCTGGGCACACTGTGAGAATATATCTGCTGAACAAAACTCTGCATTGGTGACAGGAAGGGCATCCGGCCAGTAAACACTCTGCTGGCTCTGTTCAGTTGCCGAGACTCCACCCCACAAGGGATTATGGGGTCATGAAATAAAGATGATGATGTAAATCAGACAGAGCTAATGAACGTGCAGGGCACCAGTCGTTGTTACTTTCTCTTTATAGCTGTTTCCTCTGTGCGATAAATCAAATGAAGAGAAGGAAGACTACAGAGTTGCTTATAGAGGTTTTCGTGACCTTCATAACCACCTTAAGGATTTTTCAGCAAGCTCTGTTGAAAGCTGCACAGGAGAAGTATAGGCAGAGCCAGGAAGCAGAGTTAAATGAGTCATCAGCCTAGCAACCTTACATTCTCACAAATGGTCTAAATTCAACCCCTCTTGAATTCCATTGACCCTTATCTATTACCCAATTTAGCATTGAATGTTAGTTGATTAAATTCTTGTGTATAGACTTGAGCAATAAACCTCTGAACTGGAAGTTATGGGTGATCATGATTTTTCACACCTGACAGGTTGGAAGGTATGAATCTTGGCTTCATATCTTGGGTGCTTTGTCACTTTTGCCCCTTTCGTATAGATTCTCTTTGGCTGTATGTTATATGCAACCTAGTGAAATAATTTCCACTTATAGCTACGAATTGATACCTTCTACCCTGTTTCCCCCAAAATAAGACATCCCCTGATAATAAGCCCAATCGGGCTTTTGAGCGCATGGCAATAAGGCCAAGTGCTTATTTCAGGGTTCAAAAAAAATATAAGACAGGGTCTTATTTTCAGGGAAACATGGTATTTATTTATTTATTTTAATTTGATTTGTATGCCGCCCTTCTCTGGAGACTCAGGGCAGCTTGTAATGCGTTAAGCAATAGCCTTCATACTTTTGTATATTTATACAAAGTCAGCTTATTGCCCCCATAATCTGGGTCCTCATTTTACCTACCTTTGAAAGGATGGAAGGCTGAGTCAACCTTGAGCCTGGTGAGATTTGAACTTGCAGTGATTGTAGGCAGCTGATGTTAATAACAGTGCTTTAGTCTGCTGCACGACCAGGGCTCTAGGGTATAAGCCTAGCTTTGTTCTGAAAAAATGACTACTACACCAAGGAGTCCCTTGTAGAGTTCTGAATTCTTGTCCTCAGGATGCTAAAATTATGGCAAATGCATGTTAAGGTCATCCATTGTTCTGGTTGTTATATTTAAATATGTGCCAGTTGACTAAACAGAATGAATATTTAGATGGTTTATCTGGCTCCCTCTCTCCCTCTCTTTCTAATAAGTATCAAATTTGGAATCGGAATAATAAAGTATTATTAGCTGATACAGTTAATAGCTGGTGCTATCTACCGTTAGAAGTTGTTCACAGTAATCAAGAGATAGCATTGCTTCCCACATTCCACTAAATAACGTTCTCTTAATCGCACAACACAATTACAACTAAGAACCTTGGAAGCCCCAGTGTGTTTAAGAAGACTATTTCAAAGGTTATCTGGAAACGTATGAGCAGAAACCAGAGGAGACAAAGCTAACCAGATGGAGATTATTCTTTAGTAATTAACCAGACATTGTTCCTTAGGGTGTGTGCCACAGCACAAAACATTTTGAAGAGTATAAATCATGCTTTTGATGTTGACACTTTTGTTTGATGCTGATGAAACATAGCTTTAATACTTAACATGTTAATCAATGAATGTTATTAATAGATTTGCTTTAATCTTGAAGGAGGGAAAGGAGGAGAGGAAAAACCTTGCACCCGTTATCAAGTGATATTCAATAAACAGTCGGAAGGCATTAATATTAAAAGGAAAATGATGAATACAAATATGAGATGATAAAAATGCATACGGATTTCTTGATCAAGTGCGACTACCTTCATGACTGTTAATTCAGAAGCCCGCAGTCTTCCTTCTACACAATTACTGGGGGGGGACAGCAAAGGTAGAATCTTGAATAAATCTCTACATTTTCTTCTTTACAGCTGTTGTGTCAGCTCCACACCCGGTAGACAAGACTTGAAAATCAACTCCACAGGAAGGTTAAAACTACCTTGGTCGAGAATGGCTATAAATCAGTGGTGGGTTCCTCCCGGTTCGGCCCAGTTCTCCCGAGCCAGTAGCGGTGACAATATGATGTCACTGAACTGGTTCTGTCCCCGGTTCCTCTTTTAATCAATTCATGTGTCAAAGGACATATAGTTCTGGTTCTTGCTCTCCTAGTGGCCTCAGCCTTTGATGCTGTTCAGTGGTGGGTTTCAAATAATTTAACAACTGGTTCTCTGCCGTAATGACTGGCTGGGTTGGCGTGGCCATGGTGGGTTGGCCAGGGGTGTGACAGGCAGCATTCAGCCTCCTGTACCCCCCTGGGAACAAAAATGGGCCACGGGGGGGGGGGGAGGAGGCATGCCTCCCCCAGCACCCCATTTTGGGCCTAGTGGGCCTTCATGCAGCCTTCTGGGAGCAAAAATGGGCCACGGGAGGCCACGTCCCCCCGCCCCATTTTGGGCCTAGTGGGCCTTCCTGCAGCCTTCTGGGAGCAAAAACGGGCCATGAGGGGCCGCACCTCCCCTGCCGCATTTTGGGCCTAGTAGGCCTCTCTGCAGCCTTCTGGGAGCAAAAATGGGCCACAAGGTGGCACTGCACATACATGCACCCCGTGCCCAATTTTGGGCCTAGTAGGCCTCCCTACACTTACCTGGGAACCAAAATGGGGTGCGTGGGGAGTCCTGGAAGGGGTGGGGCATGGAGGGGAGGGGCCAGCCAGCAATTTAACAACCGGTTTGCCCAAACCAGCCCGAACTGGCTGAATCCCACCCCTGTTGTAGTGTGTCTTTTATGTTGTCTCTCCATCTTCTTCTGCGTGTTACTCGCGTTCTTTGATCTTCTTCTGTTTTTGTACATGCCTTGAACAGTATGGAATCCCAAGACATATCGGTGGTGCTAGGCATGTACGATGATGTCACAGTTTCAGGAATTTCTAACCAAAAGGGATTTTTTTTTTCTTGGCTCCTGTCGATGGGCAGAGTCCGACCTTGATTAGTGTGACTTCAAATCTCAGCAGGGTCTATTCTCTATTTACATGGGAATAGGTCACTCTTGAAACTTCTTCTGTTCCTCTGCATTCATTTCTCACCCTGCGGGATTGAATAGATATGGGAGCCGAGGACACTTTTCAAAAATGTTGCAGCATTTCCATGGTCCTCTTGCAGGGAGTTGGCACAGGATGAATGCTTCTGTCACAGCTCCTATTTAAAGAAAAGAAAAGAAAAAAAGGCAAGGATAGGTTGAAGCTTTTCGTATTCCAAGGACAGGTTGAAACTTTCCATTAGACACTGTTAGAAGCTACTATAAAGTGGAACATCTACTACACAGCAACCTGAAGGACTTGCTTTAAATCAGTTGATGGATCACCAGCATGGTAGCCTTGACTTTATGTCATATTGTCTTCCTTGAATGAATGTCTGAGCTATCTAGGAACAAGGAAGAGAATGGGTGGGTTTCAAATGTGGCCTCTAAATCACAGCACAGGGTTTATTTCAATAACTGCAGAACTTTTATATCGAGCTATTACATCAGAAGAAGACAGTTTTTGGTATGGGTCCCAAAACAATTTGTCTCCATTCAAAGCATCTCTTATCAATCTGCCACCCCCTCTAAGATTTTTCTGCAGTTCCTACCATTCCTAGCCAACATGTGATCAGCAATAGGTGTTTCCCCACTTTTCGCTTCATGATAATATAGAAAGCAAAGAAGAGCAGATGGTTGCAGAAGCCAATGGCCAGCAAGGCCCTTTACGTCGCCATGATGTAAAAAAAGAGGTGGAGACTCTAGAAAGAGTGCAGAGAAGAGCAACAAAGAGGATGAGGGGACTGGAGGCTAAAACTTATGAAGAACGGTTGCAGGAACTGGGTATGTCTAGTTTAATGAAGAGAAGGACTAGGGGAGACAGGATAGCAGTCTTCCAATATCTCAGGGGCTGCCCCAAAGAAGAGGGAGTCAAGCTATTCTCCAAAGCACCTGAGGACAGGACAAGAAACAGTGGATGGAAACTAATCAAGGAGAGGAGCAACCTAGAACTAAGAAGACGTTTCTTGATAGTGAGAACAATTAACAAGTGGAACAACTTGCCTGCAGAAGTTGCGAATGCTCCAACACTGGACATTTTTAAGAAGATGTTGGGTAACCATTTGTCTGAAGTGGTGTAGGGTTTCCTGCCTAAGCAGGGGGTTGGACTAGAAGACCTCCAACGTCCCTTCCAATTCTGTTATTCTATTCTATTCTAAGTTACCAAGAGGTCCATCTGGTTGGCAAGATGTCTGTCAAGCAAAGAGAGAAACCACCATGCTAACAATCATAATAATAAAAAAACCAGTTTGAAGATAAGGTAAGCTGACTTTGTAATCACCTGGGGAGAAATCAAAGGTGATGCCATGAAGATATGACATTCAAAAAAGAAAAATATTATTGGTTCATTTTAAAATAAAGTCCTAGTTAATTATTATTTATTATTAAATTTATTCACTGCCCGTCTTGCTATCAGGCAGCTCTCAGTTAAAGGCAGTCCCTGTCAAATAGAAAGTCTAACATTTCTTTCAAGATTTTTGATGTCTGCTGCTGACATATTTTCACAACACCCCCAAAAGCAAAACAAATACATAATCTTTATCAGTTGTGTGCGGTGGTGGGGGACACACCCTACATCATGTCAAAGTTACCTGGGGAAATGACTCAAAGGAGAATAATTCTGTTAAATTCCATGCCTTCTCTGCGGTATACATAACATTTAGGCTTGGATTGATGTTTTTCCCAACCAAACGGATCGAGCAGACATTCGTATTATGTTTACAGCTGAGTTACATGACTGCTGCTCGCAAGGGAATAGTGCACTGATGAAATGGGGAATGCACATTTCTTGCAGCCATCTGGGACAGCTGATTTCATCAGCAAAGTAGAAGAATCGTAGACCAGAATGGCCTCTGAACTAATTCCATTGATTTAAGCTAATGCTACTTGAGTGCAGCTTGTTCAAATGAATGTTGCAAAGCTAACCATCTAATTGGTAGCAATCTGAATCCTTTGTGTGTGTGTATGTATACACACACACACACACACACACATCTATACATATATATATATGTATGTATGTATGTATATATGTATAATAAGGACGTGGTGGCTCAGTGGCTAAGACACTGAACTTGTAGGTCGAAAGGTTCGAATCCCTAGTGCTGCGTAATGGGGTGAGCTCCCGTTCCTTGTCCCAGCTTCTGCCAACCTAGCAGTTTGAAAGCACGTAAAAAATGCAAGAAGAAAATTAGGAACCACCTTTGGTGGGAAGGTAACAGTGTTCCGTGCACCTTTGATGTTGAGTCATACCGGCCACATGACCACGGAGACATCTTTGGACAGTGCTGGCTCTTCGGCTTTGAAACGGAGATGAGCACCGCCCCCGAGAGTTGGTACAGGTATGCAAGTCTTGGCGCATTCGGGTCTTTTCCTGTGTAAGATTGAGAGTATCTTGGCGACGTTTCAACGAGGTCCCACTCGTCATCTTCAGGCTGGTATCTTCGGCTTCGTGCTTGTGCGAGGAAAGCGTGATCGGAGATGCCATCTTTGATCGGAGACCCGAATGTGCCAAAACTCATATATATATATATATATATATATA
>WNWU01000129.1:516438-534695 GCA_012654045.1 Ptyas mucosa
ATAGAATAGAATAGAATAGAATAGAATAGAATAGAATAGAATAGAATAGAATAGAAAATAAGGAATGGACTGGACTGGACTGGACTAGACTAGACTAGACTAGACTAGACTAGACTAGACTAGACTAGGAATGGAGTGGAGTGGAGTGGAGTGGAGTGGAGTGGAGTAGAGTAGAGTAGAGTAGAGTAGAGTAGAGTAGAGTAGAGTAGAGAATACAGAATAACAGAGTTGGAAGGGACCTTGGATATCTTTTAGTCCAACCCCCTGCCTAGGCAGGAAACCCTACACCATTTCAGACAAATCCAATATCTTCTTAAAAACTTCCAGTAGAGTAGAACAACAGAACGGAACAGAACAGAACAGAACAGAGAATGGAGAATGGAGCAATGTTTCTCTGTCTTGGATACTTTAAGGCATGTGGACTTGATCTCTCAGAATTCCCCAGCCATATAGTATATGAGTCTGTTTTGACAAAGAGTGACTTAGCTGAGGAACATCAAGGGACTTTTCTTCAAGCCAATTGTCAACAGAAATATGGCATCATTCAGAAATGTTTGCATCTTCCTTTTCATTAAAGAAACAAAGCAAATATTGAATTGTCAGACAGCATTGATGTTGGTGCATCGAAGAATAGTGACGGCCTATTGTTAGTTGAAATTTCAATCCCATGGATAGTGCATTGTAAATACATTTGTTTACCATACTTAAACGATCGTCGTAAAAAAATAGCATGCAATAATAAGATTGTCACCTGTCAAAATTGCTTCAAAATTTCATGCCAATATCCAAAACTATCAAGACATTAAGCAAATCGGATTTCTGTTGCTTTTGTTGCACAAAAGAGATTAAGAGCAAGAATTTGAGAGTGGTGCCGGTGAATTATATCGGTTCCTTTATGAACAATTGGTTTATTGACTTGAATAACTTGTGGAATATTTGACAGAAGATGAAAAACCAAGCCGTAGGATTTTATGTATAACCCAGAAGAAATAGTGTGAGACTATGTGTGAGATGAAATACCAAGCCATAAGATTTTTATGTGTAACCCAGAGGAAATATTTAACTCTTGTGTGAAGGGAATGCAGAGATAGACAGATAGATAGATAATCAAATCCAAGTTTGATTTTTCCTGTGCAAAGTTTGGTAGGATGCAAGGTATTTCCTGAAATAGACAAAAGTGTAATAATGTTCATTCTTCTTCTTCCCTTCCCCTGTGTTTTCCTATTTAGTTCTGCTGATTTCTTCTCTTTTGGATTAGCAAAAAGAAAGCGGTTATGCAGCCGGTTACAGAAGGTGGCAGCACCAAGATATTTGTGGATGATCTTGAAAAAAACAAGCATAAATGGCTCTGGTTAGTGCTTAGATGGGAGATTTGCAGAAAACACCACAGCTTGCTGGTTGGATCAAGAAGTTAAACATTCAGCCCAGCAGAAGGTAAGGGCAAATCAATTATGTAACAAAAATGGACAAAGGTGCTTTTTCAAAAAGCAACTGGATTTTCTTTGTTTTTCATTGAGGAAGTTTCACTTCTCATCCAAGAAGCTTCTTCAGAACTCAGAACTCAGAACTGAAGAAGCTTCTTGGATGAGAAACGAAACGTCTTCAAGGAAAAGAAAGAAAGTCCAATTGCCTTTTGAAAAAGCACCTTTGGGACAACCATGAGTTGGATGACTGAGAATCCTGATACACACACACACACACACACACACAGAGAGAGAGAGAGAGAGAGAGAGGGAGGGAGGGAGGGAGGGAGAGAGAGGGGGGGGGGAGGGAGAAAATCAGAGTTTTCCTCTACACATGCTTTTCCAGAAATCTACTGTCTTTGTGACTGGAGTCTAAAACCCTGGCAAACGAAATGAAAATCAGAGAGACTTTCTGCCACTGTAGCCTTTTCCAACCTGAGTGCTTTTCACAAAAATGTATTTCAATTTTCAGAATTTCATAAGATAGGACAGGAAAAGATAGGATAGGATAATGGATAGGACAAGACAACTTTTATTATCATTTTTTTTCTGAGCACATTGGTCCGCATTAAAAATTAAATTGTGTTGCCTGCTATCAAGAGAAAGTATATATCTACCCAAACACATACATAACACACATATACACACATATACATGCTATATACCAGTGATGATGAACCTTTTCGGCACCGAGTGCCCAAACTGCACATGCCAGAGCGCTGGAAACCCAAAGACAAGTTGGCTGGCGCGCATGGGCGTGCCGGCCAACTAGTCCTTGGGTTTCTGACTCGTGCATGCACGCTGGTCTTCATGTACACCGGAGCACCGGAAAACCAAAGGCCAGCTGGCTGGGGGGGGGGGCATACCTGTTTTTTGGCTGGTTTTGGCTGTTTTCAGGGCCATTTTCAGGCCATTTTTCGGGCCGTTTTCAGGCCGTTTTTGGCCTGAAAACTGGCCCAAAAAAGCCCTGAAAATGGCCCAAAAACAGCCTGTGCATGCTGGAAGCCAAAAGAGCAGCTGGCGATGGCACACATTCCCACAGAAAGGGCTCTGCGTGTCACCTCTGACACGCGTGGCATAGGTTCGCCATCATAGCTATCTAGATACATAAATAAACATAGGCCGCCTGACTATTGCTAGGATATCTCAGAGCTGAAGTCCATACATTGAGAAGATGTAACGTTTGGGAGAAAGATTATTATAGTAGATTCTGTTATATATTCTTCCCGTCCCTGCTATGTAAATATATATGCAGAATTTTCTCCCAGGATATATTTGCCCAGGAAACTTTCCAAGTGGATTGCATTCAGATTTTCCTCTTTTCCTTCGATACCTTGATCATAATTCTCAAATCATCCAAAATGTACGCCTTTGCCTCATTGGCAATATAAATACCGAAAGGCATTTTTTGACAGTTTGAATTTTAAAATGCATTCGACTGCAAGCAACATAGGACAGGATTTAAACAGATGTCAAAATAAATTTCTACTGAAAGAGATTTTGCTTTAGAAGCAGGGGTTCATAATAGCTCGATTTTAAATTGCATTTCCCTGCAAGAGGGAAGATTCTCACTGCTAATAGAAACCTAGGAAGTGTGTGTGTGCTTGTGTGTGCATGTGTGAGAGAGAGTATACAAATACACAATATTTTGAAAAACAAATTGCATGCAAATGCCTGAAATGGAAAAGTGTTTGCACCAAATGGATACGTGTCTGAGACTTTTCTGAGGCTTTGCTGTATTTCAGTAAAATAAGTATATGCGGCATTTAAAATGGGAGCTATCCTTGGTTTAAAGGCAGAAAATTCAAAAATAGGTATGGCGGAAGAAATCATGTAAAAATAAAGAAAGGGAGATCTGGGCGGAAAGGAATGTCAGCATTTTTCTGAAACTACTTAGATGAGATGAAAAGACCTTTGCTGCTTTAAAAAAAAAAAGAATTTACCATTTCTATTTCTCAGAGTTCCTTAAAAAAAAAAAAGATTCCATGACATAATTTGGAATTTGGAATTAACTCTGCCTGTTCTCCTTCCTCTCACGTCCCCCAATTTTATAATTTAATGGAAATTGCTTTAGTTTCTTTTTTTCATTTTTTTTGGAAAAGAAAATGTTAATAATATTCTCAAGGGTACAAAGCAAAAGGAAAGAACATTTACCATTCATTCTTCCACCCTTTTCTCCAGAGGTCTGCTGTAGTTTGCTGTAGATTTTTAGGAAAGATCCCTTAAAAAGGGAGTTTTTTCCAAATAGAAGCATAGACAGCAGTGGTGGGTTGCCCCTGGTTCAGACCGGTTCTCAAGAACCGGCAGTAAAACCGGCAGGAAGCCACACTCACTTCCCTGGATGTCGTCATCAGCCATCTGCGCATGCGCAGAAGCGATCCTGTTGCGAACTGGTGATAAAGGTAAGTAGAACCCATCCCTGATAGACAGTTAGGGAAACTATAGAGCACTTAAGTGATTGATTGATTGATTGATTACATGCCATCAAATCGGTGTCAGCTCTTAGTTACCACATAGGTAGACCTTCTCCAGAAGTATCTGTCCCCAATTTAGTCCTTCAGCTCATCCAACAGTCTACCTATTGTTGGAATCAAGTCCATCCAGCTTGCAGCTAGCTATCTTCTTCTTCTCTTTCGTACTACCTTTATCAATATTAAGACATTTCAAAGAAGCTAGACCTTCACAGGGTATCCAAGACAAGGCCATTTGAGTCCTGGTCAAAAGAACATCTAAAGAAATTTAAAAGCAATCTGAGAAGTATGACACAGTCCAATAAACAGTTAGTCTATGGGACAAGAAAGCTATGAAGGAAGACTGATGTTGGACATTGTGCTAATTTGATCTGCTTTTTCCAGTCAGTCAGATGGTGTGTAATCATGTCTGAGCTGGTCTCCTGCCCATATAGTCTGACCTAGGCTCCCTTAAAAAGCAGGAAGCAGAGTCTTGGTCCCGGCAAAACCTCTTTTATTGACACGGTTGTGAATTCCTTTCATCCACAGTCAGCAGGGCCTGTCCAAACAGTTTTTCAAAGGAATATTTATCAACACAGACCTTACCTCGTTTGGCAAGCTGCCACGTAACTAGTTTCCAAACGCAGTACAAGGCAAAACTTGGCACAGAGTCTCTCACAGTCACAGAACGAACGAATTGTTTCCTGTATAAGCCCACTCCCTGTTCGCTCCTCTTTTGTTTCCTATGGGAGGGGCCGATCACTTCCAAGGTGTGGCTTTACTCCCAAGTTGACCCTGCTTTCTTAGTTGTTCTTGTCTTCTGGCAGCTCTGAGCAGGCACACACTGGGAACAGGCTCCAGCTGCTCCTCTGCCTCACTGCTGTCTAGCTCCCTCTCTGCCTCCGATGCAGAGCTCTCACCTGAGCTTTCCCCAGCCCCGAGGACTGGCCCATATTCCTCCCCAACCTCCTCACTGTCCAACTCTGCTGCCAGCTCTGCTGGCTGCTGGCAGGCCACAACACCATAATTGTTACGGCTATGTAATTGCCATATAGAGTGGGAACTGTCTTAAATCTTTAAATTTAAATGAGGCTGGACATTAGAAGGATATTCTAAGGAGAACATCCAACTGAAAAAAGTAAGGAGAAAATATGGCTCAGATCTCAAGAAACAAGTAAGAAGAACCCTGACAAGATATCTATCTTACACCTGTGGGCTTTTGAGGAAACTTTCTCTTTATTCATTTAATAACCATGCACGCAGCAAGGCATCTTCAGTTCTAGCCTCTCTAATTAAGATGTAATACTGCGTAAGAGTTTGCAGCAAATTCCCACAATGCTCTTCGCTGCTCTGTGTCAGGTGGTGCGAAGGTGAAAATTCATATATATTATGGAAAGCAAATCCTGTTTGCCGTCTTATGCATATGCAATCTTTCTTCATTGCCATTTATTTAAAAGATGAAAGCAAATGTGATTCTTCTCAAGAAAAATATATAATTATATATATGTGTATGTGTGTGTGTGTGTGTGAAATTAGCTCACCGAGGGCTTAATTATCCTTTCCTTCCCCAATGGGAATTGATGCTATTGGCAATTCGCCGGGCTGTTCTCTTGACAAATCAAGTTGTTGGCTGAGGCATGAAGTGTTAGATTATGATCGACTTGGCGTGACATTGAGATTCATGGCTACTACATTACGCAGAGAGAAGGGGGATTTATGCTTCATATCCACTTTTGAATTCATGCTGAGACAAGTGCATCATTCTGTTCAACCTTAGGTGTTCACGTTCTGCGTCTTGGGAACGAACAATATTACAATTGCTCAAACATTTGTGGAACAAGTGAGATTAAATAAAGCTGGGACGCCCCCTCTGTTTTTCCCCTTGTGCTGCATCCTTTTCAAGAAAGATGGAGATTTGTACATCCTATAGTCAGAGCTGAGAAAGCTGCTGTCGTAATGCAGATGACTAAAAGACTTGAATTAACACCTGTAGTACACAAAACCATCTTACTGAATTGGACTGGAAATATGTCCATGGAGGAAGACCTAGAGACCTTCTCAACACTGTGGATAGAATGTATAGTTATACTAGAAAGAGACGGTACCTGGAAAATACATTGTACCTTGTAGGGAAGTGGAAATTTATATATAATAAAGAAAAGAAAAAGATGAAAGGGAAGGGAAGTGGAAAGATGAAGAGAGAGAGGGAAGTGGAGTAGGGCAGAGGAGAAGAGAGGTGGGGAGAAAAGCTGAGGGAAGAGGAGCTATAATGGCACTCAACAATGAACTAAAGGGCCACCATCAGTGAGCAGTTGGACAGTATTATTTGGTCTGTTGTGTGGATGTTTGGGGGGTTTAGGGGTGGGGAATTGTGGTGGGTGGGAGTGTGTTTGGGGATTGTTATGTGTGTTGGACCTGGTCTTTGGGTGTTAAGTGAATTTTGTTATATGGGTATACTGTGTATACACGTACAATGACAATAAAGTTATTATTAGAAGGAAGGAGAGGGAAGAAGAGGGAAGTAGAGAGGGGAAAGAATAGAGGGAAATGGATGAGAGGAGAGGAGTAGGAGAGAGAGAAGGAAAGGGAAGTGGAGAAGAGTAGAGGAGAGGAAAAGGGAGGAGAAGGAAGTGGAGAGGGGAAAGGAGAGAGATAAATATATAGAATGTTGTGGTACAATTATGAAAATAATGCTTACAACTATGACGTACAATATTATGCATTTAAAAGAGACAACAAATGTATGATTAAGAGAATATTGGGTATAATCAGGGTACACAAAACTATGTATACTTAAAAAGGACTGGTTACAGCCAGTACACTGTCGTTGCAAAACTGGAAATGTGATGTATTATAAAGAAAAATGTACGATAAAAATATTTATTAAAAAAAAAAGAATTCACCTCTGTAGTTCACAAGACCATCTTACTGAATTGGACTGGAAATATGTCCATGGGAGGGGAAGACCTATATTTTCTCCACTTCTAGATGAAACACTGGGTAGAAGATGGGGCTTCCTGTTTGTGGACAGTAATTTTTGCTATATGCCCTCTCAATTCGGTGGGGGGTGCATACACACAGGCGTGGTGGAGCTGAGCTGGGCAACGGCTCTCGTGTCTGCAGAGAGGGCTCTGCAATGCGTGCCATAGGTTCACCATCACGGATTTAGGGCATCAAGTCTAACTCTCTGCTCAGGACAGGAATCCACCCTAAAGTGTCCCCAACAGATGGTTTTTAAATCACTTCTTGAACACATCCAGCGAAGCTGATTTTCCTCTTTGAAGTTTGTCTTTCATTCGGCTGGCACTGGGCTTGCTGTAATTTAAATCCATTATTAAATTATCTGAACTTTGGAATGAGCGAGAACCGGCCTCAATCTGCTTATATTTAATAGCCATTCAGGTGTGTGGAGAATGCTGTCATGCTGTCCTTCAGTTGCCTTCTCAAAAGCTAAACATGCCCAACTCCTTCAATCTCACAGGTCTTAATTTCTAGTCCTCTGATCATCTTTCAATTTCTCTGAATCCTTCTTAAAGCTAGTCCTCCCACTTCACAGTTGGAGTGAGGTCTGATGACAGCAGAAAAGAGAGAAGCCATTGCTTGTGTGTGTGTGTGTGTGTGCGTGCGTGTGTGTGTGATTTGGACATTATGCTTTTTGTGGATGCTACCTAAAAGTGCATTTGATTTCTTTTCAGCCACATTTCACATTTATTTATTCAGAGTGGAGAAGAAGGTCAAAATGAGATTTTATTTTTTGAAGCCTTGCAAAGGTTTAAGGCAGTGATTTAATCCTAAAGAGGATCCTGAAACCTGGAGTCTTGAAGTACTATATATATATTTGGACTATACCGCTGCATATGTTGGCCAGATCCATGAAGTTTTGCTGGCCAGGAGCACGCATGTACGTCAGTCCAATCCTAGGATGCCTATTGGTGTCATTTCTACAACGTTGGATTGTTCCAGTGGGATCGCTGACCTGTTTCCCTTCTGTTTATTATTCTCCTTCTCATTATTTTTTTAAGATGAGCGGTCACTGCCTTATACACCATGTTGGGTGAGCAAGGAGAGAAATCGCTTACCTAAGTAAATAACGTTCAAAAGGTTAGCAAGCAGTTGCTAGAAGGACGGATGGGCAAGCCATTGCAAGAGTTCTGAAGACGGAGTTTGTGTCTACCCTGCCTTGCTCCTATTAGGCTAGCTGCTGGCCTGCTGTTATGATGGAAAAACAACAGTCTTTTGTTAATGTTTGAAATATAACTCGGTGGCTACCTCCTGAATTGCAAGCAGCAGGCCTTCAGTACCTGTTGATGGGAAGTGACAGCAAAAAGAGGATTATTACTTCTTAGCCCAGCTTTGCTGTGAGCGTTTGTGAACATTTCCAATGTATCCAATTGGTCACAGAGGGGGACAAAAGACCAGGCTAGATGGCCTATTGGTCTGAGCCAAGGAGGGGTTTTCTAAATGGGAAGCGAGCATTCGAAAAATTCAAAGGAAGAGTGCAAGATGTGAAGGAACGTGGCCCATCGAATTGCCAAGAGTCAAACTCGGCTGAACGGATAATGTCGTCGTCATCATCATCATCATCATCATCATGTCTTTCCAAAGACCTGGAACTATTTTCGATTCCAAAAAAAGGAGAGGTTGATTTCGCAGCTATAATGGTCAGACGCAAAGGTGACCTTCTGGGGGGGAATTATTTAATCCTGACTTTAAAATAATAATAATAATAATAATAATAATAATAATAATAATAATAATAATGTTTTTCTTGTACATTTTCCTTTATTCTACATCACAGTTTCAATTTTGCAACAGCAGTATACTGGTTATATCCGATCCTTTTTAAATATACATGATGTTTTACACCCTAAACGCAACCCTTTTTCTCTTAATCATAGAGCATAGTCTCTTTTTACATACATAATATTGTACATCATAATTATATCCATTATTTCCATGGTAATACCATTGCAGTCTATACATTTATCACTCTATGTGTTTTGATTTACAGTTCCGTACAGTCCAATACTACTAATGCTTGCAATGTATATTCTTATGTATATCTGTACCGGTATTTATTTCTAATTTGTTAAAGGTAAAGGTAAAGGTTCCTCTCGCACATATGTGCTAGTCGTTCCTGATTCTAGGGGGCGGTGCTCATCTCTGTTTCAAAGCCGAAGAGCCAGCACTGTCCGAAGACGTCTCTGTGGTCATGTGGCCGGCATGACTCAACGCCAAAGGTGCACGGAACACTGTTACCTTCCCACCAAAGTGGTCCCTATTTTTCTACTTACATTGTTTATGTGCTTTCGAACTGCTATGTTGGCAGAACCTGGGAAAAGTAACGGGAGCTCATCCCGTTACACGGCACTAGGGGTTCGAACTGGTGAACTGCCGACCTTTCGATCGACAAGCTCAGTGTCTTAGCCACTGAGCCATCGCGTCCCTTGATCTAATTTGTTAATCTTCTTTCATTATTAATTTTCTAACCCTGTCTTGCTCACCACTGATCAGATAGATGGTGCTGTTAATTGGGTGCCCCTGATGCTTTAATGTTTCACCGAGAAAGCTACGAGTGGTTATTCGGTGTGACTTAAAACAGCTGTAGGCTACACAGGAGGAAAGCTGGACAGCCCTTCTCCAATTTCTCCCATATTGCGTACAACCATCGTTTGTCGCAGCTGCAGATCACGGCGTCCTCCATACCGCGGTCAAATCATCCACAGCCATATTGGCCTCCTCACCAGGAGCATATGGACACATTTTTTTCCAACCATCCTTGCCTCTAGCTATCTCAAGGACACTGTGAAATGCCTCATGCCATATGGTCAGCCAGGCGACTGAATGGCCTTCCTTGGCTCTGCAACTTAGGTGTAGGGCAACCTGGCAGGTTGGAATCTGAATTTCTGCACCATCCTTAGCGACTGAAATGAACAAGAGATATTCATCTCATGAATGGAAGCAAATAGCTGTGTCCCAAGATAATGTTAATCCGATCTGAGTCAGTCACCAGGACCAGAGGTTTAGTCTTCCAAGCGTTCAGACTAACGTTGGAGCCCATCCTCAGGGAAATTCGCTGTCTCCAGAATGTGTCAGGGGGACGTGTGGTGGCCCAAGTACTCTGCCAGCAAAAACGGGCTCCTGAGCTCCGTTTTCAGCTGCAACGGCCTCCTGCAATCCTCTGCCAGCAAAAACAGAGCTCAGGAAGGCCGGTCCTTTGCTGTTTCCAGGGCAGCCCCATGGGCCAAATCTAAGCAACCCACAAGCCAGATCTGGCCCCCAGACCTGGAGTTTGACACCCGTGTTTTGGAGGACTGATATTTTGGAATATTAGCAAAACTATTTTTAGAGTGGTCTTTCCTCCAAGTCTTGGAGAAGGTAAGCAAAACTGAATATTCTGACTATGGTTTGGCATCCCTTCTCTTCGTTGACCCAAGGATGTAAGAGAAGCTACACGTAACGCACGGATACCTTCTCCAGCTCCATGTCCTCCAGCCTTTCTTGCTTGCGTTGCCTCAGACAACTCTCTCAGTTTGTTAATTCCCTCCTATGGGGAACCACAATAGAGGGACACTTGAGAACTTGAATAGCCATATGACAGAACTGGTTCAGAGTCTGAAGTGTCTCCTTAAAAATCCAATATGGCTCTAGCAAAAAGTTCGGGGAAATAATCAGCTTGAAAAGAACCTCGAGATTAGAAGACGAGTAAAGAATGGAGACGATCTTGACAGTGCTATTATGCATCAGATTAATATTTACAATGAGCAGTTCTGTTTGAAGGTTTTTCTTCTTTTTAAAGCATAAAATATTTTGAAATTGTTAGAGGGGAAGAAGAAAAAAAGAGTGCTGCAATTTTCAAGGGCTCCTCTCCCCTCTCCACCTCTATTCAGGCAAAAGTGGTTTTCATTATCGCAAAACTCTATAGCAAATTGTGCGAGGTTCATTGTGAATATTACCTGGTGAAAGGGAGAATAATGGCGATTAGATCTCTTAATGACAGTGCTAATTTCATTACAGGAGAGAGTGGAATATGATGAGGATTGCCTGCTATTCAAGTGGTGGGGGGGAAAAAAAGATTCTGAAGGAAGTATCTTTGATTTCACTCAGGGACCTTGAATTAAAAAGAGAGAAAGGAAGAAAATGAAGGAAAAGATTTTCCTCCCCCTCATTCCCAGTATGAAGTTAACTATTAGCTCTGATGCCTGCAGAAGCCTGGCTGGTTAAAGACAAATATAGAGCTGTTCTTTTTTTCTGGAAGATCGTATTGTGATGTCAGAAAATGAAATAAATAAATGTCATTAGGTCAGGAAAAAAAATGGGAAATTTCTGGCCTGTGTAGAGTTTGAGATGGTTGAAGACCAGTGGTGGGTTTCAAAAATTTTTGCTATCGGTTCGGTGGGCGTGGCTAGGTGGGAGGGCATGTGACTGAGTGGGCATGGCTAACTTGAAGTCACGCCCACACCCACTCAGTCACATGATCCCCCACCTAGCCACGCCCAAAGGAAAAGGTAGGATTTTTTTGGGAATTTCCACCTATCTACCCCCACCACTGTTAAAGACCATTCTGTCAACTCGCAAAGCATTTCTAGTTTGCTCTCGACTTGTCATGGGCAGAAAGGGGGGAGATCTGTCGGAGCAGTTCAGCAGCCACGTTCACAAGCACATTCCATGCATAACTTCCTCCAAATTTAGATCTCAGATTACCAGAGCCAGTTTGTGAGGCGTGGTTTCTACAGCCCGTGAAAGTGCCTCATTGGAGAATGTGAGTTATGACCCAGCCCCAGAGGAGGGGGGGAAACAGGGTCATAGTTGAGCCATAAATTACGTGCGGCAGAGTTGACTACACTTGGGAAGCTGCTGACATGTTGCTCCTAATAAATAACTGGATTTCTTTTGAAACTTGGCTCAAAGCTCATGAGTTAATTAGAGCATTCGTTGGAGCCCTCACACATTCTATGTTGCTACTTTGAATTAGTTATTTTTTAATCATTTGATTCCATGTGTGTGTGTGTATGTGTTTAAATCAGGGGTGTCAAACTCAAGGCGCGGGGGCTGGATCTGGCCTATGGGGTGCTTAGATCTGGCCCACAGGGCCACCGTGGAAATAGCAAAGGACCGGCCCCTGTGCGTCTGCCAGCAAAAATGGAGCTCTTGAGGGCTGCGTGTGTCCTCCCAAGCTCCATTTTGCTGGCAGAGGATTGCAGGAGGCGGTCACAGCCAAAACGGTCATTTTCGCTAGCAGAGCACTTGGGCCATCACAGCTGCCCAGAGACGAGTGACATCAAGCTGGCCATGCTCACCCCGGCCCCCCAAGTTTAAGTTTAAGTTTAAGTTTATTTAATTTGTATACTGCCCTCCTCCCGAAGGACTCGGGGCGGTGAACAGCCATAAATAAAACATATAAATACAACATTTAAAACCCACTAAAATCCAATTAAATAAATTTGGCCATAGAAATATTAAAACCCCAATATTTTAAAACAAATTAAAATTTATAATATTATTAAAAAAGGGGGAATCAGGCCAGGCCTGCCTGGTGAAATAAAAAGGTGTTAAGAGCGCGGCGAAAGGTGCGTAAGTCCGGGATCCTCCAAATCCAAGGTCAAACACAATCCTCAAAGAAATAGAGTTTGACACCCCTGGTTTAAATTATTTTGTTATTGATGATGTATACCACCCTACATTATGGGCCAAGTAGAGTGATGGTATCAATCAATCAAATAAAACATAAATGAATATGACTCATAGCTCAGCCCAATCTACTGGTTTGTTCTGAATTGCCAATTATTTAGCCCTATGGAAAATATATAGATGTTTTCATTTTCATTGATCTACTGATCCCAATCATTTTTTATTCAAAAGCACCCATGTGTTTGTTTGTTACATGTATTACATGTATTGCATTTATATACCACCCTGACTATCCAAACCAACTCTAAGTGTCTTTCAATACAGTAAAGACATAAACATTAAAAAAAATGATTAAAATTAACAAGAATTAAAATGAGAACTAAAAAACCAAGAGCATGAACAGTACAGAAGTGGAATCTTCTCTATTAGTCCACCAACCATCTCCACCATAGGGTGCCTTCATTGGGCTCCCTGGTCAACCGACAGAGTCATGTTTTAAAGCAGGGGTCTCCAACCTTGGCAACTTTAAGACTTGTGGACTTCAACTCCCAGAATTCCTCAGCCAGCTTTGAAATGTAGATTTACAGACGACTGTTACGTATAAACTGGGTTAACAAAATCATAAATGAGGAGGTGATAAGCCGCCTGGGAGACCAAAGGGAAATCATCAAAGCCATTAAAAAGTTAAAGTTAGGATATTTTGGACATGTGATGCGACACCCAGAAAAATACGGCATCCTTCATGTAATCCTCCAAGGAAAGATTGAAGGCAAACGAGGTCCAGGCAGAAAAACATCATAGCTTCAAAACCCAAGGGACCGGTTTGGGCAAAACTCAGCAGCACTTTTTCATGCGGCTGTTGACAAAAATAGGATTGCCAACATGATCGCCAACGTCCGATGACGGATATGGCACAACAACAAGAAGAAGAATCCTAGAATCTGGACATTTTATCAAAACGGTGAAAGATGTTTCGTGGAAAATGTGGAAACGCTCCCGCCCTTCCATATGTGTACAGAATATCGTGTCACATGTAAAAAAAAAAGGCATAGATTTTGTGACATGACTTCACAGTGTCATTACATCATTCATCCCCCTGCAGAGGCCCTTGGTGAATAATATAGTGCATATTTATAGATGCTCTAACATCATATTTATTCAGCTGGATGGCTGTCACTGTATTTTAGTGTCAGTAGGTTAAATTATGAGTTTTAGGTTAAGCATTAATACCACAATAGTTTCTTCTTTAAATTACAGATGGATGCAGAAATGAAATAGAAAGGGCTCTGGAATAAATACCGAGGAAGTGAAACTGAAGTGGATTAAAAATACCAGAGGAAGTGTCTTCATGCAGCAGTGAGGTGGTAACTCATGCAGCAGTGAACAGCTTTTAATTGTAATAATATATTGACTCAGGGAAAGAAAAAAAAAAGGAATGAAGGGGAGCGGAGAGCATTTTAAAAAGGAAAGAAAAAGACAAACGATAACAGGACAATCCTCCTCTTTTCAGGGTAAGAAACAGAATTAAAAGCAGAAACACCCCCTCTTAATCGACCTCCTATAAAGTAATTACATTTTACTAAGAGGTAAGAATGCCAATGCAGTGGTTTTGGGGTGTTTTATGTGGATTCTCCCCAACAGGAAGTCCTTTAAAGTCAAATTGCAATTCAACATTTCATTTACACACTGCAAAAATGATATAGTTAAGTTTTCAATGGGGGATGAATTATTCATTAAGGGAGATAATGGTTTTAAACTAACCAAGGAGCTATAACATTAGCATAAAGAATGCCTTATGTCACATTAATTTAAAAAAGAGGAAACACATAACATGAAAGACATTGAACCGCAATCTTTTGTGCATGTACACACGCAAATCCCATTAAACAAAAAGCAGTTATTTGGACAGCATCCACTCTGTTGCGTGTTAATCACACACAGAAGTTGTTTTATAACCCCATTTGATCTTGGTTATTAATTGCATCGTGGCAGGTTCACTTGGCTATTTTCCATTCCACGAACTTTTATCTCTTTAATAGGATGTAAAATACCCCAAGCTCCAAATACATAGAATTAAAGGATTGATGGTCCTTTCCTTGCCACCTTCCCATATTTACAGTGCAAATATCAGACATTCTATTAATTCCTCCTCAAAACAGCAACAAACAAACAAACAAACAAAAAGCAAATTAAAAATATTGATGTTGGCAACAAAAGGCGACTGATCATCTTCAACAAAATCGTTTAATTGTAGCACTCAACATCCCACAAATAATAAATTGTGCAGAGCCAACACGAATTGCCAATGGAAAATTATCTCCCGCAAAAACAGATTGCGTTCAACATTTACAAGGAAAGTCACAATGGTCTTTTATTTATTAGCAGGCAAGGTTGTTAATAATAATAATAATAATAATCTGTGCAATTGACAAGATTTCCATTTGTCTGTTGCAAAAGGCCACCCAGTTTTAATCCCCACATCGACTGTGCCGACACATTATGCCATCCTAGGTTCTTGGAAAGAACATAATGCTTGGGAAGGCCAACACCAGATAAAGAACTGGCAGCTGTGATGTCACATGGTTGTGAACAGAAGAGATGAAAGAGAACCAGAGAAGATAACAAAACACAAAGACCTGCAAATAGTAAAAGAACAATTATGACAAAAGAAAGCAAAGGTAGGACCAACAGTAATAGGTGCCTTGGGTGCAATCCTAAAAACCAGGAGCATCATCAGCATTGACAAAATCTCCACAAACAACATTTAGCAATAGCAACAGCATTTAGACTTATATACTGCTTCACATGGCTTCACGGCCCTCTCTAAGCAGTTTACAGAGTCAGCCTCTTGCCCCTAACAACCTGGGTCCTCATTTTACCGACCTTGGAAGGATGGAAGGCTGAGTCAACCTTGACTCGGTGAGACTCGAACTGTCAAATTGCAGGCAGCCGGCAGCCAGCAGAAGTAGCCTGCAGTACTGCATTTTAACCACTGCGCCACCATGGCGCCATCATCCCTGGTCCTTATCATGCATAGATTGTCATATTTATGTGGTTATGATGCTTTGTTGTGGACTTTGCTACAAGGTGTTCTAATAGCAAAGTACATCAGATACTTCTGAATCTACTGTTCAATCTACTTCATTTAACAGTCCCAAACTTTAAATCCCGTGCTTCTTTTCCCCCTATCCTAATGGACATATCGCTGCCTGTTTCTCAGCAATGAATGTGGAAGGCACTTGCATTGTGCTTTTAATGTAGGCACTTTGCTGTCAGCCTTGGCAGTTTCATACCTTCGACTCAACACTGCCAGGAGTTCGATCCTCACTGGCTCAGGATTGACTCAGCCTTCCATCCTTTCGTGGTCAGTAAAATGAGGAGCCAAATTGTGGGAGGCAATATGCTGACTGCTTAGAGCAGGGGTGTCAAACTCGGTTTCATTGAGGGCCGCATCAGGGTTGAGTTTGACCTCAGGGGGCCTGGTGGGCGTGGCCATGGTGGGCATGGCCACGCAGGGCTGAGGGAAGAAGGATCCACTTTTGCTAGTAGTTTGTTTTGCTAGCACTCTGCCAGTGAAAATGGAGATCGAGGAGCCCCGTGCCCCACTTAGGCTCCATTATCAGCCGTGACGGCCTCCTGCAGCCCTCTGTCAGAGAAAAGGGCCACTGCCCACAGTCCTCCCTAGCTCCATTTCTGCTGGCAGAGGCACTGCAGGCAGGTCCTTCTCTGTTTCCAGGGTGGCCTCACGGGCCAGATCTAAGCACCCCATGGGATGGATCCAGCCCCGAGGCCTTCAGTTTGACACCCCTGGTTTAGAGGGAGCTGTAAAGCACAGTGAATTGGTATTATGTAAATTTAAGCGCTATTGCTATAGGATAGGGCCTGAAAGCAGAACAAGAAGCAATGGATGGAAACTAATCAAGGAGAGAACCAACCTAGAACAAAGGAGAAATTTCCTAACAGTTAGAACAATTAATCCATGGAACAGCTTGTCTACAGAAGTTGTGGTGCTCCAACACTGGTGGTTTTTAAGAAGAGATTGGACAGCCACTGTCTAAAATGATACAGTCTATTACTTGAGCAGAATGTTGGAATAGAAGACCTCCAAGGTCCCTTCCAACTCAGTTATTCTCTTTAATGACCTTGGGAGACAAAAGGAAGAGTCACAGATTAGGCAACTGTCAAATAAGAGACAGTTGAGTTCACAGAAAGAACTGGATTATAGCAGGGGTGGGATTCAGCCGGTTCGGAACAGTTCAGGCGAACCGGATGCTAATTTTACATCTGGTTCACTAAACCAGTAGTTGCAAGGACTGGCTAGCCCTGCCCACCCCCTCCCCTCCCAGGAGTCTCCACACGGCCCATTTTGGATGCCAGGTAAGTGCAGGGCCTGCGCGGAAGCTCTGGGAGGGTGAAAAACAGGCCTCCTGGAAGTTCCAGAAGTCTGGAAACGGGCCCATTTCTGGCCTCTGGAGGGCCTCTGGAGCCTAGGGAGGCCCTTTTCACCCTCCCAGAGGCTCAAGGAAAGCATCCAGAACCTGGGGATTGCAAAAATGCCCCCCCCCCCGCTTCAGCCGTGGTTCAGGAGGCTGAGTAGGCCATACCCACCATGGCCACACCCACCCAGCAACCAGGCCGAGAACTGGTAGCTGAAATTTTTGAATCCCAACCCTGGATTACATCTCTGAAGATAAACATCTGGTAAACATCTCTGAAGGACCCTCCCTAGTTACATGGATTGTAAAGAGAGGAGAGATATTCTTTCAGACTTGCAAGTTTCTATTAATATAATTTTCTAATAAAGTTAAAGCCAGCGCCGGTTGGACTTCTTATCTAGGCTGATCCAGACAAAGGACACTACAGCTGATAATGATGTTTATTTTCAGACTCTTCCATCTAATTAAAACACACAGCAAGTTATATGCAGGTTGCTTTATGCCCAGACAGATTTTAGAAATGATTTATTATTTCCTTAATAGTACAACAATCAACACGTAAAAAAACCAAAGGTACAAATATAAATTAGTGCGAAATTAAGGTCACCGATTTGATTAGAAGAAGACCCAAACTTCAATTTGGATTAAAGAAATATGTGAATAAAAGGCAGGATGTTGACAGTCGGATCGTCGTTTTTAAATAAACAGACCAAATAGCATCAAATAGTTGTGTTGCAAACTCTTTCTCTTTCGTTCAATGGTGTGATATTGCACTCATAGCAATAGCAATAGCACTTAGACTTACATACCACTTCAAAGGGCTTTTACAGCCCTCTCTAAGCGGTTTACAGAGTCAGCCTATTAGCCCCAACAATCTGGGTCCTCATTTTACCCACCTCGGAAGGATGGAAGGCTGAGTCAACCTTGAGCCGGTGAGATTTGAACTGCTGAACTGCAGCTAGCAATCAGCTGAAGTAGCCTGCAGTACTGCACTCTAACCACTGTGCCACCTTGGTTCTTATAGATGGATGATGGATGATGGATGATGGATGATGGATGATGGATGATGGATGATGGATGATGGATGATGGATGATGGATGATGGATGGATGGACAGACGGATGGACAGACGGATGGACAGACGGATAGATAGATAGATAGATAGATAGATAGATAGATAGGTAGGTAGGTAGCTAGACAGCTGGAGGGAGGGATAGATTAGGTAGATGGTAGATAGATAGATAGATAGATAGATAGATAGATAGATAGATAGATAG